>VDFB02058242.1:225574224-225641976 GCA_007258455.2 Sequoia sempervirens | reverse complement strand
GTTGGGGAGGCCGTGGCAGTTCGATAGGCGAGCTATACATGATGGCCACACAAACACTTATTCCTTGACAAAGGATGGGGTTCGTCACAAGTTGAAACCCCTAAAGGAAACCAAAGAAAAGGTATGTAGTAGTGCTATAATTTGTTATGTAGATTGAAGAAATTTTTTAGAAGGTATAAAGCATGAGCATGCGTGTTATGCATTGATTCCTAGAGTGAGTAACGAGAATAGTGAGAAGGTTCTGGAAGAAGTTTCTGGGATGTTGGATGAGTTTCAGGATATTGTTTTTGATAATGTACCTGAGGGTTTACCACCAATAAGGAAGATTAGTCATCAGATTGACTTGATTCCTGGAGCCAGTTTTCCAAATAAGACAGCTCATAGAATGACTCCAGCAGAAAATGAGGAGTTGATAGGACAAGTTCAAGAGTTGTTGAGAAAAGGGTTTGATACGGGAGAGTTTGAGTCCATGTGCAGTAATTGCAGTACTAGCACCAAAGAAAGATGGGGAGTGGAGGATGTGTATAGATTCCCGAGCCATAAACAAGATAACAATCAAGTACAAATTTCCCCTGCCAAGGATGGATGACCTGATAGAATGTTTGAGTGGAGCTCAGTACTTCAAAAAGATTGATCTGAAGAGTGGATATCACCAGATCCGGATTTGAGAGGGAGATGAATGGAAGACTGCCTTGAAGACCAAAGAGGGCCTGTACGAGTGGTTAGTCATGCCTTTTGGGCTAACCAATGCACCAAGCACATTCATGCGGCTCATGAACGAGGTACTAAAATAATTTCTGGGAAGTTTTGTTATTGTATATTTAGATGATATTTTGATTTTCAGTAAGACGTTGGATGAACATCTGATGCATATTCGGAGAGCCTTTGAGAAATTAAGAGAAGATAAACTATTGATTAATCTAAAGAAGTGGAGTTTTGTGAAGAGGGAGTTGGTGTACTTGGGGTTTGTTGTCTCAGCATAAGGTCTCAAGATGGACCCAGAGAAGGTGAAGGCTATTTTGGAATGGCATACCCCGAGAACTGCTACTGAGGTGAGATCTTTCCATGGTTTGGCTAGTTTTTATAAAAAGTTCATTAGAAACTTCTGTAGTATTTGTGGACCCCTAACTAAAACAATGAGAGGGGATAGAAAAGAATTCAAGTGGAGCACTCGAGCAGCAAAATGTTTTGAACTGTTGAAGCAGAAGGTGACAGAGCAACCTGTTCTAGCTCTCCCAGACTTCAACAAGGTGTTTCAACTGGATTGTGATTATAGTGGTTGTGCCATTGGAGCAGTATTGAGCCAAGAAGGTAAGCCCATTGCCTATTTTAGTGAAAAGTTAAATGATGCCAAGAGAAAGTATTCTGTATATAATCAGGAGTTTTATGCAATATTTCAAGCATTAAAGAAATGGAGACATTATTTATTGCCGAAGAAATTTTTTCTATATATTGATCATCAGGCCTTGTAGTACCTAAATAGTCAGGGAAAATTAAATCAGAGGCATATGAAATGGGTGGAGTTTTTGCAGAGTTATACCTTTGTTTTCAAACGTAGGAGTGGGAAGTCAAATAGGGTTGCAGATGCCTTAAGTAGGAGGCATACATTGACGACAAAGATGCAGATTGAAGTGGTTGGGTTCAATGAACTCAAGACACTGTATGCAGAAGATCCTAATTTTGTAGAGGCTTGGAAAGCTTGCAAGGAACGTATTACAATAGACAGGATAAGGTGGCTGGATTTCATAATCCAGGATGGCATGTTATTTAAGGGAAGTCAATTGTGTATCCCGAGGAGTTCCATGAGGGAGAACCTGATAAAAGAGAAGCATAGTGGAGGAATGGCAGGACATTTTGGTTGGGATAAGACCATTTCCATTATCAGTGAGCATTATTATTGGCCTCAGTTGTCACAAGATGTGAAAAAGTTTGTACAAGGCTATATGGTATGTCAGATAGCTAAAGGAGTGAACCATAATACAAAGCTACATCAGCCCTTACCTATACCGTAGGAGGCCATGGGAGGATATAAGTATGGACTTTGTTCTTGGTTTGCTGGCGACACAACAAGGGAATGATTCAGCCTTTTGTGGTGGTTGATAGGTTTTTAAAGATGGCACATTTTCATTCCATGTCGAAGACTCCATGATGACCCACATTGCTGACTTGTTCTTCAAAGAAGTGGTGAGGCTACATGGTCTGCCAAAGAGTATTGTTTCAGATCGTGACACCAAATTTGTGGGGTACTTTTGGAGGACCTTGTGGAAGAAGCTGAAGACAGAGTTGAAATTCAGTTCTACACACCATCCACAAACAGATGGGCAGACCGAGGTTGTTAACAGGAGTCTTGGTAACCTACTGAGATGTTTGGTAGGAGATAAACCTAAGGGATGGGACTTGATCTTACCCTAGGCAGAATTTTCTTACAACAATTCTGTCAACAGAAGCACTGGTAGATCACCATTCCAGATTATGTATGGAGGTAGCCCGAGAACAACTCCAAAATTGAGGAAGATGGACCAAGAGAAGAAAATAAATGCTGAAGCTGAAGATTTTGCAGAACACATCAAAGATATACATGAGAAGGTAAGAGAACATATTAACAAGATGAATATGGAGTATAAGGCTAAGACAGATCAGAAACAGAGGTATAAGGAGTTTTAGATTGGTGATGAAGTGATGGTCCACTTGAGGAAATAAAGGTTTCTAATGGGCACATATAATAAATGGAAGATGAAGTAGTTCGGTCCCTGTAAAATTTTGAAAAGGCATGATTCAGGGAATGCATATGAGGTAGAGTTGCTAGATGGATTCAACATTTCCCCTGTGTTCAACATTTCAGATTTGACAGAGTATCATGAAGGTGGCACAGAGGAAGTACCAATGATGGAACAGTGTGGGATTCTAGCACCTACTTCAGAAAATGAGGAGATTGAGGAAATCTTGGATAGTTGTGTGGGAAGGAGTACCAGAAACATGCAGTATGAAGAATATTTGGTGAAATGGAGAGGCAGGCCGATCGAAGATTAATCCTAGCTATCTAAGGCAACAGTTGACCGGTTGGGTTTTCCTCAACCATCTGAGACGTGACGGGGTCACTTCTCAAATTACCTTGGGTGTCTGATGCAGGAGCATCCAGTGGTGTAAGGGCAATCTTGGATCACCCAAAAATAGTTAAATTTCAAGTTTATCATTTTTCAGATGTTTTTACATTTTTGAATACCTTTTTCGTCATAATGAAATTTCCAATTTATGGTTTTTATTTTCTATTCCTGTGTTGAAAGATATTGCAATTTTAGTTTCCCAGATTTGCACCTGAAAATCTTCCGAGTTAGATTTGAGGAACTTAGAGCTTTTGTAATGTCCCTGAAACTTGCCAAAATTGGCATCGTAGATTTTGAGCGTGTTCTTGACTTTGAGACCTTTCCAATGGTTCAAATGGTTCGCGAATCAGAGCCCCGGATCAAAAGTTATGGCCCCGGGAAGTTGGTGCACTTTCTAGAAGATACAATTGCAAATGTTCTTTTTAAATTTGAACTTCAAGTTGTTATTTTCAGCACCAAACCGCCTAAACTCAAATTTTAATGTTGTTCTTGCTACAAACTAAAGAGGAGCTCTATTTATGGGCGGGTTTCTAATATTTTTCAGTAACTTTTTGGGGACAAGCTCGCATATTGCGAAAGGGTTATTATGTAGCTTTCTATAGTTTGCATGTGTTGTAGAATTTGAGGATTTGAGATCCTTGGCATGTAAGAAGCTCCTTTCTCTGAATAATAAAATTATTCTCTTGTTTGTGGGTTATTTTCTGTGTCTCGGGTTGCGCCATCATCAAGTGGTATCAGAGCGGGTTTTTCTTGAACGTGTGGACAAATCGTCGATCGTGAGGCAGTTCACACCAGGACCATGGTTGTGGGTCAAGGTCAAGAAAGATTCCTCCAATAGTGATGCCTGGTAGGCGTGGTGGTGCCAGAGGTGGTCGAGGCAGCAAAGATGCTGGTGGAAGAGATGCACTGGCAGCCCTCCAAAGATAGGTTGATGTGCTACAAGAGCAGTTGAGAAGAGGGTTAAACGTGAGGGAGGAAAGTGAGGATGAAGGAGAGGAAGAAGGTTCAGATTTAGAAGAGGAAGAAAAAATAATTGATCAAGACCAAATGCGGCTAATAAGGGCCATTTCGAAGATTGAGAAAAGACCCAGAGCAGAAGTCCCCAGTTATTCCGGAAGTCTGAACTCGGAAGAGTTGATCGATTGGATCAACGAGTTAGAAGAATATTTTGAGTATGAGGAAATAGAGGACCCAGATCGGGTTAAGTTTGCAAAAATGAAGCTGAAGGGCCATGCCAGTATTTGGTGGAAAGAGGTCCAGTTGGAAAGAAATCGAAGAGGAAAAGTTAAGATCACCAGATGGGATCGCATGGTAGAGAAACTGAAGAAGCAGTTCATACTAGTGGACTATGAGTTACATCTGTCTAAAAAATTGCAAGGGTTGAAGCAAGGAAGCAGATATGTGAAAGAATATATTGAAGATTTTTATAAGATAATCATTAGAACGGGTCACACAGAGGCCAATAAAGAGAAGGTAGCCCGATATCTTAATGGGTTACGACCAAGCATTCAGGAGGAGTTAAGCCTAGTCAGAATGACCACCATTGAGGATGTGTATCAGTTTTCTCTAAAGGTGGAAGAGAAGCTAAACAAAAGATTTGATGGCAAGCAAAAAAGGATGAGGAGGTCAAAATGGAAGGGGCAATGGAAGACCTTCAGGAAGCCGAGATGATGATGAAAAGAAAAGTGAAGATGTGGGTACTAGTCGAAGCCAAAGGAATGACAACTTCTACCACCCTCGTGATCAAAATAGTGGTAATCAAAGAGGTAGAGGATGAGGGGGATATGGACAAGGATTTGGAAGAGGTGGTTTCAGAGGAACGTGTTTCCAGTGTGGTGAAGAAGGGCATCGAGCATATGAATGTCCACAACACCAAGGAAGGGCAGACAAAAGGCTAGAAGGTCATGGAAGGGTTGCGCATGCAGATGAGGAGGCCCAATATGAACATTTAGATGATGCCAAAAGGGGAGAAACCCTAGTGACTAAAGAAAAGGAACCAGAACAGAGGAAGAACCTATTTTGCACAAGGTGCAAGTGTGAAGGAAAATGTTGCGATGTCATTATTGATGGTGGGAGCACTGATAATCTAGTGTCAGAGGAGATGGTCAGAAAGTTGAAGCTGAAGAGGGAAAGGCACCCGCATCTGTATTGGATTGCCTGGTTGTAGAAAGACCACAAAGTTTTGGTCAATGAGCAGTGCCTAGTAAAGTTCAAGATTGGGAGGTACCATGATGAGGTACTTTGTGATATCATCCCCATGGATGCATGTCACATGTTGTTGGGGAGGCTGTGGCAGTTCGATAGGCGAGCTATACATGATGGCTATGCAAACACTTATTCTTTGACAAAGGATGGGGTTCGTCACAAGTTGAAACCCCTAAAAGAGACCGAAGAAAAGGTATGCAATAGTGCTAGAATTTGTTATGTAGATAGAAGAAATTTTTTAGAAGGTATGAAGCATGAGCGTGTGTGTTATGCATTGATTCCTAGAGTAAGTAATGAGGATAGTGAGAAGGTTCTAGAAGAAGTTTCTAGGATGTTGGATGAGTTTTAGGATATTGTTTCTGATAATGTACCTGAGGGTTTACCGCCAATAAGGAAGATCACCATTAGATTGACTTGATTCCGGAGTCATTTCCAAATAAGGTAGCTCATAGAATGACTCCAAAGAGAAAATGAGGAGTTGAACAGACAAGTTCAAGAGTTGTTGAGAAAGGGTTTGATATAGGAGAGTTTGAGTCCATGTGCAGTACCTGCAGTACTAGCACCAAAGAAGGATGGGGAGTGGAGGATGTGTACAGATTCCCGAGCCATAAACAAGATAATAATCAAGTACAGATTTCCCCTGCCAATGATGGATGACCTGATGGACTGTTTGAGTGGAGCTCAGTACTTCACAAAGATTGATCTGAAGAGTGGATATCACCAGATCTGGATTTGAGAGGGAGATGAATGGAAGATTTCCTTTAAGACCAAAGAGGGCCTGTACGAGTGGTTAGTCATGCCTTTTGGGCTAACCAATGCACCGAGCACATTCATGCGGCTCATGAATGAGGTATTAAAAGAATTTCTGGGAAGTTTTGTTATTGTGTATTTAGATGATATTTTGATTTTCAATAAGACATTGGATGAGCATCTCATGCATATTCGGAGATCCTTTGAGAAGTTAAGAGAAGAGAAACTGTTGATTAATCTAAAGAAGTGCAGTTTTGTGAAGAGGGAGTTGGTGTACTTGGGGTTTGTTGTCTCAGTAGAAGGTCTCAAGATGAACCCAAAGAAGGTTAAGGTTATTCTGGAATGGCCTACCCCAAGAACTGCTACTGAGGTGAGATCTTTCCATGGTTTGGCTAGTTTTTACAAAAAGTTCATTAGAAACTTCAGTAGTATTTGTGGACCCCTGACTAAAACAATGAGAGGGGATAGAAAAGAATTCAAGTGGAGCACTGGAGCAGCAAAAAGTTTTGAACTGTTGAAGAAAAAGGTGACAGAGCAACCTGTTCTAGCCCTCCCAGATTTCAACAAGGTGTTTCAGGTGGATTGTGATGCCAGTGGTTGTGCCATTGGAGTAGTATTGAGCCAAGAAGGTAAGCCCATTGCCTATTTCAGTGAAAAGTTAAATGATGTCAAGAGAAAGTATTCTGTATATGATCAGGAATTTTATGCAATAGTTCAAGCATTAAAGAAATGGAGACATTATTTGTTGCCGAAGGAATTTGTTCTATATACTGATCATCAGGCCTTTAGTACCTAAATAGTCAGGAAAAGTTAAATCAGAGGCATATGAAATGGGTGGAGTTTTTGCAGAGTTATACCTTTGTTTTGAAACATAGGAGTGGGAAGTCAAATAGGGTTGCAGATGCCTTAAGTAGGAGACATACATTGATGACAAAGATGCAGATTGAAGTGGTTGGGTTCAATGAACTCAAGACACTGTATGCAGAAGATCCTGATTTTGCAGAGGCTTGGAAAGCTTGCAAGGAACCTATTACAATGGACAAGACAAGGTGGCTGGATTTCATAATCCAGGATGGCATGTTATTTAAGGGAAGTCAATTGTGTATCCCGAGGAGTTCCATGAGGGAGAACCTGATAAAGAAGAAGCATAGTGGAGGAATGGCTGGACATTTTGGTCAGGATAAGACCATTGCCATTATCAGTGAGCATTATTATTGGCCTCAGTTGTCACAAGATGTGAAGAAGTTTGTACAAAGTTGTAGGGTATGTCTGATGGCTAAAGGAGTGAGTGAGAATACAGGCTTATATCAACCCTTACCTATACCAGAGAGGCCATGGGAGGATATAAGTATGGACTTTGTTCTTTGTTTGCCAAGGACACAACAAGGGAATGATTCAGTCTTTGTGGTGGTTGATAGGTTTTAGAAGATGGCACATTTCATTCCATGTCAGAAGACCCATGATGCAGTCCACATTGCTGACTTGTTCTTCAAAGAAGTGGTGAGGCTACATGGTCTGCCAAAGAGTATTGTTTCAGATCGTGACACCAAATTTGTGGGGTACTTTTGGAGGACCTTGTGGAAGAAGCTGAAGACAGAGTTGAAGTTCAGTTCTGCACACCATCCACAAACATATGGGCAGACAAAGGTTGTTAACAGGAGTCTGGGTAACCTACTGAGATGTTTGGTAGGAGATAAACCTAAGGGATGGGACTTGATCTTACCCCAGGAAGAATTTTCTTACAACAATTCTGTCAACAGAAGCACTGGTAGATCACCATTCCAGATTGTGTATGGAGGTAGCCCCAGAATAGCTCCAGAATTGAGGAAGATGGACCAAGAGAAGAAAATAAGTGCTGAGGCCAAAGATTTTGGAGAACACATCAAGGATATACATGAGAAGGTAAGAGAACATATTAACAAGTTGAATATGGAGTATAAGGCTAAGACAAATTAGAAATGGAGGTATAAGGAGTTTTAGATTGGTGATAAAGTGATGGTACACTTGAGGAAAGAAAGGTTTCCAGTGGGCACATATAACAAATTGAAGATGAAGAAGTTTGGTCCCTGTAAAATTTTGAAGAGGCATGATTCAGGGAATGCATATGAGGTAGAGTTTCCAAATGGATTCAACATTTCCCCTATATTCAACATTTAAAATTTGACAGAGTATGATGAAGGTGGCACAGAGGAAGTACCAATGATTGAATAGTGTGGGATTCCAACACCTACTTCAGAAAAGGAGGAGATTGAGGAAATCTTGGATAGTCATGTGGGAAGGAGTACCATAAACAGGCAGTATGAAGAATATCTGGTGAAATGGAGAGGCAGGCCGATCGAAGATTCATCCTGGCTATCTAAGGTAGCAGTTGACCGGTTGGGTTTTCCTCAACCATCTGAGACGTGACGGGGTCACTTCTCAAATTACCCTGGGTGTCTGATGCAGGAGCATCCAGTGGTGTAAGGGCAATCTTGCATCACCCAAAAATAGTTAAATTTCAAGTTTATCATTTTTCAGATGTTTTTACATTTTTGGATACCCTTTTCTTCATAATGAAATTCTGAATTTACGGTTTTTATTTTTTCTATTCCTGGGTTGAAAGATATTGCAGTTTTAGTTTCCCAGATTTGCACCTGAAAATCTTTCAAGTTAGATTTGAGGCACTTAGAGCTTCCAAAATGGCCCCAAAACTTGCCGAAATCAGCATAGCGGATTTCGAACGCGTTTTTGACTTTGAGACCTTTCCAACGGTTCAAACGGTTCGCGAATCGGAGCCCCGGATCAAAAGTTATGGCCCCGGGAAGTTGGCGCACTTTCTAGAAGATGCAATTGCAAATGTTCTTTTGAAATTTGAACTTCAAGTTGTAATTTTCGGCACCAAACCGTCTAAACTCAAATTTTAATGTTGTTCTTTCTCCAAACTAAAGAGGAGCTCTATTTATGGGCAGGTTTCTAATATTTTTCAGTAACTTTTTGGGGACAAGCTTGCATATTGTGAAAGGGTTATCCTGTAGCTTTCTGTAGCTTGCATGTGTTGTATAACTTGGGGATTTTAGATCCTCTGCATGTAAGAAGCTCCTTTCTCTAAATAATAAAATTATTCTCTTTTTTGTGGGTTATTTTCTGTGTCTCGGGTTGCGCGCTCATCAAACATTCTTTGATCTATTTATGCAATTGATAGATAAAGCATTACAAATCTCTATTGAATCCTAGATTGCAACCTTGTACTATTTTAGCCTTTTATTCTTAGAAATATATTTATCCTTGACTTAAGAAAATATTAGTTCAAAATTACCTAATACCCTGAATTTATTAATTACATGCTTAATAGCCAAGTTCAATCCTACTATTAGTGTTTCACACTTTGAACTATTGATAACTATCTTTTCTTTCTTAGTTTGTTATATTTCTAGTCTAATTTTTTCCATATCAGTGTTAAAAAACATACTTCCTCATCAAACTCAACTTCTTCAACCAAAGTGAGAGACCACCCCTCTTTGTCTAACCTTACATATTTTCCATTAATAAGAATCATAGCATATGCCATATCTAACTACATTCTTCCACCCACTGCTACAAACCATTTCCTTGATAACAACATACCATTTCTTTGATAACAAGATATCATATTGAAGTGGAATATCCACTTTTGTTACATTAATTTTAATATTATTTTTTAAGAAATGTAACTAATTTGAACACTACATATTTCATAATTCTAATAACTGAAACCTCTTTTGAATCCATAGAAAAACATATACCATATTCTTTGCTAACCTTTAACTCGAGTTCATTCATAATAGATAGAGGCATGAGATTTGTGGAAGCTCTTGAGTCAATCATGTATTTTTTCACTAACTTACCATTTAAAAGTAGTCTAACATAGAATGGATCAACACATGAGAAGGACATTTTTTCAGAGTTATGCCTAGATATACTTCTAGTATTTCCAACTTTGAATCCTCTATTTTCACCTTGTTTATTTGTTTCTTTCCCTTTTTAGATTGTCATGTGACCTTATTGCTTGAAAGAGCCACTATTATATTACCAATTATAACCAGAGCATTATCCATGTGCTCTTATATTCTCATCATTTCTAGCAAACTTACATAAGACTTAACTTGGGATAGAACTTGTGCCATGTCAATGGGAATATAATTAGGCACACTAGAAACATGAATCTTAATAAGATTTAATTGGCAATTTTCTCCTTAGTAATTCTATTTACCTCTATTTTAGCATAAGCATTCTCAAGAGCATGCTTATCATCCATATTGTCTCAAATATTAGCCTTGAATTTTATTTTTGTATCTTCTTCTTGAGGTTTAGGATTTTTCAAGTCCTTATTCTTCATTTCATCATTTTTTCAGCAACTAAAATTTTAGGACAATTTTGTTTCTCTTTGATGAAAAGGCTACAAGGTTTTCTTTGATCTAACACATTTTTCTTGCCTCTCAAGTTGTAATTACATTTAACCCTAGCTATAGTTGTTATAATTAGGGATCTAAATTCTTCATCAAAGGGTCTTATTATCCTTACATTTAAACCAAAATATTCCATGTTAATACATGTTAGATTTGAAAAGGGAGATCTTAATGGAAAAATGCTCTAACATAAATCAATATTTTCACCTTAAACGTTTGGGACACAAAATCAACCACCAAATGTTTGGTTGTTATCCTCAAGGAATATCCAAATAGGTTGGTTGGAATTTTGATTCCTTTTATGTTTGTGGAGTGGAAGGATTGCTAAGGTGATGCAGTCAATTAATTGAATTATGATCAAGTTGACTAAGTGTGAAAAATACAAAAGTTGTAGAACATAATATCAGAAAGAGAGAGTAGATATGGGTAGGCGATACAAAGAACTCGATGCCAAAATATAGAGTTGGGAAAGAAAGATGCTAGTGCATCATGCAAGTATCCAGGAATTCAAAAAATTAGGGTTTCACTACGCATACGAGTTGAGCACTATCTAAAGACCTATGACTATAAGGTGCAATCACAATACTATGTCTCACTTTTCCAACAATATGAGCATTTATATTAGCATTTTTAATTGAATCTTCATCTTATGAGACTTATATCAAATAAACCATTAATAATTTGAAGATGATTTGAACAAGTGATTTGTGGCAATTTATGTGTAGATTCTAAATATATATTTTTAATTTTTTTAAAAATAAATCATGAATCTTTCAACATCTCCTTTAATAAATATTTTTAAATATAAAACAAATTTTTTCAGAAAGTAGCCTTTGTGTCATCCAACATAAATTTTTTTCTATAAAGGATAAAATTCTAATTTTTTGAAATATAGATTCTCAACATCAATATCTAGGGAAAAAATATTTTTACATAATTTTTTGTTACATATTTTTGAATTCATTTCTAAAGTCACTATAACTATAATTTGGAAATACATGTGTGTCATCTAGCATAACTTGTTCTCTATATATTGAAATCCATTTTTTTTAGTGAAACAAGGACATAAATACCTAGGGAAAGGGTATTTTCTAAATTCTTTTTATAATGGTTTATTATTTTTCCACCTCTACAAAACAAAGAGCTTGATATTTGGAGAAAAACCTATGTTCAATAAAAATTGCAAATTGAATACATGATAAAATGAAAACATATAAAAAATATACTTGTTGGAAAGCTTGTTTCAAGGGCTATCATCTTGAAAAATATCTTGTCAAGTTAAGTTCATTTGAAAGTCATACCTGGGGTTTGAAACTAAATTTTCTAAGAATATTTTAATGTAGAAGTCATAGTTGCTTAGCTAAGGCCCTTTGATCAAAGGTACCTTTGACCAAAGATATTACCTTCAAATGAAGGTACCTTTGATTGAAGGTACCTTCATTTGAAGGACTTATTACCTAGAATAAAAACTATTATTAAATTGTCTTTGATCAAAGGTTGTACAATAAAATAATATTAAGCTAATTTAGTGTTTGACCTTCAAATGAAGGAAAACTTAGCAGACATTTTGAAAAAAATATGTCTATCTGAATTACATGTGTATATACAAGGTCAATTTTTGGGATTTTAATATCAAAAAATAAAGGAAAATTCATAATGGGTCTTCAAAAGGTCATTTTTTGTAAGTGTTTTATAAATTTGGAATGTGGAATTGGCAAGGAATTATCAAGATCATATTTTCAACTTGAAGAAGATGGGAAACCCAAAGAATAGGAAAAATAAGGTTGCATGGCATCATTTTGAAGAAAAGAAGTAACAATTGTGTGAAAGGAGGCAAATATATCAAGCTAAAAAGCTCAAATAGAAGCTATGCATATTTTATATTATAAATATGAGTTTTTTCAATTAAGTCGTGTTCTAGATAAGGTTAGGATCAATAAGATCAAATTGTTATCACAAATAGAGTACATAGGTTTTATCTTTGTTCTATGCTCAAAGTGCCCTCTAAAACTAAATAGAAATAGATCAGGACTACCCCTAGTGTCTTATGAAGAATTGTTCCTATAAGTTTAAAATATTGACATTTCATGCTCAATTCAAAGGGACTTTATTCCCAATTGATATTGGGTTCCTTACCTCTAGCAAGATGAAGGTGTTGAGATTATGGATGCATAGTCCCTAAAGTTGTAGTCTTCAATGGAGGACCTTTTCCAAGAAAGATAATCAACCACACATAAAGTGTTGCAACTAGGCATGCACAATAGAGATTCTATTGATATGATTGATTGATATGATATTTGATATTTGATTGATATGATACAAATGAACAAGTTTCATGATTATATAGGCAAGAATGAAAACCTAAGATGCATGAGATGTTTCCATGTGTCTTGATCTAACAACATATGTGACAACATGTGAACCCTATCTAGATGATTATTAAATGTTGAGATAAGTTCTAGAAGGAAAATGTCATGCCTATAATTTTACACGAGAAAAATCCCAATAATTTGTTTTTTTTTTCTTTTTCTTTTTTTCTTAACCATGCATCAAGCTAATTAACCACTCCTAGTATTGAGGGGTACACTAATCATGGTGTATGTTGAATTTAAGAGAGCAAGTTACCACAATTAATTCTACAAAAAACTTTAACTTAGATTAAGTCACCATCAATTATTTGACAAGCAATTCATACAATAATGTTAGCATCAAGTTAGTTCTACAATAAGCAAGGTTAACATGATCCTCTTACCTACCCATTAATATTATTATTATCCTTCTTATTGATATTTTCGTCCATTACTCATTAGTTAGGAGTGGTATTATTGCTAATGGATTTATGATTAAACCTAGATAACATTTTTTTTTTATTAAAGCAATAATACGACAATAATTAAATTGATAATAATAATTTGACAAATACCTCACGGTATTAATTTAATTCCCTTACCAACATTAATGGTCTCATTATTATTTAATCAATACAAAGACCATAGTGTTACAACATTAACAATATATAATTAACTTGACGATGGAACTTTAAGATAACATTAAACGTTAGAACACTATCTTTGTTGGAAATCATCAAATAGTACTATTGATAATTGATAATAAACTTCGCTGCAACAGTGGTCTTAAATCAAAATGATTGTAATAAGGTTTAAAATCCACTACTATTAGACGTATTATTATAAAGCAATAAGAATACAAATAGTATTATTACTATAACCACGTTAACCACTCTGGATAAAAATATTATTTTTTTAAGTTCCCAACCACTCCTTACTAAAATTATTTACTACCCTTTAATCATTTAATGAACATTAACTTTGACCAATAGCCCCCAATACACTTTTTGAGAATAGTCCCAACATTTAACATTTCACCTTTAAATTTAAAAATGGAACTGCATAGGATATTTATAATTCACAAGCTAATTTCTAAATCTCCATTTTATTTACTCATTAATTTTCTCTTTAATTATTTTCATTATTCAAAATTATATATCTACTCTATGAAATAAATTTAAAGGTTATAAAATTAAGAAATAAGCGTTACCAATAAATATAATTTAATTCTTTTATATATTCTCCATTGTATTTACTCAAATTAATTACTAAATTTTTTTATTTTATTTACTCAAAGTTAGTTATAACCTCTATTCTATTTACTCATAAAGAAAATTACTAAATCACCATTCTATTTACTCACAGGTTAATTATTAAATCTCCATTTTATTTACTCATTAATCATAAATCTCTATTCTATTTACTCATAAAATTAATTACCAACTCTATATTCTATTTACTCATAAAGTTAAATACTAAATCTTCATTCTAGTTACTCATTAGTTTTCCTTTTTAATTAATAGAATTAAGAAATAAGTATTAAACAAATAAATATAATTTTTTTATTTTTTTAAATAATGTTAGTATTAGATTCCACACTACTTGACATGAGGTCACATATTAATATTAATATTATGGATAGATAAAATATTAATACTGCCTATACATCACATTATCAGAGGAGAAACTAATAATGGCACTGTCAAAATATTATATTTACCATCTTCCTCCCCTTAATAAATTCAAGAATATACATAACTAAAATATATATATATATATATATATTTTTAACCAATATTGCGCAAGATAAAGAAAATTGTTAAGATAATGAAGATAATTACAACGTCTTTATTACGGTTGATTTTGGCACAGTTTATTGAGTAAATTTAAATTATTATTATTTCCAGTATAGGACTGCTGCTCACATAGTTGTTCTCCTCACTTAAGTGGTTGCTGATATTAATGTCAGTCCATTTTTTTCAAATTGACCAAAGATCTGTTAATGCGTTCAAATTGAAGCTCATTAATATCGCATATGCTTTTATATGTTTTATTTTGTTTTCTGATGCCAAGATAGTAGGCTTGAAAGTACAAATGCTACGAGCCACTCATTCATCTCCCAAAACAACATGCCAGCCAAACCTACCTGGCAGAATTTAATTTTCCAGCTATCCCTTCCTCAAGCACTAGGAACTGAGTACACGAGCTGGTTAGGGCGGTGGTAGTAAGTTCTGACTTATTCAATACACGCTAACTTGAACCGCTTCCCACAGCTAGCAATAATGACCCAATGTGACAGGAATCCAATTCTACCATCCCTATCTAATTAGTTTTCCTAGAGTACATCACCACACACCAACACTTTCATTATTGCACCAATATTAATAACCTTGAATAGCAGGGGTAATGGTTCCTTACTCAAAGATACTACAAATATTTCTCATAACAGGAGACGACAATATTTCCTTCCTCCATGTCAAATGTATTTTAAATAGATGGTGGTTAAATTTTAGGCCCCATTCAAAGGGCGTTGTGACCATCCTCATGGATGCAACAACTCTCTTTTATAACACTATATACCATTTTCTTATCTTCATGAATACATAATAATGTTGAGGCAAGCAAAGAGAATAGGAGGAAAGGTGGTTTTCTACCTCACAGGGAGCGGCTAATACCATAGGATCCCACGCCTCGCAAGGAGGGAGCGAAGATTTTTATTTTTTTATTTTTTTCTTTTATTTTTAAGTTATTTACCTGAAGCTCTTTGAGACTTACCTCACTGTGCATTGCACAGGCACATATTGTAACTCCAGGCTCAAACATACATTAGAAGACTTTACTTACATGAGTAGTGCCATTATATATATTTTTCTAATTTTATCCGCTAATGAATATAGCGGTTATATCTACTGCCTAAAATTACAGATTTTAAATAATATTGTCTGAGTTTTGAACAACAAATGCTTAGTTAATTACAGATTTTAAACAATATTTTTTGAGTTTTGAACAGCAAATACATACTTAATTTATTGCATATTTTAAATAATATAATCCAAGTTCTGAGTTTTGAACAACAAATACATACTTAATTTATTGCAGATTTTAAATAATATAATCCAAGTTTTGAACAACAGATACATAATTGATTGCAGATTTTTAAATAGCATATTCCAAGTTTTAAACAACATATGCTTACTTGATTGCATATTTTAAATAATATGCTCTTAACTCTTATTTAAATCTGTAAATAATATATAACTATTTACAATACAAATATTTTATGTCCAATAACAACTAAAGATAACTCTTCGTTGAAACACTTCTTTAAATACATGTTTATGGTAGGACTTCACCTCTTCTCAACAAGGTATAATTTCCTCAAACTTTCCCTATAACAAATGAAACATATCCATGGAATAAATAACATACCAATATACAAGAACTTGCTCTTTCCACTTAATTACACAAAGTATGAAACTCATCTTTTAAGTTGCAATATTACAATAAGATGGAGAAAAATATGATTTTCATGCAAAATATCAAAGACTTGCTCCTTTCATTTATTTATAAAAAAAAATGATACGAAACCCATCTTTCTTTCTTTTTTGACTTAAAATATTACCACAATATTTGAGGAAATAATTGAATTACAAACTCTTGAACAAGGTCTTGCTCTCCACCCTACCGTAATGGCATCATGGAGCCTCGTGGGCTCTAGCCATACCCCCGAGCAAGAAATACATTATACACCATTGTAATTCAATGGTGAGAGTTTAGTGCTATAATAAGCTTGCTCATTATACAACACATTACTCTAATATATCCCTTAAACAATCTTACTTATGATTCAATGCATAGATCATCTATCTCTACCAATACTAAGAATAAGAAATGGAAAAAGACTTATCTCTCTACAAGCTGCTTTCCTTTGAACTCCTATTCTTCCATCTTTGACTCTCTCCTCCTTTTCTTCACTTCACAAGTTCTCCAAAAGGAGAAGTGGGCAATGCCCAAATCTTCCATCTTCTTGAGATATATAAGAATTCTCCAAACCTACACTCTTTCCCACAAGTGCTCACACATGTGTGAGTCTTGTGCCAATTCCAAGAACTTTTGGGGAGTGGGAAGTTGAGAGTGACAAGTCACTTTTCCCAAGCCCCAACACTTTTGAATTCGTCACATTCATGAATGTGGACTTTTGAGGGGTCTTTTCACACTCCAAGGACAAGTTCACATGTCAAAAAGGTTCCAAACCCATAGGTATAGGTCCTAGGGGTCTATTCTTGTTCAAAAACCAAGGAAATTGACTCAATAATCCCTTTTTAAAACCCACAAAATAATCCATACGAGTTTTGATCTTGACCAAGGGTTCCAACCCCAACCAAACTCACATCACATGACCTACAATTGGATTCTACCCAAACATAATCAACCAATCAATAATAAAACCTCAAACCCTTCTAAGTCAAATAGGGCTACACTTAGAACTTCCCAAAGATGTATCTGATTTGATTCCAATATTTATTCATCCTCCTATCTGCATATTTGATTCCTTAGACCTCCAATACATTTACTCTACTTGCTTTTAGGTCTCGGATGGAGATAAATTTATATCCTCAACAAGAAGTCTTTTGATTTTCACTTGATGGTTATCCCTTCTCATGCTAGCACCGTTATCTTCTTGACCTTTAATGTTAATCCCACATCGACTCATTTAATATCCTGCATAATATAATCAAGCACAATTAGACATATTAATAAACAACATTAATTGTAAATTGAATCTTTGTAACTTTATTCATGAATCATTTACATAGCTAATTAAACTTCCAATGTAATACGACACAACAATTATCTTATTTTAGATTCATCTTATAAGTTCGAATCTCATACAATAATTCACATGCACATACATCTTCATTAAGTAAAATAATAGTGATATAACATAACGTAAAACTATAAGGTTACTGTTAGACAATTCATATCGCTTGCAATATATCTAACCATCTATTTAGGAGGAATATATAACACTTTAAGATTGTATTAGTCACATGCAAAGAGAGGCCTTACATAAAACTCATCTTCTAGAAGGAATCTTATCCCTACAAACAAGGAAGGGAATATTACCCTATTTATTAAATGATTTATTAAAAATGCAACCTAGGACTAAAGATGCATGACCTAAGTTAACTTATGCTAGTGTAATAATTAATTAATTAATTACACTAACACCCCCCATAAGTTCAACTTAGGGGGAAATTCAATGATTATGCAAGAAGATGATCGAAGATGGGTCCCAGCTATGAGGCCATGTTAGGTACCCATGTACATGAAGATGTAGAAAATCTCCCACAACCGGAGAAAAGGGGAAAGCCCAGTGGGAAAAAAACCCCTCTCCAAAAAGGAGATGAAAATACAAAAAAGTGAGATAGGATGGGAAGGATGGAGGACTCCCAAATACCCCCCAAGTACACCATCTATCACATGGATACAATACATTAGCCCCCCCCATAGGGAGGAAATAGAGAGACTATAGAGCCCCCCTAGAAGATGATATCACCTGCAAAGATGGTAAGTGTCTAAAGACAGAACATGATCCAACATCGAAAAACAACTTGTCTCCCTTTTGGAAGAAACAAAACCAAGTGCAAGTGCAGTGATGCTTCCCATTCTAGATAGGAAGTGCAGGAAGGAAGGATGAATGTGGATGATGGTGTCTCTGAACTCTACTCAAATGTATCCTTGTCTGAAGATGAAGATGCCACAATCAATGAATAGGGTGACAAACCAGGATGATGCAGAAACTGATGCTGAACAATATCCAAAGACAAAGATGGAGTGAATATGATGGAGACTTGATAGCCCCCCCTAAATGAAGTGTCCTCAAAACCACTGAAAGAAGATTGAAGCCAATCCAATGGTAGATGCTGAAGAAACCTCAAGTCTTGAATGGAATGATAGGGAAGAAGTCTCAGACATAAAATTTATGAATAGAGGAGTGATACCCCCTCAAGAATGTCCTATAAACTAGTAGAAGTAGCCAATTCAGTGATACCTGAAATGAAGCCATCCCTTGATGTAAAGTTTGGAAAACAAAATGTGTCCTGATGGATGATGATAGTGGAAGCCTTAATCAATGAATCTGGACAAGAAATCACTAAATGTGAAGGGATGCCAACTGTCTCTGATGGAGAAGAATCACCTAAAGGAACCTTGTCAACCTCTTCAAAAAGATCAAGGCAATCAACTTCCTGCACAACAATATCATCGTGGGGTACCTGATCTGAAGAATGACATTCTAAATCATGACCATCGGGGAAGAGTGGAGTATCTTAATCTCCATATATCTACCAAAGCTTAATCCAAAGGATATGAGGACAATCACAATGATCAATAGATATCAAAACATCACAATCAACTTGCATCTCAATGATCTCCAAAATAGTGTATCTATTGCAACTCCAAGCAAGTTCATGAATACCTTCACTTGGATGAGGAACTATATCATACAAATGAGGCAATAGATCAAGTGATTGGAGATGGTGGTAGATCCCATCTCACCATTGCTTATAGTTACCCTTGTGCAACATAACCAGAGAAGGAGTACATGCAAGCTCCATAATGAAATTTCTCCAAAAAAATACAAAGACACTGACCTTCAACAGCAAATAAAGACTTCCAAATAGATATGCAATTGAAAATATGCCTCCAAGATCAAGAAATTCTTCTTCAAGCTTCAGAATGTCTCAGGAATCAAGAAAATGCACTAAATTGAAAAAAACCAATAAAAGATACCTAGAGCTGAAACCTAAGAAAGTGAGTGGACTAATGAAAAAAAAGTGTTGAAATATCTCCCGAATGTCACTGGAATCACCAGATTTTGACAATCTGATGTGAAGATATTGGTTGTTGAGTCCAAAGTGGAGGGTTGAATTCAGTTAACTATAGAATTTTTTGCAAGAAAAAATTCACAAAACAGATGTCACCACTAGAAATCAGACAAAATTCTATTTCCGACGGTATCTCGTTTGCTAAATTTTGACACAGTGGGTGAAAGTTGTGATAAAACGAAAAAAATGCCTATTTTAGGCAATTCGTAGGCTAACTAGGTGCAAAATTCCAACACCTTGGGATAAAAAAATACCCCTTGGTCACTGATATGACCAGGGGTCGGGCGATAGTTTTAAAAAAAATGCGTTGCCAAGTGTAGCGGTGGCGAAGCAGCTAGTTAGCGGCGACGGGGTGACGCCGCTCCAATAGCAAAGCCCCTGGACACTGATGGAACCACAGTGAGGGCATAAGGCTGTTGGTGGAGGCCGTTGGAAAGCCGACGATAGGATAACGATCGGTGGTGGGTATAGATATCAGTTGGCATCAAGGATGAACATCGACGGTCCATAAAGGATTTGACCGACAGTGGGGCTGAGTGTACCATTTCCTGCAAAAAATTTAATGCAACCTACAGATATGTTGAATATTTGCAAACTTGAATTTTTAATATAACCCATAAATATAATATGATGATTTTTAATGTTGCCAAAAGGGCAATTAAAAATCAAAAGGATAATTTCAAATTTATACCTATCATAACAATATATATATATAATATATATATATATATATATATATATATATATATATATATATATATAATATATATATATATATATATATATATATATAATATATATATATATATATAATATATATATATATATATGTGCAGAAATGAAGGCCCAATTTGAATGCTAACCAGAGCAAGATTTATGCCCGTGGACTTAAAAATCAAACCCTTAGTTGAATATTATGCCGATGGTGAAATAAATCAAACCAAATGTTGATTGATATGTATCATGGATAAATAAATCCCAAATATTTACCAGTGAGGATTTAATAAATCAAACCCTTGTGATATGTCGAAAAATATTTATGCCAACTTATGAATATATTATGCAGTCGATTTGATTTTTTCTGCAACTATATCAAAATCCAAATTTTTTTTTGCCAAAATAATAGAGAAATTGAGCCCAATTTTTTTTTGGAGGGAAGCTTATAATTTTTTTTTTCCATAGAGGACAACTGATAGGATTGATTTTCTTTTACTACAAATTTGTACGGATTGTACCAGTTGATTTTGCAAACCCAAATACATATGATGCTCCCGGTTTGATGTATCTGATTTTGATGATTGGAGAGGTGATTTTAGGGTTTCGAGGCCTTTTGAAGACAATGGTGAGCTCGGTTTTGACTCTATCTGCTTCAAAAATCAACTTGGTCCCTGGGTGGAGTCAAGTAGCCTACAATGGAAACCTTCAGCCTGCAAGAATCTCTCACACCAACTTTCTTGATTGAGGGTTGATGTTTCACTGGACAAGCTCTGTACCATGTTGAGATTATGGATGCACAGTCCCTGAAGCTGCAGTCTTCAATGGAGGACCTTTTCCAGGAAAGATAATCAACCACACAGAAAGTGTTGCAACTAGGCATGCACAATAGAGATTCTATTGATATGATTGATTGATATGATACAAATGAACAAGTTGCTTGATTATATAGGCAAGAATGAAAACCTAAGATGCATGAGATGTTGCCATGTGTCTTGATCTAACAATATGTGACAACATGTGAACCCTATCTAGATGATTATTAAATGTTGAGATAAGTTTTAGAAGGACAACTCATCTTCTAGAAGGAATCTTATCCCTACAAACAAGGAAGGGAATATTACCCTATTTATTAAATGATTTATTAAAAATGTAACCTAGGACTAAAGATGCATGACCTAAGTTAACTTATGCTAGTTTAATAATTAATTAATTAATTAATTACACTAACAGAAGGTACCCTAAGAACCACTTGAACTATAGTGATTTTTCATTACACTTTACGTCTTAAGCATTTTTTGTTTTATTTTAAGTTAGGTGTCCTCCCACAATTTGATCACCATAGTAATATAGTTATCAAGATCTGGCATCTACACATTGGGTAAGTACACCAAGATGGTTCCCAAAAACGGGACTTAAGTGGCCACTTTTTTTCTTCTGAAATCAGGAAATACTGACCTTAGATGTGAAATTGAAGATAGTTACACTCAAAATTTTGAGATGGAACAAAACAAGGATCGAAGTGCTCCGAGTCTACTTTCTAAAGTACTAATTTATTTTGAAAATGGTTGAGATTAAGGGGTTCAAAAGAGGGACATGCACAAATTGGTGTTGTTTTTGTTAGATAAACATAACATAGAAACTCTTGTATGACCCTAGCATGGTGAAATTTTTTGTAGTAATTTTAAAATCACTATGGTCAGAAGTTAGCTAACAGTATGTAGTTGATGCATTATTTTTCTGATAATTTTTTAATGAATATTTAATTTTTTCTAATTTTCTAAGTGGACACTTTCTGAAAAGTAGAATTTTGGTTGTGCTCCCCTTACAAATTTTGGAAAGTAATTGAATGTTTTTTTTTTAAAATGTAGAATGGAGTCTAGTTTCTAAAAATGTAATTTATTTGAAATTTCAATGAATAGTTAATTTATAAAAAAAAACACCAAACACTATTTCTTGGCAAAAAAGAGACATACAAACAAAATAGATTATGGATGAAAGGCTTAACATTGTCAGAAAGTGAAAAAATTACATCGTTGGATAGCTAAGAGAGAACCTAACATTACCTATGTTAGGAATTGTATGCAGAAAATATCAATTACATGCAAATAAAGATTAAATAGAGGAATGAAAAACACATAAATAATAACAACAAGAGACAATATTTAACGTTGTTCACCCAAACTTGGGATACGTCCACCAACAGAGAGTCCAATATTATTATCCAGTAAATTGAACCGATTACAACCAGTAATCCTTGCAACTCAATACCGCTACAAATGCTACAATACAATGTCAATAGAACCCAAACCCTTAGCCTTTTATCAAGACTTATGTTGGTTACAAAAATAGGGTTTTTTATGTCATCCAATAGAAAAATAACACCTGGTGCCTTTATAAAATAATAAAAAAATGTGAGAGGTTTTGAGGAACCTGCCCCTTGACCCTACCCTATATCGCGATAGGGGGCATGCCAGGGGTATTGCCCCTAGACCTGGCAAGGGGAATTACCCCTTGACCCCATCTTGGGGGCGTTGCCCCCAAACCCCCACAAGGGGCGCTGCCCCTTAACCTTGTTAAATAATTGGGAGGAAACTGGGTAGATAAAAGTGGGGAAAATTTAACCTCTGAGTTTGATTAGGCTTAATCTACCAACAACACATGTGTTCAATTTTTTTGATATTGAACCACATGCAATCTTGATGGTGAGCACGAACCCGATTATGTGAAAAATTGTAAAATTTTCAAAAACATGTCTCTAGTCATTGGGAATGCCCTCCAAGCCTTTGGGTT
The DNA here is from genome assembly GCA_007258455.2 of Sequoia sempervirens. NCBI lineage: Eukaryota > Viridiplantae > Streptophyta > Pinopsida > Cupressales > Cupressaceae > Sequoia > Sequoia sempervirens. The sequence goes on along the minus strand of VDFB02058242.1, from coordinate 225,618,748 downwards.
GGTATTCAAAGGCAAATACCAATCCTAAGGCTTGGGGATTCCCAAAGAAAGATATAACATGAGTGCATTATAATGTGCTCATGTTATATCTTAGTTTTAAAATGGTTTTTCGGTTTTGTGGGAAATATGTCAACTAGACATAATGCGAGCACATTATAACATTCTCGCATTTTGTCTTCCTTTATGTTAAATGCCACTCTATTGAATGTATGTTGATATGTTTTTATGTTTGTATGTACATGTATGCTTGTATGTCATGTATGTATGTATGCATTCTTGTATGTATGTATGTATGTATGCTTGTATGGATGTAGGATTGTATGTACATATGTATTCTGCTTGTATGTATGTATTTATGTATGTCTTTAGAGGGAGGGGGAATTTGAAGAGAGAGAGAGAGAGAGAGAGTTTGGAGAGAGGGAGAGGTGGTGGAAGTGAGAGTTTAAGAGAGAGGGAGTGGGACAGAAGGGGTTGGAGAGAGAGAGACTTAGCTAGGTAGGGTGGGAGGGGGAGAGGGAGGGAGAGAGGGAGAGAGAGAGGAAGGGGAAGGGTGGGAGAGAGACAGTGACAGAGAGAGAGTTATGTAGGTAGGGTGCCAAAGTGAGAGACTTGAGAGTGTGAGGGGGGTGAGAGGAAGAGACTTGAGAGATAGGTATTGAGAGGGAGTGGGAGAGAGAGGGAGTGTGAGTGAGAGAATTGAGAGAGGGAGAGGGTGTGGGAGGGAGTGACCTAAGAGAGGGAGAGAAAGAGAGGGTGGAGTGAGAGGGAGTTATCTAGGTAGGGCTGAGAGAGAGAGGAGAGAGAGAGAGAGAGAGAGAGAGAGAGTTACCTAGGTAGGTTTCCAAAGGGAGAGACCTGAGAGAGAGAGGGAGTGGGATGGAGAGACCTGAGAGAGAGGGAGAGAGAGAGTTTGGAGAGAGGGAGAGGTGGTGGAAATGAGAGTTTAAGAGAGAGGGAGTGGGATAGAAGGGGTTGGAGTTTAGCTAGGTAGGGTGGGAGGGATAGAGAGAGAGAGAGGGAGAGAGAGAGAGGGGGAGAGACATGGTGAGAAAGAGAGAGTTATGTTGGTAGGGTGTGAAAGGGAGAGACTTGAGAGTGTGAGGGGGTGAGAAGGAGAGACTTGAGAGATAGGTAGTTAGAGGGAGTGTGAGAGAGAGGGAGTGGGAGAGAGAGGGAGTGTGAGTGAGAGTCCTAAGAGAGGGAGAGGTTGTGGGAGGGAGTGACCTAAGAGAGGGAGAGAAAGGGGGGTGGAGTGAGAGGGACTTATCTAGGTAAGGTGGGAGGGATAAAATGAGAGAGGGGAGAGAGAAAGAGAGTTACCTAGGTAGGTTGCCAGAGGGAGGGAATTCAGAGAGAGGGGGTGGGAGGCAGAGACCTAAGAGAGAGGGAGAGAGAGAGAGTTTGGAGAGAGGGAGAGGGGGTGGAAATGAGAGTTTAAGAGAGAGAGTAGGAGAGAAGGTGTTGGAGTGAGGGACTTAGCTAGGTAGGGTGGGAGGGATAGAGGGAAGGAGAGAGATAGAGAGGGGGTGGAAGAGAGAGAATTGAGAGAGAGGGAGAGAGAGAGGGGGATAGAGAGAGACGGTGAGAAAGTGAGAGTTATGTGGGTAGGGTGCCAAAGGGAAAGACCTGAGAGTGTGAGGGGGTGAGAGTGAGAGACTTGACAGATAGGTAGTGAGAGGGAGTGTGAGAGAGAGGGAGTGGGAGAGAGAGGGAGTGTGAGTGAAAGACTTGAGAGAGGGAGAGGGTGTCAGAGGGAGTGACCTGAGAGAGGGAGAGAAAGAGGGATGTGGAGTGAGAGGGACTTATCTAGGTAGGGTTAGAGGGATAGATAGAGAGAGGGGGGAGAGAGAGAGAGAGATAGAGAGAGAGAGAGAGAGTTACCTAGGTAGGTTTCCAGAGGGAGAGACTTGAGAGAGAGAGGGGGTGGTAGTGTTGGATCTCAGTTGTGATCATATGGTTTTTCCTTGATGACAAAATCCCTATCAGTTGATTCTACTTGTTGACAATTTCAGATTAGTTTCTCATGCTTTATCTTGGTACAACTTTCTCTATATGGTTTACATGTCTTGGCATTCAGTGGACAGTTTACATTTAGAATTTTAATATCTTATGGCACTTCGTTAATGTCTCTTGGCTATTATAGACAGTTATTTGTTATGATTCAAATTCATGGTGATGAGATCTCTGGTTCATGTTATGAATGCTATTTCTTTGACTGACAGAGTTTGAAAGATGGTTTCTTTGTCAGGATGGTTCTCCTTGCATACCACAGGTGTATTTCACATGATTACAAGCCATTTGATTACATTCCTTGAACTCACATTTTTAAAGGCATTACAGTTACCTTTTTTTCTGACATCTCATTTGTCTAATGTTTTTGGTTGTTTCTCATTCGGGCTTACACTTATCGGCATGAGAATGGCAGGGTCTCCCTGATCCATTTTGAAATGTCTATGTTGCCTTTCGGCAAGACATTTCTGATGTCATAACAATTTGATTTTACATACAGGTAGCTTTTAGCGTGACATTGATCGTGGTCTTGGCGACAGAAGAAAAGTCTATCAGCATGAGGTTTGTTCACCGCTGAGAGGTCTTACTGAATGAGTCGGGTCTCATCGACTAATACATGAGGAGGTTCATCGGCGTAAGAAATCCCTATCGGCATGTTGTTTCATCGAGCGCTTTGTGTCTTGGCGACCAACACAAGAAAGAACATTTCGGCAAGTGTTACACCATCGGTATGTGGTCACAACAAAATTGGTATGTCACACCGACTGCCGTTGAAAAATCGCATGAGTTTAAGGCTTCGGTGAAGGGTCACAGTGAAATTGTTATGTCTCACTGACCATATGCATGTGGACGTCTATTGGTGAGACATTCACGTGGTTTTGGCGACCAAGGATGAACTTATCGGCAATAGTTGCGGCATTGATATAACGTCTTAGCGAACTCACATTGTCTCACTGACTGAAGGAAAAGGAACATATCGGTAGGAGTTTTGTTATCGGGGTAGTGTCTCATCGAACTTGAAATGTCTCCCCGACTAGTGCATGTGGAAGTCTATCGGTGAGAGTTGTGGCATCGTTATATGGTCATAGTGAACTCTTTTGGTCTCACCAATGGGCACATTAAAAGGTTCACTTCGGCCAAACTTGGAGTATTTAGTTTAGTATCTTAGCGAATTCAAGTGTGTCTCGCTGACCGTATGCATATGGAGACTTATCGGTAAAACTAATGGATATCGATATAATGTCTTAGTGAGGTTTTCTTGTCTTGCCAACTAACAACGTAAAGGTATGCATCTCGGTAAGAGTTTGTGCATTGAAGAAAGGTCTTGGAGAATTTGATTTGTTACACCAACCGAAAACATAAAGGTAGTCTCTTTGGTAAGAGCTAGGGTTTTCGACAAGAGGTCTCGGCGAGTGACCTTCGGTCTCGCTGATGGAACATAAAGGGACTTCATCGACATAAGATCTGGATTGTCTCAGTGACACTGGATGAAAGGATGACTTTCGGTATGACTCAAGCATTCTATGAGAGGTCTCCCTGACATTGATATGTCTCACTGATGGAATACAAATGGTCTCTGTCGGTATGAGAATTGAATTCTCTTGGCGATCTAAGGTGTTCGAGTTGTTTCGATATGAAATAATATAATCTATAGGAGGTCTCCCCAATGTCGGCATGTTATAGCGACCCGTGTGGGACAGATGGTCTCATTGGCAAGAAAAAACATGTGTCACGGTGACTAATGTGTATCAAGTGGGGTTTCGGTAAAACAAAAGGTATTCTCTATAATGTCTCCCCGACTGTTGAAGGTTACAACAAAAAATAGAGGGATGAATGACTGGTGATAAAGTTGCCTTCGACATAGATATTGATTTATCTTGGCGAACAGGAATGATCACATGGGCTTTTGGTAAGACACAGGATGCTCTACGAGATGTCACCCTGACTACACATTGTCTTGGCGAAGGCGGTTGAAGGAAACATCTCGGCGAGAGTGTGATTTTGTCACAACGACTCAGAATGGATAAGGTTTAAGTCTTTCGGTGAAACTTGATGTGGTCTGTGAGAGGACTTGCTGACTTCTCTCGGTCACGGTGAAAGCAAATAAGGAAAAGATACGCAGCTCGCATAAGGTCATAGTGAATCACAAAGAACACGTGGTGACTGTTGTCTCAGCAAATTATTAACGAAGAATCATACACTGTGGCCAGCATGATTTTTTCTAAGTATAGTTGCATGGCAACATTTTTTGTTGGCATCAAATCTCTGGAAAAATATTCTCTGAGAATCTAGAGGATATGATTTTCTGTTGTGGGCAGTCATGGCTTTGATGAAAATCATTCTGTTACAATTTGAAATCTCCTGATTCAGTGCAGAAATTAAAAGCTCTATGGATAGGCGTTACTCTGATTTTTACCATCATCTACAGATCATTATGAATCAGCTTCATATTCTAATAATAGCAAGAGAGTTTCATAATCTTATGAAAAACGCTTGTTGAAGATTTCTTGATAACAAACATACTTGAAATGTATATAAAAACCAGTGTTGAAAATAGTGAAAGTGCTGCTGGCCTATAATTCTGAGAGATAGTTATTTTGGCCATATCAAGAGATGTATTGGAAAAATCTGTAATACAAGAGTTGGTTTCTTAGGGTATCAAGTAGATAAGAGTGTTGAGTTCTTGAGCTTACTAGAAAACAGAGAGATCCTCTGATATTATTATTGTAATTCTGAAATCTGAGTAAGGGGTTGGTGCTTCTTGAGATTGGTGTCTCTAAATGAGGGGTTGGTGCTCCTTGAGTTGGTGCTCAAAAATTAGCCTATAAGGCATTGTTAATAGTGGTTTTTGAAGATTAAGCCAGTAAGGTAGTTTAGGAGTGGTTTTTCTACCCCAGGAGGGTTTTCCACTCAAAAAATCTTTTGTCTCTTTGTTCTGTGTGCTCATTGCTTTTCTGTGTTGTTGTTGTTTCAGTTCACTGTTGGGTTTATTATTGTTCTCAATTCTATTTATGAATGATTACATTCAACTCATGAATGCATTAATCAGAGTAATATTGAGATCAAATTTGAGCTCTGTTTTGGCAAATGCAAGTTTCTCACTCAAATCATATTTTCATAAGTTCTTAAATAGACTGAGTTAATGTTGTCATATCTTTGTGCTTTCAAAAGTGATTACTCTACTCTATTGTTGAAAGAAAAGGAAATCAAAATTAGACATCTTGGTCGAAGTTGATTTTTTTTTTGACACTGATTCACCCCCCCTCTCAGTGTCTACCGATAACTCCAACAGGAGAGACCTTAGAGAGAGGGAGAGAGAGAGTCTGGAGAGAGGGAGAGGGCGTGGAAGTGAGAGATTAATAGAGAGGGAGTGGGAAAGAAGGGGTTGGAGTGAGGACTTATCTAGGTAGAGTGGGAGGGATAGAGGGAGGCAGAGAGAGAGGGGGGGTGGGAGAGAGAGATAGGAGTGAGTGAGTGTGAGAGAGAGAGAGAGATGAGAGAGGGAGAGGATTTAAGTGTTAAGGGTAGAGGGTAGAAGGTTAATGGTAGAGGGGAGAGAGATAGGAGTGAGTGAGTGAGAGAGAGAGAGAGAATTGAGGGTATAGGGTTGAGGACCTATTGGGTTGATGGTTTAGTGTATTGGGTTGACAATAGAGGGTAGAGGGTAGAGGGTTTAAGGTTTTAGGGTGTAAGTGTTTTTGGTTAATGGTTTAGGGTTGAGGGTAGAGGGTTTAGCATTTAGGGTTGAATGTTTAAGGGTTTAAAGGTTGAGGGTTTAGGGTTGAGGGATTAGGGTAGAGAGGGAGGGATGGATGGATAGAGAGATGGAGGGAGATCTAAGATAGAGAGAAGGAGAGAAGAGGACATAGGGACAAATATATATGTCTGTAGACATGAAAAATATACCGTCATACTTGATCCTGATTATTAACACCATTTCATCCTAAATCACCCTTCAATCTAAACATTTAATCTAATACCCTTATTTGATTAAATTCTTCAAGATTCCTCTCTTAGTTCAATAAATCATTTTATCTAATTAAGTCTTTCTCCCCTATTAATTAAATCAATCTATTTGATCTAATTAACCCTATATCCATATTTAATTAAATAATTCATTTTATTTAATTAATCTCTAAAGTCATCTTATTAAATTAAATAAATTAAACCTTGTTTGATTTAATCTAACAATCATCCTCTTTTGTTAAATAAAACAAAATATTTATTTAAGTCTAAAATCACTTTCTTCTCATATTTGATTTAAATTAATCTATAAATCTAAGTCAAATTTGTCACATCATCTAATCCTTCATTAAATTAATTAACCTTTGATTAATTTAATCCTAATTCATGTCCCATCCTCTAGCTTTTGCAACTTGCACATGAAAATAGATTTAATTCATTTATTAAATCTCTATTTTCTCTCAAAAGGCATAATAAAAGAATATTCATCAAATTTGAATTCAAAATTCAAGTGGGCTTTGCCCTTCCAACAAGGAATTTATTTGACCTAATAAGTCTTTCTTCCTTGAGCCAAGTGGCATTCAATGCATTTTCTTTCCCTCTTACATGTCATTTCAACAATTTGAAACTCCACCTAATTGCATTTATTAACACATTCTTCAAAACTTGCACATCCTTCATCCATTCACATGTTGACAAGTGGCATCTTGCCATTGGTAGATTCTTAGTCCCACATTGCTCTCTTTTGGGAATTCTTCCATCTCAACATTCTATAAATAAGAGGTCTTATTCCTCATTTGATCATCCAAAATTTGAGAAAAGTTACTGTAGACACGTAAAATGTACCAATTGATGTTGTACACTTGATCCCGACCTACTAATATCATTTCTTCTTGAATCATCCCTCTGTCTAACCATTTAATCAAATCTCCCTATCTAATTAAATTCATTAACTTTCATCCCTTAATTAAATAAATCATTTTGGCTAATTAAGTCAATTTCTTTGTTAATTAAATCAATACATCTAATCTAATTATCCCTATTTAATTAAATAATTAATTTTATTTGATTAAATCTCTAAAGTCTATCCATCAAATTAAATAAATTAAAACCTTATTTGATTTAATCTAACACCATCTCTTTTAATTAAATAAATAAAAATTCTTATTTAATTAATCTCTCATCATATTCCTCCCTTATTTGATTTAAATAAATCCATAAATTTGAGTCAAATAAGTCACATCATCTAACATCTCCTATTAAATTAATTAAACCTTGATTAATTTAATCTCATCGCATGTCCCATCTTCTATATTTTGCAAGTTACACATGAAAATAGATTTAATTCATTTATTAAATCTCTATTTTCCTTACAAGGCATCTTTTGGAATATTCTCTCAATTTGAATTCAAAAATTCCATGTCAACATGTACATCCAACAAGGCAATAACTTCATCTTACATGTCCTTTGCCTTGAGCCAAGTGACATTTATTGCAATTTCCCTTACCTCTTGCAAATCATTTCAACAAATTTGAAATTCAAAAATATTCATTTATTGGCACAATCCCCAAATCTTGCATATCCTCCATTCATTCATAGATTGACAAGTGGCATCACGCCATTGGATGAATGTTAGTGCCACATTGCACAAATTTGGACATTCATCCATCTTGGAATTCTATAAATAAAGAGCTCATATCCTCATTTGATCATCCACAAATTATGCAAAGTTATTATGCTAAAATATTTAGCCATTTTCATCCATCACCATTGAGTTCGTAGCTAGGTTTTTGCAGATTTTTGGCTTGGAGCTCTCATCCTTCATCAAAAAAAGTGGATCAATCATCTTTGACATATCAAGCTTACATCTTAGGAATTGGGAAAGGACCAATTTTCACATCAAATTGGCACCAATTCCCCCATGGGATCATGAGTTTGCACATTTAAATTAGGATTGAATCCATATTTCTTTGTTTCATTGTGTTGTTTGTTGTTTTTTTTCCTAATTCAAAGTTGTAAATGGATTTCATGGGGAATCCTTGTTTTAGCTTGCAATCTCTTGTTTAACTTGTTTATTCTTGTTTTTTTGTAGGTACTAGGATTGGGGTTCACACATTTGGTGCTAGAAGGAGGGCTGGATATCATTCTTTACCATCTTTTCTTAAAATTTCTTCATTTTTTTCTTACACACAAAAAATCCAACGCTGGGAGCTCAATGTCGCTGTTTTGGCACCGCTGTTTCTTCAGCGTCACTATATGGCACCGCTTGAAATTCAAACCATGACATTGAAGTCATCCCACCAAAATATTTGAATTTCTAACTCCGTTGCTTGACCATTTGACTTGTAGGAATTTAGAAAAAAACCAAACAATGATGCTGGGACAAAACTGTGACACAGTTGAGCTCACTGTCCTGACATAGAGCGATGCTGACTGGTAAGCGGCATTGTGAGAGCACCATTTGGAAATCAAACTGCGATGCAGTCAAGAGTTGCTCCGCTGGCAGGGAGTAAAAAGTGGAAATTAAATTTTAGCATGTGCTTTTTGATTAATGATTAATTTGTCTTTTGTTTTCTGCTTTAATCTCTGTATTTTCCATAATTTAACTGGTTTTTCTTCCTTGTAGGTTGGAAATCAAAATCGAAGAAAGGAGAAGCATGAGGAGGATGTTTCATCAAATCAAAGTGTTTTTAAACACTTTAGTGTTTTCTTAACACTTTTTCAAGAAATTGTTATCACTTCTTTCTTAGGACACTAATTTTCATTTGGGTTTAAAAAGAATCTTTCCATTTCTTGCAAAAGGCTAAAATGAACATTAGGATCACAACACACTAGAGTTTGTTTCTTTGGTTAACAAATTGAACAAAGTATCTCTCACTCATCTTTTGGTGCTTAAAAAGAACTCACATTTTTCTTTGTGGATTTAAAAAGAATAAGTGCAACTTTGTTTTCATGAGGGCTTACTTAAACTAAATTCATTGAAAAAGGATGTATGCGCTTGTCTTGCACTTTATAGCGATCTTGAGAATCAAAAGGCCTTTTTCATGACTTTAGGGTGAGATAAAGCAATCACCTCCACACTTCAATTTGGGTTTAAAATTAAACAAGATCTTGTGCGAGTGTGAGTGGGGGCATTATCGTGTATATTCTATCTCTTTGTTTCCATTAAAGATTGATCGAGTTACGGATTTTGTCTTTATTCGCTTTTGTTTATCCTAGAGGGCCTGCCTTGGGGAAAAAGTACTCACCCAAGGGAATGACTCAACTGGTAGCACTCTAAAGCCAAGAGTATTTCCAACCAGTATATAAATGTGGGTATTGGAGTAAATGCCAATATCACATGGTTGATTCTGACAAGATGGATTCGAAAGGGGGCTTTTGTCGTATGGGGCAATCTCCACAAACATAAATTCCTTATTAAAACCCATGTGCTAGAATTTTCTAAAATCCTTTAATCTATTTGTTGGTGCAAGAACGGTCGTTCTGAAGCCACCCCACACTTTTACGGTCTTTTAGTAGAAATGGAAATCATGCCATGGGAGTTTCATGGGTGTTGATGCTTGGCTGCCCCGTATAAGTGAGTGTCGTGGAGGGGAGCCAGTGGGGTCAAGCATCTAACATTTGCTAAAGATAAGTGTAGTTGGACTTGTCCAAGTGGGAATCCAACAAATATTGTCTTACACATCCATAGGGTTGTACTTATTCTTGGGTTACAAAATGCATTGCTTGATCGAAAACATCTTGAAAACAAACACTTAACATCATCATCCAAACTTCAAACCCTTTTGGAGATAAATGCAATTGACTCAATCCATATGTTATTGCTTGCCCTTGGGATTTACATCCTTAGAGGTTTCTAAACATTGGATTACATCTCAATTTGTCTCCTTAAGTAAACAATAGATAAACCCTTTCCTTGAGTTCATCAAATTTCCACATAACATGCTTTGTGGGGTTTGAAGAAATTAAGACATTGGACATCTTAGTTTGAAAACTTAATCAAAGAAAGTGTTTTTGGTAAAATAAATCCATTAAGAAAAGCTAAGAAAAATGAACTTTCATGTGTGTTGAAGCCTCACGATTCTTGAAAAAGTCCAAAACAAAAATCATTGGTTGGAAATGAATGTCCAAAATTGAATCATTCTTTGGTTATAAAGGTCTCTAGGAAGCATTTGCATGTTCTTCAATACCTAGGTCTAGGAAAACAAAGTGTCTTTTTTGGGTTCATCTTAGGATCAAAGCAAATCAAAAACTTTTCATCCATCAAAACAAGAATCATCTCATCATCACCTTTTGGAAAATCTTGGAATGATCCTTAATGCTAAGCTTTTTGACAAAATAAAAATCATCAAATCTTTGAGACTAAATCCTTATTGAAATCACCTTGGCTAGGTATGTGTAGATGAATCCTTTTGCATATGCTTAGTCAAAGTTATCAAAATCATCTTGTTTAGCTTAGTATATGTTGATGAATCCTTATGCATATGCTTAGTGAAATTATCAACTTGTTTGAATAGGTGCGGGTAGATGCATCCTTCTCCCTACACATATTCAAATCATCATCCTTTGAACAAAGCTATCCCTTAGATAATCATCCAACATATTAGGGTCTTTTTGTTCAAAATCAAAACAATCAAAACCAATCAAGATCAAGGACAACCCCAAAAGGAGAATCAAAACCAAAAATCCAAAACATATCCGAAAGTCCCAAGAGCCTAGCATCTCCCATCAAGATTGATCAAAAGACCATAACATTCACATCATCCATCCCTTACATCATCATCATAACATCTCTTGATCCTTAAGATATCCTAAAATTTTCTACTTTGGACATAAAGTAAAGATCAATCCAAAGAATCAAGAGATGCATCTCTCCTATTCTTGAAAATCGATCCTCATTTTATGATTCATACTAGATCTCAATGCAAGAAGAGCATAGAAGCCAACAAAGAAACACCCGCTTCAAGTTATCTTAGCCAAAAAAAAATTGAAATGAAACTCGCCGAATCAAGCAATCCTTTGACCATTTCATCATCCAAAAATATGCAAGAGGAAACCCAAGGAGAGGATCTTACCTTTGGGATGTCTCACGAAGAAATAACTGAAACGCTCCTGTTACCTAATTTTTACCCTCAGGCTCAATCAAGCAGAATATCATGTGACAGGGGTTCCATTAGGTCCGAATGCTTCAAACCAGGGAACATATCGTCGTGAAAATGGCAGGGTCCCCTCGATCCATTTTTGAAATGTTTGTGTTGCCTATCGGCAAGAAATTTTTGATGTCATAACGATTTGTTTTTACATACAAGCAACTTTTTGCATGACATTCACATGGTCTTGGCGACAGTGGAAAGATCATATCGGGAAGAATTATTTGATGTCACAGTGATTGGGATCCATCTCTAGGCACAATTCGGGGTGACATTCTCTTTAGATTTCGTCGAGACCGAGGACATCAACATAAAGTCATGCCAAAGTAATGATGTATCCCTGAAACAAAACAGAGCTCGGCGAAGGGTGAAAGGATCGACAAGAGTCTCACCGAACAGTGGAGCCTCCAAAAGGAAACAGAGCTTAGTGGGAGGTCTCATCGACAACTAAAGGTCATGCTAACATGCCTAGCACCTTCAATGTAACACGAAGAGCTCGCCAGGAAGTCTTGCCGAAAGCAGAGAGTCACCCTGACGGGAAGTAGCTCACCGAGAGTAAGTGATATCGCCATGGTGTCTTGCTGAAAATCGGTGGTCTCACCAAAGAAATAGGAGCTCGAGGAGATGTCTTCCCGACTGGTGGAAGTCACAACAAAAGACAAGGAGATCTCAGCAGAAAGAGAGGACCTCGGTGTGAGGTCAGGGTGATAAGGAAAAGTCATGCCAATTGATGAAATAAGACCCTCGCCAAAGCAAAGCACCTTTGATATGATGTCTTCCCAACTGGCAGGAGTCTCAACGATAAAGAGGTCTCACCGACACACGGATGTCTCATTAACAATAGAAGGGGCCCTGATATGTTTTCCTTCGGCAGGAGTCTCGTCGACATAAAGGAGGGAGTTCATCAAGACAAAATCAATGTGGCGTAGGGTCTCGGCGACTAACGAGGGGTCTCAATAACAGCAGGATTGCCGAAAGATTCAACCTTCGGCATAATGTCTTGCCGAAGGCCAGATGTCTCCCTAACAGCAAGATGGCTCTTGGCGGAATGAAGTGAGCTTGGGCAGACAAAAGAAGTTTGCCATGAGGTCTAGTCGATAGAAGGAGTCTCACCAACAGCAGAAAGATTTTGTTGAGACCGAGGATATCGGCATAAAGTTATGTCGAAGTAGGGATGTCTCCTCGACAGGATGCAAAGTAGGTTCATCGTCGAGAGAATGAGGTCATCACCAGGAGGTCTCGCCGAGTGTAGTGGGTCTCTCCGAAACTGATGCCTTCACTAAGCGTGGAGTTTTCGCCATGATATCCCAGCGACAGAATTGTGTCTTGCCGATGGCCTCAGTGGTATCAGTATGACTGATAGAGCTCGATATGAACTCTCATCGACTGTCACGTACTACGTCGATTGTTGCCAAATGATATAATCTTATCGGCAAGACACTTTCAGTGTCTTGCTGAGATGCGATTCTTTTCAAAAAGACTTTTGACCAGCTACAAAGTCCACGTGGAAAATGCTCGACCAACTAGGCAGAGCTAAAGCGAGCCATGGCAGAATAGATAATTTCAACCCTAGATGAATTCCATGCGAATCAGAGTGAGCTCAAGGCATTCAAGGCATTCAGTCGAGTTGTTTCGAGCAAGACACGATGCCAGAATCAGAGTAAATGTGGTAGTTGCAGAAAGATCAAGAAGGTTTCCCCAAAGGGAAATCTTGGACACCGACATGGACATGCAGGGTTCTGCATTAACTTCATCCAAAAGATTTGAGGATAGATCTTTTCTGAACTGATATTTTTTTGTAAGCCCTAAGGGGCCGAGATCTTTTCTGTATATAAGGCCATTTTTTCCTTTTTGTAAAGCAATTCGAATGATGCTCTTCTGAAGTTTGTGACCCTTTTGTAGTCCTCTCTCAGACTAGCAAGATTCTATAATTCAACTTGGAACATAATATGCAAAATCTGCCTTGGTTACCATTGATGGCCCATCATTTTTCCCTTCTGATTCTTGTGAAGTATTGTGCATATTTTAAGTGATTCATTGAGCTACTTAGTGAAATATTCTCTTTCCTTATAGCTTTTGTTTCATGTCGTGCCTTTCTTTACAGAAGTAGTATCATGTAGGTTGCAAAATGTGTTTACTTAATCTTGCACATGATCTTTTAGTATGTGAAAATCTGCCTTTCCTTCTTGAAGTCATGTGCATGTCAAACCCGTTTGTATGTGTGATTTACAGGATCTTGTTGTGTAGTCCAATGGTTGTCGCTAGTATTCAAGTGCAAATTGAGTATCTCATTGTTCTTACCAGTTCAGTGTATCACCATAGTGTAGTCTTTTAATTTATGCATCTCTTCCCTTTCCTTTCAAAGAATCAATAGTTTAGGTGATACCCAAAGGAAGTCGGCCTTCTCCGGAGGTTGACCTCTACTCACAAGAAACCCACATCTTTAGAGTTCTTCCAATGTTACACTAAGGTGTTGAACATCAGGTTCAACAAGGGTGCAACTTCAGGTGATAACAATTTCTGGCATGCCCAGTGGGACCGTGAACTACTCCTCAGTTCATATTTACACACTTTATTGTTGTTGTTTGGTGTGTGCAGCAGTGGTTTCAGCCTTTTGGAGGAATTTTCTTTACATACCTGGTGACTCCGAGCAAATCTACTAGTTTCAACAAGTTCAGTGCTAGTATGTTTCAATTATAAGCTAAATATTCTAATTTTAGCATACATGTGAGTAGAGATGACAGATTTCCGTAGTTACCATGTATACCCACTTCAATTTCATGAAAATCCTGTCAACCAATCACCCTATCAACCATATCAGGCCAGTCATACTATTGGTTTAATCCCAAACAGCCATGCAACAACAGCCTATCAACATGCTCAACATGCTTACCTCCCACCCACCCCTGCTTAGTCTTTGAATCCACATTTGGATGTCCAAAATCAGCTCCAAGAGTTTAATTATATAAAGAAAAAAATGAATAACACAAAAGACATGCTGTCAGATATCGTAAGGTAGATGGAAGCGCTTAGGAGGCAGCAGGAGTATGATCAACAACAAGAAGAGATGGCCTATCAGGCCTACCTTCATGAGTAGGAGACTGATTGGCAACAAGAACAAGAAGCTTACCAAGCTCAGATAAGGGAGCAGGAATGGGAGGCCCAAAGGAGGCAATTTGAAGAGAGCCTTGCCTAGCACCTGGCTGCAAAAGATGCAAAAATGAGGCTAAATTTTTCTAAAAAAGAGGAGGTGCAGATGAGACAATAGGAAGGAGCCTCAAAGTACAAAATTCCAAGTTTCAGACAAGGTGAATCTAACATGGATAGCTACGATGAAATTTCCAAGTTGGAGGAGCACGTGTTTTCAGTTCCAAGCTTCAAGCAAATTGTTTCTTCTCAAAGCTTGAAATTGACTGAAGATCTTCCTCAAGTGGAAGACACTTGCGAAATGGTAGTCTCAGAACAGCAGGGAGGCATCAAACTAGCCAATGAGTTGCTGACCAATGTTCATCAGCAAGAAAATGAAGCATTAGACTTGGAAAATGATAATGAAATTGAACTTGATACCATTCTCCAAGGTATGGGATGTGATATTTTCAAGCATGTGATAAATGAGAAGGCTAATACTGAGCTTTATGAAGAAGCATGCATAGTTATTATTGAATAGTTTTGTTCAACATTGGATGAAGACTCAGAAGTAGTTGATAGTCATGGTGAACTAGAACAATAGGTTCATGAACTTGAACAAATGCTACAACATCAGGAGAAGCCTAATGAGCCTAATTTGCAAAGTCATAAATAGTTGGAGGAGCTTCCATTCTATTGTGCAGAGGAGCTTGAGGCTACATCATTGCTTGAATTGTTGCCCCCCTTTATTAAGGAAAACAAGCTTGAATCCGAATGTAACTCTTCCAGTGATGATGAGAATTATGAATAGCTTCCTTTCTAGTCTATAAAGGAGCCTAAGGTTGATGAATTGATTAAAGATGTGATGGAGGAGGCCATCTCATTGTTCTCCGTTGAAGAAATAAGTGTTCATTTAGGAAAGCATGAACATACTAAAGAGGTTTCTATTATTTCACCAATTCGGTCATAGGGGCTATACCTTTCCAGCTAGCAAGGTGGTAAAATGGCAATTCATGAGCAAGAGATCAAAGGAGGCTCAATTTTTGCCCTTACCAAAGGTTGTCCAATCAGATACCTAGCTTAGATGGAGTCCAATACAACACCAAGGATGAATCCTATGCCCAAGCATGAGGGTACTGCTCAGGAGGAGCACACTCAAGTTACCTTTCCACCTCAGAGTGGGAATGTTTACATTCTATATGGAAAGGTTAGTAAACTTGAATATGTTTTGCAAGAGATCTTATAGCCATCCATTGGAGTGTCATGCATACTTCATTTCTCTTTAGTTGTTCTCCAGCATGGAAAACATCATAAATTTTTGAGAAAAGGCAGTTAGTTTACCCAACTTGTGAATGGTTTTGTTTGATCAGTTTCTCACTGGTTAGTATAGGGTAGGTTTAGATGCAATTTACTTTCCCTAAGTGTTGTTTCAACACATGTAAATAGTTTTATTTCAGTTTTTCCCTACTTTCAATAAGTTTCCAAGTCTGTTCCAGAATTTTCCCAATGACTCCATGCCCAATGGATATGCCTAGGCTACTGGTCTTCATGTTTAGCAGGCAAGCATCCAACAATGGTCGCCAGAAATGTTACCTAATTTTTACCCTCAGGCTCAATCAGGAAGAATATCATGTGATAGGGGTTCCATTAGGTCCGAATGCTTCAAACCAGGGAACATATTGGCATGAGAATGGTAGGGTCCCCCTGATCCATTTTTGAAATGTCTGTGTTGCCTATCGGCAAGACATTTCTGATGTCATAACGATTTGTTTTTACATACAGGAAGCTTTTAGCATGACGTTCACATGGTCTTGGTGACAGTGGAAATATCATATTGGCAAGACTTATTTGATGTCACAACGATTGGGATCCATCTCCAGGCACAATTCGGGGTGACATTCTCTTTAGATTTTGCTGAGACCGAGGACATCGGCATAAAGTCATGCCAAAGTAATGATGTCTCCCTGAAATGAAATAGAGCTCAGCGAAGGGCAAAAGGATCGGCAAGAGTCTCACCGAATAGTGGAGCCTCCAAAAGGAAACAGAGCTCGGCAGGAGGTCTCATCGACAACTAAAGGTCATGCTGACATGCTTGGCGCCTTCGGTGTAACATGAGGAGCTCGCTAGGAAGTCTCGCCGAAAGTAGAGAGTCAACCTGACGGGAAGCAGCTCGCCAAGAGTAAGTGATATTGCCATGGTGTCTTGCGGAAAATCGGTGGTCTCACCGAAGAAATAGGAGCTCGGGGAGATGTCTTCCCGACTGGTGGAAGTCACGGCAAAAGACAAGGAGATCTCAGCAGAAAGAGAGGACCTCAGTGTGAGGTCTGGGCGATAAGGAAAATTCATGCTGATTGATGAAATAAGACCCTCGCCAAAGCAAAGCGCCTTCGGTATGATGTCTTCCCGACCGGCAGGAGTCTTAGTGATAAAGAGGTCTCACTGACACACGGATGTCTCACCGACAATAGAAGGGGCCCCAATATGTTTTCCTTTGGCGAGAGTCTCGCCAATAGAAAGGAGGGAGTTCGCCAAGAAAAAATCAATGCGGCGTAGGGTCTCGACGACGAACGAGGGGTCTCACTAATAGTAGGATTGTCGAAAGATTCAACCTTCAGCATAATGTCTTGCCGAAGGCCAGATGTCTCCCTGACAACAAGATGGCTCTCAGCGGAATGAAGTGAACTCGGGCAGACAAAAGGAGTTTGCCATGAGGTCTAGCCAATAGAAGGAGTCTCGGCAACAGTAGAAAGATTTCGTCGAGACCAAGGACATCGGCATAAAGTTATGTCGAAGTAGGGATGTCTCCTCGATAGGATGCAAAGTAGGTTCATCGTCGAGAGAATGAGGTCATCGCCAGGAGGTCTCGCCGAGTGTAGTGGGTCTCTTTGAAACTGATGCCTTCACTAAGCGTGGAGTTTTTGCCATGATATACCAACGACAGAATTGTTTCTTGCCGATGGCCTCAGTGGTATCGGTATGACTGATAGAGCTCGATATGAACTCTCATCGACTGTCATGTACTATGCCGATTGTTGCCAAATGATATAATCACATCGGCAAGACACTTTCAGTGTCTTGCTAAGATGCGATTCTTTTCAAAAAGACTTTTGACCAGATGCAAAGCCCACGTGGAAAACGCTTGACCAACTAGGAGGAGTTGAGGCGAGCCATGGAAAAATAGAGAATGTCAACCCTAGATGAATGCCACACGAATCAGAGTGAGCTCAAGGCATTCAAGGCATTCAGTGAAGTTGTTTCGAGCAAGACACGATGCCAGAATTAGAGTAAGTGCGATAGTTGCAGAAAGATCAAGAAGGTTTCCCCAGAGGAAAATCTTGGACACCAACATGGACACGCAGGGTTCTGCATTAACTTTATCCAAAAGATCTGAGGATAGATATTTTCTAAACCGATATTTTTTTGTAAGCCCTAAGGGGCCGAGATCTTTTCTATATATAAGGCCATTTTTTACCTTTTTGTAAAGCAGTTCGGATGATGCTCTTCTAAAGTTTGTGACCCTTTTGCAGTCCTCTCTCAGACTAGCAGGATTCTGTAATTCAACTTGGAACATAATATACAAAATTTTCCTTGGTTACCATTGATGGCCCATCATTTTTCCCTTCTGATTCTTGTGAAGTATTGTGCATATTTTAAGTGATTCATTGAGCTACTTAGTGAAATATTCTCTTTCCTTATAGCTTTTGTTTCATGTCGTGCCTTTCTTTGTAGAAGTAGTATCATGTAGGTTGCAAATTGTGTTTACTTAATCTTGCACATGATCTTTTAGTATGTAAAAATCTGCCTTTCCTTCTTGACGGCATGTGCATGTCAAACCCGTTTGTATGTGTGATCTACAGGATCTTGTTGTGTAGTCCAATGGCTGTCACCAAGTATTCAAGTGCAAATTGAGTATCTCATTGTTCTTACCAGTTCGGTGTATCACCATAGTGTAGTCTTTTAATTTATGCATCTCTTCCCTTTCCTTTCAAAGAATCAATAGTTTAGGTGATACCCAAAGGAAGCCGGCCTTCTCCAGAGGTTGACCTCTACTCACAAGAAACCCACATATTTAGAGGTCTTCCAATGTTACACTAAGGTGTTGAACATTAGGTTCAACAAGGGTGCAACTTCAGGTGATAACAACTCCAAAATTTGGACAACCATAGAATAATCAACATCATGATGAGGCTTAACCCGTCATTGTACATGGTTGAACTAGCAAAACAAAGGGCCAAATTACCTTCATATTTTGATGTGAGTACCATAGTGGAGACATCTTTTCCTCCCATCTCATCCACCATTCCCATCTCATCTACACCCCCATCCCAAAACATCACCCAAAACGTTCCGCAAATCATGACATCTTTTGCTCCAACCCAACCCAATGTTAATAAGGGAAATGCATTTCTTAATGCTATTCAAACACACCCCCTTGTTAATAATCAAAACTTGGATGCAAACACCACCTTGGAATAAAACATACTCGAAAACCCATTACATAAAAATGTTCCTCTCACTTTCCATCATGACCCATCATCATCATTTTTTCGTGCAACGTCTCAAATTCCTCTCCTCACGAACACGCAAGAGGAAGGAGACATGTTCGGGCCAGGGGGCATCTTCGACACCACAAAATTTTTGCAAGAACTCGTGCCCCTCACATTTCCACCTCTTCCACCATTTCCATCATCATGCACATCACTCCTTGGTTTAGGGCTTCCCCCTCTACCAACTATTAATCAAACCGTTATCCCAAATATCAAGCAAAGCATTATGACAAACACTCAAAACCTGTCGTCGATATCGCAACAACAGATGACAAATGCACAAGCAATTGCAACATCATCAAACACCCCCTAACATTGCAAAG
Organism: Sequoia sempervirens; assembly: GCA_007258455.2. Taxonomy (NCBI): domain Eukaryota; kingdom Viridiplantae; phylum Streptophyta; class Pinopsida; order Cupressales; family Cupressaceae; genus Sequoia; species Sequoia sempervirens. Next base: position 225,599,628 of record VDFB02058242.1, on the reverse strand, counting down.
CATGGTCTCTCAAGGACCAACTACCACATCAACACCACCATCCATCACTCAAAACATCAACACAACATCATCGCTCAACACAAACACCATTCCAAATCCACCACCACCCCCACCACCACCAACTTCCACCACATCAGGCCAATACAACGCAACATTTCAAGCTACTTTTTAAAGGGGATTCCAACAAGTGAAAAAACAAAAAGCCGCACAACTAGCTACTCAGCAAGCCGCTGAAGCTATGCAAGTTGCCCAAGCAACCCAAGCTTTATTGCAACAACAACAACAACAACAAGTCACGCAAGAATTGCAAGCACAAAAGGTTGCTCAAGCACAAGCTCTATTACAACAACAAGCAACACAAGCCCAAGCCCAAGCACAAGCAGTGCAAGCACAAGCCCAAGCTCAAGAAAATGTTCAATATCAAGCACAACAGGCATAAGCACTGCCACAACTTCTTGCACAAAGACAAGTAGCACAATTGCAAGCATATCAATAAGCAATAAAGCAATATCAAGAGTAGCAAGAAGTAGCCCTATTGGCAGCCCAACAACAAGCGTTGTTGGAACAACAAAAAGCACAACAACAAGCGCAACAACAAGCACAAATCTTAGCGCAACAACAACAAGATCAACAAAAAGCGTTGTTCATACAACAAGTGGAAGCCTACCTCACTCAACAGAACATACATATAGCATCAAACAACACACCGACCAACCCACCCATCCAACCCATGATTGAAACACCCCAAAAAACTTTCATCCCACCCCCTAATCCGCAAAATGATGTGACAACACAAATCAGGTTGCTCTCGCAACAGGTGCTCGACCTTCAATCAGGGCGAACAACAAAAACACCAAGCAACTTGTGTCCCTATCCATTTGATAGGAGCCTAGTAATGAAATTGTTCCTTAAGGGATTTGAAATTCCAAAATTTGACAAATATCGAGGGACGGGAAACCCTAAAGATCACATTAGGGAATTCCAGGTTCATTGCATGGACGTCGCATATGACGATACTTATCTGATGTGGCTATTTCCAAGGAGTTTGGTTGGCCACACTATGGAATGGTTCTCTCATCTACCTTCAAGCATTAGGACATTCCAAGAAATTATAGACGCATTCATAAAAAACTATGCATGCAACATTGCAATGGATGTTAGTCTAGAGGAACTCTCGGCTCTAAAACAAGGAAAGGGTGAATCATTTTCCTGATTGTTGGTATGTGGCGACTGATCATGCTATACTATATAGCCCATGGTATACTGTACACCCTGGCCCCCTGTCCTCGCCGAGGTCCGGGGCTAGGCTGGGCCCCGGGCGGGGGTTCGAGGGCGCAGCCCCCGAGAAAAAAATTTTTGCCATTTTTTTTCGCGTCGTCAGTGAAAAAGGAAAAATATCCAAAAAAGAAAGAAAACCAACTTTGTAAAACCCTAATTCTGGAAGCTTCTAAAAATCTTGTTAAAAGGGGTTGGGATGGGGGTTACAGTATGAGGAAAAACATGATTATTCGCAAGATTGTAATAGGTTTTGCACTGGATAATAAAAGTATTGGATGGCTGCGGTTTGGTGGATGTAGCCCAAATTGGGTGAATCACGTTAAATTCTCTGTGTTATGATTTATTCTGTGTATGTTTTAGTTTCTCTGTTTATTATTTAAATCTGCATTTAATTATTAGATATCTACCATCTGTAACCCTAACACTCATTTCTACAATGATGGCAATCTAAGGCCAATCAGAGCAAGCGGACCATGCCAGAAGAACAACAAGTTTGCACCATCATAGCCAACCTTGAAGGCCACTTGGCATTTCATCTCAAGATTCAAGGCATCACCACATATGATCAGTTGATCCCCAAGGCACTTAGCATCGAAAGAGCCCTTATGACTCAACCCGCAGAATCAACATCATACCCCGAACAACAAAACAACCACCCACCATCCAATTACAATGATAAAACTTGCACGTGGGCAAGGAACAAAAACATACTAATGATGGTGTCGTCGATGCCAAGGTGGTCATTAGTACCCCTCGCCAACATACACCTGCACCGCAAATCCAAAACCAACACCAAAACACCCATCACATAACACACCAACCAAACAACAATCCAACAATCAATAATCTCAATGACCAAAGGGGACCACCTCAATGTAGGAGTTATCCCAAGTGAAAATACACCACTTTGGGGGAACCACTTGAGGACATAATGAAAAAGTTGATAGACGAAAAACTCATCAAGCCTCCTACATTTGAGAATTACCAAGAACCGGATGTGAAACCTCCTTGGTATAATGAAAATCAACTTTACGAATTCCGTAAAATCAAAGGCCATACCATGAATAGTTGCATGAGACTGAAAAACATCATCCAAGATCTCATCGATAAAAAAATCATAAACGTGGAACAACCTACAGGAAATCAAGATCTTAAGATATATATGAATCTGATGCCGAATCATGGCAACAAAGGAAATAAAAATGATAAAGGGGAAGGCACCCACTCAAATGAAAATCATGTGTATGAAACAGTCATCACCTCCCTAGATGAAAAATGCATGGTCATCACCATCAAGGGCACCTATGTCGAAGATTGTGGAGTCACCACAAGAGGTAGAAAAGTAACCATCACAGGATCATCCCAGCCAAACAGAGCCACTGCATCTAAATCCATTCCTAATGGCTATAATGTCCTAGATCAACTCAAGAGAATGCTAGTGAAAATCTCCATCATGGAGTTGCTAAAAATATCATCTTCCCATAGGAAAATCCTTGAAGAAGCGTTGGCCTCATCCACTGTCCCCACAGATCTTGATGCGGAGTAATTCCAAGCTATGGTCAGAAATATTATTACGCCTAATCTCCTTACATTCTCTAACTAGGATTTTCCCACTCAACCATCTCACAATCATGCACTCCACTTGGAAGCCATAGTACATAAGAGCAAAATCAAAAGGGTCTTGGTGGATGGAGGTGCGGGCTTGAACATATGTTCTCTTAGCCTTATCAAGCAATTGAAAATATCAGAGGATTCCATCAACAAAGGAAAGGGTATCACGATAAGAGCATACGATGATCAAGAAAGATTGTCTTAGGGCACAATCAAACTCCATATTCAAGTAGGGCCAGCTCTTATGGAAACCACTTGTCAGGTCCTGGACCTTGACTTGCCATATAATATCCTCCTAGGATGCCCATGGATTCATGCAATGAAGGCAGTAGCATCGACTTTCCACCAATGTGTAAAATTTACACATGACCACCAAGAAGTGACCATCCATGGAGATCCCAGATATTTCTCATATTGCAAAAATCTTGAAGCAAAGTATTACAAAATCCCCCAAGTACCCAAAAATGATGAGGGTCCATCCACACCATACATCAACCCTACCACTCTAGAATCCACTTCTGCGATAGAGACACTCCTCACTCCCACCATTCCCACCATCTTTGACATCAAGCTCATCATCCAAGATAACGGCTGTGGAAATTGCAAGCTTCCCAATAATGCTTTTGTGGTAGGAGAGTTACCACAATCTCCTAGATCACAGGGATGACCGCAAATAAATGAAGCCTCCACATCCCAAACGTCTCTTGAAAACTATCCCAAATTCACAAGCTGGGGATATCTTGGATGAGAAGTTATTGAGGTAGATCCATCTCATATGCTATATCAAGATGAAAGACCAGCACCTAAATTACCAATGGATGACAGAAGCAAGGGTTTGTAAATGATGCTCACAATGGGCTACAACAGAAATCAAAGACTGGGACAAAATGACAACGGGCTTATAATACCTATCATACCGGAGATGCGACCAATAACAAATCTTGGCCTTGGATGTACCCCTCTGAGTATAACCATACATGCCCAAAGTCCTCCAATTAGAGTGGTTAATAAACCTTGTCAACCAACCGTAGCAAAACTATGACTACTAGTATCCACAGGTTGTGTTCTAGACAACTATACCTTTGATATAACCGATGTCTATAGTAGTAGCAATGACGACGACCCCACATCCAATTTACCTAGCCTATTTGAGGATACCACCCTCTGCATGATTAGCACCCTATCTTTTGAATCTGACCACCAAAATCATGAGATTTGCTTAGTATATCCCCAACTCATCAACTACAACCAACGAGGACCACCAGTTCTTGATACATTCAAAAATGATGAGGCACTCTCAGAATTCATGGGATTGCAGGATAACATTCCAGATGGGGATCACAAAGCAGGATTTATAATGGAGTTGGACACACATGCCTATTATGGGGAAATGATTGAATCCTTCAGTCGCAAAAGCGAGAAATTAAGAATAATATCCAAGTCCTTGAGTGAAAACCACACTGTGGCACTCTTTGACAAGAAAAAAGTAAAAAGAAAGGACTCATCCAATGGTGAAAACCTCTCTGAGGCACTTGAGGATGGGAGATTCAATCTTCCTTTAAAAGCTATTCTTCAGGAAAAGTCAGTAGTCTTGGCAGAAAAATGCAATCCGGTCAACCTAGGAACAGAGGAGACCCCACATATCACATTCTACGCAGAATCACTACTATCAAAAGAGCAAGAGCTCCTAGCAGTATTCCTAAGAGAAAGAAAAATAAACTTTGCATGGAGTTATGCTGACATGCCAGGAATTGATCCAAATACCGTGGTTCACCAATTAGTAGTGTATCTAGAAGCAAAGCCTGTCAGACAAAAGCTTCAAAAAATGCACCCTCAAATCACCCTGCTAGTCAAAATGGAGTTAAAGAAGCTATTAGATGCAAGATCCGACTGATAGACTATCCAGAATGGGCATCAAACTTGGTACCTATTTCAAAACCCGATGGAAATATCAGAATCTGGATAGACTTTAGAGATTTGAACAAGGCATGTCCAAAAGATGACTTCTCACTTCCCAACATTGACATGATAGTAGACATGATAGGGGGACATGAGATGTTGTCACTAATGGACAGATTCTCAGAGTACAATCAGATCATGATAGCTAAGGAGGACCAACCTAAGACAACTTTCACTTGTCCATGGGGGACATACTATTGGAACATGATGCCATTTGGCTTAAAGAATGCAGGAGAAAAATATCAAAGGGCTATGACATTGATATTCCACGACATGATTCACAAAATGGTCGAAGACTATGTTGATGACATTCTAGCTAAGTCCAGAAAGAGAAAATATCACATAGCAACCCTTAGTGCCATCTTTGATAGGCTGGAGGAGTACAAGGTCAGACTAAACCCAAAGAAGTGTGTCTTTGGCATATAATCAGGAAAGCTCTTAGGATATATAGTGTCAATGAGGGGCATCGAGGTGGATCCAACAAAAGTAAAAGCAGTCCTCAAGATGGAGGCATTGAAAATATTAAAGAAACTGAGAGGTCTCCAAGGAAGACTCCAATCCATTAGAAGATTCATAACACAACTGGCGGACAAACAAAACCCATATTCTCACCTAATACACAAGGGAGTAGCGTACAAATGGGATAGCAAGTGTGAAGAGGCATTCAACAAAATCAAAGAATATATACTGATACCACCAGTCTTAATGCCACCAATCCCAAGAAATCCATTGATTCTATACGTGTCAGCAACAACAACATCCCTCAGAGCCCTCTTAGCTCAGCATGATGAAAATGGAATGGAAAGGGGTATCTATTGCATCAACAGGACAATGGTTGGGCATGAGCTAAACTATTCATTCATCGAGAAAGCATGTCTCGCAGTAGTGTTTGCATCTCATAAATTCAGACATTACATGTTGGCACATAAAATAAAACTCATTGCCAAAATTGATCCTCTCAAGTATTTACTATCAAAGGAAATGCTCACAAGAAGAATGGAAAAATGGGTGATGATATTGTTAGAATACGATATTGAATATGTGGAGCAGAAAGCAATCAAGGGCCAAGTCATCGCAGATCAATTGGAAGAAGCACCAATCTATTCAGAGAACCCTCTTGTCTTAGAGTTTTTAGATGAATCCATTTTCAATCTCAATGTAGCTAACCACTGGAAACTATACTTCAATGGCTCATACACATAGCAGGGATCATGAGCTAGTGTCTTCTTCATCACCCCACAAGGGGATTGCATACCAAGGTCCTACAAACCAGTATTTCCTTGCACCAATAACATTACAGAATACGAGGATTTAACCATAGGTCTCAGAATAGCAGTGCAGTGGAACATCATAGCTCTCAAAGTATACGAAGACTCCTAATTGATCATAAATCAAGTCAATGATGAATACCAGACTAAGGACGACAAGCTCACTTCATACAAGAAATTGGTGGAGACTCTCAAAGAATCCTTCATCGAAATTACATTTGAGCAGATTCCTAGAGCCAACAAAAGAGCAGTAGATGCCATGGCAACAATTGGGTCCCTACTAGACATCCCCAACAATGTTCCAAAATATGAATTCTTGATTGAGTAGCTTCTCGTACCTGCATTCGAGGTACTAGAATCAGAATATGTGTGTGAAATCGTTGGTCCCAATGATTCCTGGTATCATGACATTTACACATACCTTCATATAGGAGTCATACCTATCGACTTACCATCAAACCCAAAATGAACCTTTGTCAAAAAGGCATCCAAATTTGTCATCCTAGGAGATACCCTATATCGTAGGAGCATAGAAGGAACCCTACTACACTGCTTAAACACTAAGGAGGCATTAACCACTCTAACTGAAGTACATAACGGTATCTATGCTTCAAACTCGAGTGGAATGACCATAGCCAAGAAACTGTTGAGGGTGGGGTATTATTGGCCCACAATGGAATGAAAAGCACATGACTATGCTAGAAGGTGTCTACAATGTCAGTAGCATGGGGACCTCATCCATGCTCCAGTTCAAGAGCTTCATCCTATCGTCACACCATGGCCCTTTTCATAGTGGGGACTTGATCTCATTGGAAAAATCACACCCACTTCATCTAACAGACAAAAATTCACCATAACCACAACGGAGTACTTTACTAAGTGGGTGGAGGCCATACCCATGATGTACATAACTAGGAAACATATTTCTAAGTTTATCTTGAACTATCTCATATGTCGCTATGGTGTTCCACAAGCCATTATCTCAGATAATGGGACACCATTCAAAAATCAAGAGGTCCATGACTTATGCAAGAAATTCAAAATCCAACATTGCTTCTCCACCGCATACTATCCCCAAGGCAATGGCCAAGCAGAAGTTACAAACAAAACCATTCTGAAAATCCTCAAGAAAACGGTCAATGACGCAGGTTGTGACTGGAATTTGTAGCTTAATCCCACTCTCTGGGCCTAGCAAACCAACATCCACACACCCACCGGAGCCACCCCCTTCTCCTTGGTCTACGAATCAAAAGTAGTACTCCCCATTGAAATCGAGATCCCATCACTCAAGATATCACGGCAAAACCTCATCACTGATGAAGATTATCAAGTGTCAAGATTGAATGAGCTGGAGCTACTAGATGAGCGACGTATAGATGCTTTGAATCATTTGCAAGTGTATCATAATAGACTCAAAAGGAGCTACAATAAGAAAATCAGAAGTAGGACATTCCAAATCGGAGAACTGGTCTTAAAAGAAAATTAGAAGAATGTCCCAAACCCAAGCAACAAAGGAAAATTTGAACCTAATTGGCTGGGACCTTTCGTCATAACAACAAGTTATAAGTTAGGGGCATATCAGCTATCAACACCCAAAGGGGAACCTCTACAAGAACCCATGAATAACTCTCATCTCAAAAAGTTTTATGCCTAAATCTTTCAAGGTATAGAACCAAAAAATCCAAAAAATCAGAAAATGTCCTAAAAAAATGGTTACTTCGGCAAAAACCTGGCCAATAGGCATCTTGGTAACAACAAAAAAAGCAAAAAATCAGAAAAATAGAAAAATGATTGAAAATAGTAAAAAAATCGTCCTCTTGTGAAAACCACTTTGGTGGCACTTTGGGCAAGTACCCTGGTGAAAACCTAGCAAACAGGTGCCTTGTGTAAATAAGCACTTTCCATCCACCAGGATCTTTACGGCTTGTTCTCCATCATCCATCCATTTCACTTCCACCATCCATCGCACTCAGGTCTCCATCCATCACTCATCCACTCGCATCCGCACCATAGCTTGGTCTTGTTTTCGTATCATGATCCCTCCTAGTACTACTCGGCCCATCCTCAAGGTCAATTTGTCCCTCCTTTATTGGAGTAGTCTATTGCATCACGCTGGGGGAATGTTCTCATTGGATTGGATTCATGTATATTCTTAAAGTCCTAAATATTAGAAAATTCAAAAACATCAAAACATCACAAAATCCAAAAACATCAAAAAATCATCAAAATCCCAAAAACATGTCAAAAATCATCAAAAGCCAAAAACAGGGTCATCTTGTCGAACTATGTCATCTCTGAGCTTGAACGTAGGCAAGGTTGATCTTTGATCATCCCCCGAGACACTTAGGTCAGTCCTTTAGGAGTTTGTCATAATCAACTAACATTTCATCATGTATATCGTCATTTGTAAATCAGTCAAGTGGTTAGTCAAACTACGTGGTCTCTACGTGTATAACATAGCAAGGCTCATCTAATGATCAGCCCCCGAGGCCCCTAGGATAGGTTTTTAGGTTAGTCTTTTGGTCAAAATCTCAGAAAATCCCAAAACATTCAAAAAATGGAAAATCAAAACATTCGTAAAATCTCAAAAATACTAGAAAACAGCCTCAAAACATCGCAAACCTCCAAAAACATCCAAGTATTTGAAAAAATCCATCCATCTCATCTCGCTTGCACCTGCAATAACACCACTCATAATAAATGACCATCATCCTCAATCTTTGGTAGGACAATCATGAACAAGTCTAGTAGGTTGAAAGAGAACTCAAAACGTCAAGTCTTAGGTCTAAGTCAGTGCATAAGCAAGTTGGTCATCTCTGCATATTGATAACTCATCATCCAATTGGTCCCATATCAATCATTTTTTAGAACGATTTGGGTAAACAAAATGATGTGCTGCCATCCACTAACATGTCCTTGGATGAATCCTTCCTACAATGGACATTATCTTTTGGCAATAAGCTTCGGTTCTTATCCTTAGAAAACACATCCTCCTTTAGTTAGCGGTATTGAAGAACATTGGCTTGTTTGCATACTTGATCTTTTCTTTTTATTTATCTTATTGCGCTCATTCCATGGACCTATCAATGATATTTGAATGAATAATTTAGAGAGATAGGAATGGGGCAACGATCATTATATTTTCTCTGTTGTGCTTGTTGGACATTCTTGTAATATAACTTGGTGAATACTTGCTTTGATCGGTATGTATGGAGGAGGTCTTGGACAACTTGTTGACTATTGCATGGATAGATTTACCTTTTCGTGTTTTGGCCTGAGGTGTTTGAAACTTCTAAATTACATCCTAGCAAGGTTTTCGTATGTCAGGTGTGAACAAGAATACTCCTATCTGCTTGTCAAGTCAAAGTCCATCTCACTAGGTACAACGCCATCCTGGTTTTCTATACCTCGATGCATCGTACCACGTGTGTTATCAAACAATAAGAAAATTTGGCCCTTTAAAAATCCCAATTCCTTGGAAAGTAATCATCATCATCATCATCATTTGCATTTGCATCATCTTGTGTCTTGTTGAAATGACTTCTTCTTTCCTTACTAACCGCACTAACAAGGTACTATGACAGTTGATCATTATCACCATCATCGTCATCGATCCTGCATCCACAAATCATTAGCATATTACATCAACATATCATATAGGAAATATATGCATCACATTTCCATTATCATATAAATATGTCATCATAAGCATTCTTCAAACATAGATGGATCTATTTCATTGCATTTCATCCATTACATTGCATCACATTACATCTAAATCATCACATAACATTTACAGAAGCATTTCATAATCATTTCTTGCATAATCATAAACAATAAGTATATAGGAATTTAATTCATTTGCATACATGCTTGCATAAACATCATGACATCATCTCATCACATTACACATCATCATATCACTTTGCATCAACATATCATTGCATCCCATTAAATGCATCACATACATTACATCATCATGTAACATGTTTAGGATAATAACATTTGGTATTCTAAGCATCCCATAAAACCATCTCATTTGCATTACACCATCTCATTGTGCATCATATCATGACCATTGCATTCAAGTTAAATCATCCATATCATCTCATAAATAACATCATAAATCATTCATTGCATAAATCATCCCACATAAGCATAAATGTACAAAATTTATTACAAACAAAGCGTATATACATCCATAATCATTTATATAAGTCACATCATTTCGCATGTACATCATAGATCATATCATTTTACATATCCCATTTCCATTGACATAAATAGATCATCATATAGAGAACATCATTGCACATCACATAAATACATCTGCATATCATAAGGCGACATAATATAGATCTGTTAGTCATAATCATAATGCATATATCATTAGAAATAAATGCATCCATAACATATAGAAGTAGAACCATACATGCATGAATAAAGAGAACACATTGCATCACATTGAAATCATCATCGGTTCATATATATCATCAATAACGTAACTGTCATAAGACAAAGAATAAATCAGATCACTATACATATATGTCAATCAATACAAATGGGCCCATTGGGCTATCAAAAATGATCCCATAAGGCACAAAAAGTATCAAAACATCTTGATCAAGCTCGGTCCCTGTGAATGCTGCCCTCGCCTCTGTCACCGTGACCATTTGCTGGTCTGTGGCTAGCCCACTCTGAATACTCTAGGACCCGCTCTGCTCGGGGTATGGCCTTGTGATAAAACCTTCGATAGTACTTTGCCTCTTAGATGGCATCCCTATAGGATCGAACTGACACTGTACCCTGGGGGAGGAGGCTTCCATGCTCTCTAGCTGCTGTCTCCTGCCTAGCTCTATGGCTACCTATAGCTCTGTAGCCTGTCTTTGCTGTACAACATGATCTCTCTTAGCTCTAAGCTGCTCTCTCTCAGCCCTCACCTAATCTCTCTTAGCTATCATGGCCTAGATATGAGCCTATAACTGCGCAATCAACACATCTCAAACATCCACCTAGCCTACTGGTAATACCTGTCACTGTACTTGAGGCTACACATGAGGCTAATCCTCACCCTCAGCTCATGGTGGGACTGGTGGCACCTGCTACTGGTCTTGCATGTGCACATATGCCTAATCCAGCTGGACTGGAGGCACAACCGGCTAGTCCTGTCGAGCATCCCCCCTCTGGCCTCATCCTCCCCCTCTACCTCTAACTCTCCACAGATCCAGAACTGCACCTAGAATCATCAACCGAAGAGGAGGCTAGAACCAATCCCTGTAGGCCTAGGTAGTGCCTGGATCTACTAGCCCCTGATCATAAGCCCATGGTGGGGCCACCAGCTGCCTGAAGCTATCAACTGCCTCTGAGGTAGGAATGTATTGCCCCCATGAAACCTGTGTCATGGTGCGAGCAAAGATGACTACGTAGCCTAATCTCTCTCAACTCTGAGTTGCTCTCTCTCAGCCTTCGCCTAATCTCTCTCAACTATCATAGCCTGTATTTGAGCCTATAACTGCACAATCAGTACATCTCAAACACCCGCCTACCCTACTGGCTATACCTGTCATTGTACCTGAGGCTACACATGAGGCTGATCCTCACCCTTAGCTCATGGTGGGACTGGTGGCACTTGCTGCTGGTCCTGCATGTGCACATCTGCCTAATCCAACTAGACTGGAGGCACAACTGGCTGGTCCTTTTGAGCATCCCCCCTCTGGCCTCATCCTCCCCCTCTGCCTCTAACTCTCTGCAAATCTGGAACTGCACCTGGAATCAAAAATTGAAGAGGAGGCTGGAACCAATCCCTATAGGCCTGGGTAGTGCCTAGATCTGCTAGCCCTTGATCATAAGCCCATAGTTAGGCCACCAACTGCCTTAAGCTATCAACCGCCTCTGAGGCAGGAATGTACCGCCCCCATGAAACTTTTCATGGTGCAGGAAAAGACGGCTACACAGTCGTCATCCGGCTAATCCTGCAGCTCCCCGAACTGACACTGCACATGCCCAGGAAGGTACCTCTCAAGCATTGTGTGCTCTCGCCCCTGCATAAAATGGTCCTAGCGATAGCAGAACATTTGATCAACATCATCGGCCCATCAGGGCCGACCAAAGTAGGTTCACCAAGTAAAAAATTGCATCTCATCCAAGACCCTCCTCCAGTAGGGGATCTCGTGCTCATCAGTTTGTGTAAAAGACACACCGCCTTTGTATTGACACACAAGGGGGTCGTCTGGTAGCATCAAAACTGAAACAACTCACGGTCGAAGCATAGCAATGTGCTCCCATGCCCAAATGCGAAGTAGAGTCACCCCTGCTCCAAGCTCTATGTCGTCCATGTAGACGTACTCATGGAGGTCTCTGTAAAGTGAAGCGAGAAGAACAGGCCCCCAAGAAAAATGAACTGGTCTGTCTCGCACCATCTACTCCCAACAATACCTCTAGCCGGGACTGAAGTATCGCCCTCGTCTGTAAGGGGCAACAAGGCCCTAAATGATGGCTACAATCACCCAGCGGTAGGGAGTTGCTAGGATCCTGTGCCACTCGAGCTCTATTTTCTCCTCACAAAACACAATCTCATATGTGGCAAGGACTCTAAAATAGGCTTCACGCCCCTCATCCATGTCAAAAATCTCCCAAGGACCGTGAATAGGCAATCTCAGAATCTGTTAAACGTCCTCTAGGGTGATGCTGGCCTCACTAGTGGGAAGATGGAACAAAGAAGTCTCGCTGTGCCATCTCTCGGCTAGCGCTGACAACATCCCTAAATGAGTGCAAATGGGTGTTGCATACGCAATATGCCACAACCCCGCAATCCAAAGTTGATCCTAGTCCCTGTTGCTCAGGTCTTGCAAGTAGCCGACTAGGTCCCGCGACCTGTGCTCTCGGGACTAGAGCTCCCTCGCTGTGTCCTGCATCAAGGAAGGTCATCATGTTAAATTTTTTTGAAAAATTCTTCATCGAGCGTCCAAAAACTTCTCCAGTAGTGCAACCCGTGATGGCTTCGCAATTTGATTTCTAATCAAACTCTGACGCTAGGCCCTAAAAGAGAAAAATCGCACCGCCACAGTGCACTTTCTCACCCAGTGGCACACTTTGGACAAAATTGGGACCACCGCATCGCACTTTGCAAATCCCCCCGTTGGCCCCAAGCTCAACACTAGAGTTTTTAAACTCCAAACAGCACCGTCATGGTGCTATTTAGCACTGAGCAGTGCAAATTGACTTCTGAGCGACTCTATATAGCGCCACTGCAGATGAACCGACCCTTTAAAGGCATTAATTGAAGCAATAAATGAAAATGAAGCTCGGGTAAGGACCACTTACCAGTGCCCCAATGCCAGGTGGCCGTTGGTATGTCCAAACTCGATCATAAATGTGCATAGGAAGCTGTCGTTGTGCCATATCGTTAGGAGTTCTAAGCTCAAATCTTGAGATTACTATTGGAGGTGTTTGAAAATGACTTGAAAGTGACCCCTCGAGCCCCTTTTAAGCCTAAAAATTAGGGTTTTTTCACCCTAATTCATTGACCTGGTAGGGTTTTGGGCCCCCGAACCTGTTTTTGTCCAGTTCAGGCTTGTTTTTCATCGTTTTATTGTGTTTAGACACGTTTTTAGCCTCTCGGAGCCCTTTTGGACATTTTAGGTACTTTGTCCTCTTTTTTCGTGAGATCACCCAAAAATTGAAATTTTCGTCCAATCTCTCGAGGGGGCATTATAATGGCATGTTTTCTCTTGCCATGCAGCAATAGGGAAAGTTTTTAAATATAAAAAATTTTGGCTTCGATCGAGATCGTTTATTTTTTGAACCAATGCAACAAGTGCATTGCTTCAAAGAGGGGCAAAATGCAGACACGCAAAATGTACTGATTGACATTGTACACTTGATCCCGACCTACTAATATCATTTCTTCCCGAATCATCCCTCGGTCTAACCATTTAATCAAATCCCCCTATTTGATTAAATTCATAAACTTTCATCCCTTAATTAAATAAATCATTTTGGCTAATTAAGTCAATTTCTTTGTTAACTAAATCAATCCATCTAATCTAATTATCCCTATTTAATTAAATAAGTAATTTTATTTGATTAAATCTCTAAAGTCTATCCATCAAATTAAATACATTAAAACCTTATTTGATTTAATCTAACACCATCTCTTTTAATTAAATAAATAAAAATCCTTATTTAATTAATCTCTCATCATATTCCTCCCTAATTTGATTTAAATAAATCCATAAATTTGAGTCAAATAAGTCACATTATCTAATATCTCCTATTAAATTAATTAACCCTTGATTAATTTAATCTCATTTCATGTCCCATCCTCTAGATTTTGCAAGTTACACATGAAAATAGATTTAATTCATTTATTAAATCTCTATTTTCCTCACAAGGCATCTTTCAGAATATTCTCTCAATTTGAATTCAAAAATTCCAAGTCAACATGTATATCCAACAAGGAAATAACTTCATCTTACATGTCCTTTGCCTTGAGCCAAGTGGAATTTATTGCAATTTCCCTTTCCTCTTGCAAGTCATTTCAACAAATTTGAAATTCAAAAATATGCATTTATTGGCACAATCCCCAAATCTTGCACATCCTCCATCTATACATAGATTGACAAGTGGCATTATGCCATTGGATGAATGTTAGTCCCACATTGCTCAAATTTGGACATTCATCCATCTTGGCATTCTATAAATAAAGAGCTTATATCCTCATTTGATCATCCACAAATTATGCAAAGTTATTATGCTAAAATATTTAGCCATTTTCATCCATCACCATTGAGTTCTTAGCTAGGTTTTTGCAGATTTTTGGCTTGGAGCTCTCATCCTTCATCAAAAAAAGTGGATCAATAATCTTCGACATATCAAGCTTGCATCTTAGGAATTGGGAAAAGGGCCAATTTTCACATCAAATTGACACCAATTCCCCCATGGGATCATGAGTTTGCACATTTAAATTAGGATTGAATCCATATTTCTTTGTTTCATTGTGTTGTTTGTTATTTTTTTCCTAATTCGAAGTTGTAAATGGATTTCATGGGGAATCCTTGTTTTAGCTTGCAATCTCTTGTTTAACTTATTTATTCTTGTTGTTTTGTAGGTACTAGGATTGGGGTTCGCACAGTTACTATACCCAAATCCATAGCAATTTATCATTAATTTCATCCAAGCATAGTTAGGCTTTTTGCAGATTTTCAACATGGAGCTCCATTGAAGTCATCACCACAAGCATTCATCCTTCATCACATCATTGGAGTTGGGAAAGGGCCAATTTTCACATCAAATTGGCACCAATTCCCCCATGGGATCAAGAGTTTGCATTGCTTTCAATAGGATTTAGCTTGTAACTTTCTTGTTCTTTCATTTTATTCTTGTTTTCTTTCCTATTTTGAGCTTTGCTAATGGATTTTATGGGGAATCCTTGTTCTTAGTTGCATATGATCTTCTAATGTGTTCCTTTACTGTGTTTTGCAGGTATTTGGATTGGGGTTCACACATTTTGCACTAGAAGGAGGGCTTGAATCACAAATCTAACACATTTTTTTTGATAAATTTTGTTGTTTTTCAACAGTTTTGTTCGTTAGTCTCTGTTATAGCACATCTGCACTCTATTACAATGCATCTAGACCCTGTTTTAGTGCTTCTGAGCACTGTTTTATCACTTTTGAGCACTATTTTAGCACTTTTGAGAACTGTTTTAGCGCTTCTGAGCATGTTTTTGTGCTTCTGAGCATTGTTTTGGAATTTCTGAGCATTCTTTTGGCGCTTTTGAGCATTCTTTTGGCACATCTGAACATTCTTTTGGCGCTTTGAGCATTGTTTTGGCACTTTTGAGCACTGTTTTAGCACTTCTAAGCACTATTTTAGAGCTTTTAGAGTCAGTTTTAAAATGACCATATCTTTGTCATACAGAGGTCTTTTTTGAAGCTTTATTTTTTGAAACGAGGTAGAATTTCGTAAGCTATCCAATGGTGTATATTTTTTTAACTATTATATAGTTAAAATTTTCAAATTTACATCTAAAGTCAAATCACATTATAACTTGGTCTAAGTTTTAGGGATTTTATGCTTAATGATTCATCTAACCCCTATATCCTTTTGTTTCTTGATCTCATCTAACATTTTGAACACTTTCATAGGTTAGGAAATCAAAAAGGGGAGGAGGAAACAAAAGAAAAGCTTCTTATGACATCATTTCTCTATTGTATCAAGTGTCTTTAGACACTCTTGGAAGCAATTATAATTCCAAGTTTGAAGATTTTATCTCTTCAAGCTTTTAGGACTCAATAGATTTTAATTTGGGCTCTAAAAAGAAAAAGACAAAAGGATTAAAAAGAACCTTAGCAAAATTTACTAGATTTTGTTTAAGGTTAACAATTGAACAATCAAATCTCACACTTCTTTTGGTGCACTAAAAATAATTCACTTTTGCTTTGTAGATTTAAAATGAACATGTGTCCTTTATGCTTTGTAATCCTTTTTGCAAAGTAATCTTATATAAAACCATGTATGCATTTCTCTCGTGCTTCACGGTGATCTTGAGAATCAAAAGTATTTTTGGTGACATTATGTTGCATAAAAGATTTCCTCCACACTTCATTTTGGGATTAAAATTGAACATATCTTTGCGAGTGTGAGTGGGACATGTTGTGTGTGTTCTCCCTTTGTTTCTAAATGAAGGTTGATCAAACTATGAATATTTTTTCTCTCTTTTTTTTATCTTAGAGGGCTTGCCTTGGGGAAAAATTACTCACCCAAGGAAACGACTCAACCGGTAACACTCTAAAGCCAAGAGTATTTCTAGCCGGGATATAAAAGTGGGTACTGGAACAAAGGTCGGTATTACGTGGTTAGTCTTGACGAGAAGGGTAACAATGGTTTCTCACCGTATGGTTCAATCTCCACGAATGGAAAGTATAAATTAAAACCCTTATTTAGAAAAGACCAAAATCATTATCTATTTGTTGGTGCAAGAATGGTCATTTTGAAGCCGCCCCACACTTTTACGATTTTTAGTAGAAATGGAAGTATTCCATGGGAGATTCATGGGTACTGATGCTTGGCTACCCTGAAAGAAGTGTTGAGCCATGGAGGGGAGATAGTGGGGTCAAGCATCTAACCATTCGCTAAAAATAAATAGTATTTCATATCCATAGGATTGTGCTTGTTCTTGGTTACAAAACACTTTTCTTGTTCGAAAATATTTGGAAAACAAACATTTAACATGAGCATCAAATCTCAAACCCTTTAGGAGAAGAAAATATCCTTGAATGAATTTTCATGCCCTTGCTTACCCTTGGGATTCATATCTTTAGAGGTTTCTAGGCATTTGAATTTTATCTCAATTTGTTCTCACTAAAGTCAACATTAGGGAACTATCACCTTGATTCTCTTGATTTCCACATAATGGACGTTGTGGGATGAAAAGAAATTGAGACATAAAAATTCAGTTTAAAACTTAATCAAGAGAGTGCTTGTGGTAAAATCAATTCATTAATCAAGATGAAATCAATTGAACCCCACACATGTGCTTGTTTATCTTTTATCTTATGGTCTTTTGAGAAAACATTGATCTTTTGGTTTGAAGTACTCTTAGGGAAAAACATGTTCTTAAAAACCTTGGTCTTGTAAACAAAGTTCTTCTTAGGTTCATTTAGGATCAAAATAACCAATCATTTCATCCATCTCAAACATCAATCAAATCCCATCTCACAAACAACTTTTGAACCATTGGAAAAATCATTCATACCAGACTTTTGTTAAAATCCTCTTGAAATCAAAACAAAATCATCTTGTTTGACTAGGTGTGTGTAGATGAATCCTTCTTCATACACAGTTAAATTATCACCTTGTGGACAATTTAATTCCAAGAAAACATCTAACCTCTTGGAGTTTATGAGTTTATTATAAAATCCAAATCCAAAAATCAAAATCAAAATCAAAATCCAAATCAAATCCAAATCCAAAAATCCAAAAGTCCTAAAGTCTAGCATCCCTCCAAGGTTCCTAAAAGTTCAACACCCATATCATTCACTCCATTCATCCTTCATCTCATCATTGGTCCTAAACACCTTAGAGTTCACTTTTGCAACAAGGTCAAAACACAAGAACATGGAATATAAACTTGATCCATACATCATGAGTAATCCAAGTCAACCAAAATATCAAGACCTTACAAAACCAATGGATTTTCAAAACTCACATTTATACAATCCATACATGGGATCATTATGTCCTACAAACCTCAATTACACAAAAAATGTGAGTATACCCAATCTAAATATTGGAACACCTTTTCCGATGGTAGATTTAAATCCAAGTCCAAACTTACAAATCTATCAACCAAATATTCAATGCATGAGTCTTCAACAAAACAACATTATCCCACCAAATCCATACATTCCAAATGAGAATATACCAAGTACAACTATACCAAACATGAACTTGTCAAATCCACACTTGGTAAACTTTTGGATAGATATGTTTGCAAATCACACAAATGTTGTTCAAAATCCATCACACCTATATGTCACCCTCACTTTTCATAATCCTAATGACCCATCATCATCATTTCATGCAACCCCTCAAACCTCTCTCCCTATGACCTCACAAGGAGAAGGTGACCTATTTGGACTAGGGGCATTTTTTATCAAACATCATCATTTCCCAAAGGGAACATGCCACTCACTTTCCCACCACTCCCACCCTTGCCATTAACATTCGTATCACCTCTTGGTTTGGGGCTACCTTTGCTACCACCGCTCATCCAAACCATCCCCCCAACCATCAATCAAGGAATCATACCAAATCATCCCCCCTTTCCATCGATATCGCAGCAATAGATGGCAACCAACACATCGTCTATCATCCCTCAAAACATGGTCTCTGAAGGACTAACCATATCGATCACACCATCCACCACTCAAATCCCAATCATCAACATGATGGTGCCTCTCATCACCACAACAAGCACCATTCCAAAACCATCTCCACCACCATTACCACCCAAACCAAACACATCAAACCAATACAACATTACGTTGCAAGCCACTCAATAGGCTGCTTATCAGAAGGCACTCCAACAAAACAAAAATTGACAAGTTGCACAACTAGCTGTTCAACAAGCTGCACAAGTTGCTCAAGCTTCCTAAGCCACATGACAAGCCCAACAAGCACAAGCCCAAGCTCAAGCGCAAGTGCAAGCTCAAGCCCAATACTAAGCCCAACAAGCAAATGTTGTTCAAAATCCCAACAAAATGTTAACGACTCCATATATCGATCCAAGTCAACAATCACATGATCAAGAACTATCCATCAACGAACACATGGAAGATGTTTCTACCTCATCCAAGATCAAATCAACATACATCAAGAGTCACTTTTTAATCATGATAAGAATCCCTCAACAATATTCAACAATGATCTATTTCAAGGAGTGTTAACATTATTTGATCCTGTAATCAACAATCCATTGACCAATGATCATGTTGAAAATGTCTCTACATCACCTAATGAGTTAGAGGACATATCTTGAGAATTTATTCTAGAGCATGATCAACATCTCTCACCAAAGTCTAGCAATGGTCCTTTCTAAGACATATTGACATCCTTCAACCTCATGATTGTCGATATTGAAGGAATCTTCAACTCAAAAATTGATCCAAATTCACTCAAAGTTCAAGAGGATGTTGAGCCACTTCTTATTCCTAATGAAGATATCCAAGAACCCTGTGTAAGAAATCCATCCTTTGAAATTGATCCATGTCAAGAACTTGATCCAAAGCATGTCGAAAGCAATTCTAAAATCATTCAAGATCAAGAATTCATATCTCCAAGATACTACAATGATCTAATGGACACTCTCCTATCTATACATGATGATCATATACATATAGCACATATTCCTCCATCTACCCATGAGATGATTTTTATGGATGGAAATGTAGATGATCTTCATTTAGAGCGGGATTTTGTTACACAAAAAGAGCATATTATTGATTCCTATAGTCAAATTGAGTTGTCAACATCAGGATTAGATATATCCCAAATTTAGACTAAGGATATCATGTATGAAGATATTGAACATTATCCACTCAAGGAAACATGTCAGATAGAACAGGACATTCCAGAGTTAGTAGAGTAGCAAATGGAAATAGCATCATCTGCAGTGATCATTTATCAGAGCATGCTTACTAAGCAAGACATCTCAAAACAAGTAGAATCAAGGAATGAAGGTGCTACTGCCACCATACTGGGGGAAACTATTTCTCAAGAAAACGTCAACATAGGGAGCACAAAGAATCCTTGTGATGAAATCGATGTCAATACTACAACCAGCCACATCACGAATCTTCATCCACCCATCACCCCATCCACAAATTGGGACCAACATCAGAAGAAGGATTTGAATCAAAGGAAAAAGAAAATTATCAAAGAAAAATAATCCAAGAAGGACAATGGACAAATCAAATACAAGTGGATACCAAAGAATACAAAGAAATATTATCCCTATGAAACTCCATTAGTCAAAGAAACTATGGGGAAAAATTAAAAAGGGAAAAGTATCCATCAAAGATATCCACAAAGGAAAAAGTAGGCTTCTCAAGCAACGTACAAAATATATCAAGTAGTTGGTCCTAATTCCATACACACTTCCATATCCACCCATCATTGCTCATCTTCCCAAGTTTGGAGAGTCAAAGGTTCCAAGTTGTCAACCAATCCATCTTTTATTCCTAAACACACTCCATCCATGCCTCCACACATGATATCTAATTCTCAAATTGACCATGTATTGTCAGTGACCCTTATCATAAAGATTCATAAGGCACTTTATCGCGACATGCACACAAAGACAAAGTTAACTCTGGTATCAAAAAAGTAGATCAAGAATCTCAAAAGTTGTATTCAAGTGCACGTATCTTGGCAAAGCAGCTTCTTCAAGTAGGATATCGATGGCATATTATGACAAGGGCATCCACATCGACACCACTAGGTGGTTCAACATGAGCTTAAAGTCTTTCAAAAAATCCAAAAAATCCAAAAGGAAATTAGAAAAAGGATTAAAAAAATAGTAAAGAGAAAAATCATCCTCCAGTGAAAGCCACTTTGGTGGCGCTTTGGACAGGTACCATGATGAAAATCTGGAAAATAGGTGTCATGTGTAGAATCAAGCATCTACATGAACTAGTTCAAGTGGACGCATCTCATCCCATACATAATAAATCCAACATTCCATCCATATTATCCATAATAAATCCATTCATCCATGAAAGATTTATCCAATCCATTTTCCAAGCTATCTTGATGTTAACAAAGTTTGGTGCACACTTTACACTTACTTATGGTAAACATCTTGACATGGGTCATTTTCATTGATTCTATCCTACCCAACATTATCTGAGTCATGAAGCATTATCCAAATGAGCATCCTCTATTCAAACACCTTATCTTATCACAAGATAATCCTTGGCATCATTGGTATGCTTACCATGTCCATCCATACATCTATCCAAGCATCCATCCATGACATTCCATACATTGCTAGACATTGGGGGCAGATATTTACATCTTGCTTTGGGAATAAATCTTGACATATATCCTCCAACTTATGTGGTGATCCCAACATTGGAAAACATGAAATAAAATTGGTCAAAGCATTTGTGAGCCAAAAAATCCAAATCACTAGCCCATGGCATATTTTGATGAGAAGATCTTCCTATTAGGCTTTATCTTTCATCGATCGTCAATCCAAACAATCAAGATCAGTCACATCTAGTTTTCACATCAACATCACATAAAATAATTCAAACAACTTTTGCTCCAAACCAGGCTTCATCAATCTTAATCAAATGAAATCTAAACAACCCATCATCATCTTGGGATATCTTTCCCAATCCTTGTGTTGCTTAACACTATCCTTGCATTGTTGTGTATCCTCAACAATGCTATCATCATCAATCCATTGATCAAATCAATCAACCTTAGCTTGGTTTTCAAAAAAATCCCAAATAGAGCACTAATATCATCAAACACATCCATATCCAAATCGTCAAAATCATGCGAAAATTAAAAAAAAAAAAAACCAAAAAAATCCAAAAACATCCAAAATCATATCAAAATCCAAAACACTCAAAAAGTAAAAAAGAAAGTCAAAAACTTGGTCATCTGAACTACGTCATCTCTGAGCTTAAACATAGGCAAGGCTAATATTTTATTAGCCCCCAAGACACAAAATCCAAAAACATTCAAAAACACCAAAATCCAAAAAAAATCATAAAATATTAGAAAACACCAAAAACATTGGAAAATTTGAAAATCAAAACATTTGAAAACACAAAATCCAAAAACAACCTCTAAACATTTTAAAATATCAAAAGCATCCAAATATTTGAAAAATCCATCCATCTCATCTTGCTTTCACCTGCAATAATCAATCATCCATAATAAATCAATCATCACCTTCATCCTTTGGAAAAACAAACAAAAACAACCACAACAATCAGCAAAAGTAAGCTTCAAACATAAAATCAAAAGCAAAATTCAAACTTTTAAATGCAAAATCAAAATCCTGGTCATTTTCAAACATGTCAGTCAACCTTATATCAATCCATCATCATCCTGTACAATGCATGTCCTAGGATATATCATTTCGACAATGGGCATCATTTTGGATATCACTTTGGATACTTATCCTAAAAAAAACACATCCCCTTGGCTAGTGGTATGAAGAACATTGACTTGTTTGTGTGCTTAATCTTTTCTTTTGATTTATTTTATTGCATTCATTCCAATGACCTCTCGATGATGTCTAATCAAAGCGATTTAGAGAGAAAGGAATGGGTCATCGATCATTATCTTTTTTTTTGTTATGCTTGTTGGACATTCTTGTAATATAAATTGGTGAATACTTGCTTTGTTAGGTGCATCCTAGCAAATATTTTGTATGCTAGGTGTGAATAAGAATACTCCTATCTATTTTTCAAGTCAAAGTCCATCACACTAGGTACAATGCCATCCTAGTTCTTTATACCTTGATGCATCGTACTTATGTGTGTAATCAAACATAAGGTAATTAGCCCTTTGAAAATCCCAACTCCTTGCTATGCAATCATCATCATCATTGTCATCATCATCTTCTCGTGTCTTGTTGGAATATCTTGTTGTCTTCTCTCTCACCTTCGTGCTAACATGGTACCATGATAGTTAATCACGAATCATCGCTAATGCATCCATCCTACATCCACAAACCATCTGCATATCATATCATATCATATAAGAAACATTGATCATCTTGAATGCATTGCATTTCATCATTGCATAATATAGATTGGTTATTCTAAGCATCTCATAAACCATACATCTATCATCCATTTACATAATCATAAAAGCATCATCATATCATCCATTACATATAAAAATCATAATCATCTCATTTATATCATCAATAATGTAACTCTCATGGTAAAAATTAGGATCAAGTGTGTGTAATATATCAAAATAGACTTGAAGCTACCCATGGCCAATGAATTGTCTACATCAGTAAATTTGTCTACATCAAGCATTCAAGCTGAACTAATCTTGAACCTCTTTGTCATGAGATCGACCCTCAAATTGAACCTTTTCACTCGATCTCTCGAGGGGGCAGTATACCGGCGTAATTCTTCATTCGTTGGGGCAGTAGTGGGGCATCCAAAAAAATCAGAGAATTTTTGAATTTTGATCAAGACAGATTAGTCTTTGAATCAACGCAATAAGTACATTGCTTCAAACAGGGGAAAAATGTAGACATGGAAAATATACTGACATACTTGATCTCGATTATTAACACCATTTTATCCTAAATCACCCTTTAGTCTAAACATTTAATTGAATACCCTTATTTGATTAAATTTATCAAGTTTTCCTCTCTTAATTCAATAAATCATTTTATCTAATTAAGTCTTTCTCCCCTATTAATTAAATCAATCTATATGATCTAATTAACCCTATATCCATATTTAATTAAATAATTCATTTTATTTAATTAGTCTCTAAAGTCATCTTATTAAATTAAATAAATTAAACCTTATTTGATTTAATGTAACAATTGTCCTCTTTTGTTAAATAAAACAAAATATTTATTTAACTAAGTCTAAAATCACTTTCTTCTCATATTTTATTTAAATTAACCTATAAATCTAAGTCAAATTTTTCACATCATCTAATCCTTCATTAAATTAATTAACCTTTGATTAATTTAATCCTAATTCATGTCCCATCCTCTAGCTTTTGCAACTTACACATGCAAATAGATTTAATTCATTTATTAAATCTCAATTTTCTCTCAAAAGGCATAATAAAGGAATATTCCTTAAATTTGAATTCAAAATACAATTGGAATTTGTCCTTCCAACTAGGCATTTACTCCACCTAATAAGTCCCTTTTCCTTGAGCCAAGTGGCATTCAATGCATTTTCTTTCCCTCTTACATGTCATTTCAACATTTTTGAATTCCACCTAATTGCATTTATTGACACATTCTTCAAAACTTGCACATCCTTCATCCATTCACATGTTGACAAGTGGCATCTTGCCATTGGTAGATTCTTAGTCCCACATTGCTCTCTTTTGGGCATTCTTCCATCTCAACATTCTATAAATAAGAGGTCTTATTCCTCATTTGATCATCCACAATTTGAGAAAAGTTACTATACCCAAATCCATAGCAATTTATCATCAATTTCATCCAAGCATAGTTAGGATTTTTGCAGATTTTCAACATGGAGCTCCATTAAAGTCATCACCACAAACATTCATCCTTCATCAATCATCTTCATCACATCATTTGAGTTGGGAAAGGACCAATTTTCACATCAAATTGGCACCAATTCCCCCATGGGATCAAGAGTTTGCATTGCTTTCAATAGAATTTAGCTTACTTTCTTGTTCTTTCATTTTATTCTTTGTTTTCTTTCCTATTTTGAGCTTTGCTACTGGATTTCATGGGGAATCCTTGTTCTTACTTGCATATTATCTTCTAATGTGTTCCTTTATTGTGTTTTGCAGGTATTTGGATTGGGGTTCACACAATGTCGATATAGGATCCAATGTATAGGGTAGAGGTTTGAGAATTGAGGGTATAGGGTTGACGACCTATAGGGTTAATGGTTTAGGGTATTGGGTTGGGAGGGGTAGAGGTTGAAGGGTTTAGGGGCGAAGGGTTTGTGGGCTGATGGACAGGCTGAGGTGCAGAGGGTATAAGGGCAAGGGTAGAGAGCAGAGGTGAGAGAGATAGGAT
>VDFB02058242.1:225490155-225572120 GCA_007258455.2 Sequoia sempervirens | reverse complement strand
GAGAGATAGAATTAGGGTAGAGAGAATAGAAAAAGAGAGAGAAAATAAATCTATAAAAGAACCAACTTTCTCATAACGCGAGCATGTTTTGAAGAAGTAAAGACATGACCATTTCTAGCAAAAAATAATGTGCTCGCATTTTAACATCTGCACGTTTTGTCTTGCTCTAAGAATAGTAAAAAACCTCAATTTACCCATGATCTAGACCCAAATTCTTCATATTTTCCTAGTTCTACGCGGGCTTCGACAAAAAGTAGCTTTTTGATGATGTTGTGAAGTGTTCATGCATGTGTTTCACATTCCACCACCTTTTTCATGATCTTTCCACCACCTTTGCATGGAATAGAAGAGTTTTCATGTTGAAAGGCATATAATATCAATTCAAGTTTGAATTCTAGTGAAAACTGATATACAATTGAAGTTTGGAGGGGAACAAGCTTTTGAAAAAGTCAAATTGTTCAGGAGTTTGAAGAAAGAAGAAGCAACTTTGGCTACATAATTGGGTAGAACTTCTCCATTTGAAACTCTAGTTTTCTAGGTTTGTGAAGTCTTTACACATTTTATTTCATTCTATTATGGCTTGCTCTTATTTTTGTTGCTTTGCATATTCCATGTTGACAATTGTTTGTTTGTCATTGCAACCTTAGGTTTTCAATGGACATTTTAAATTACACATTTCTATATACTTGCCAATTATATTTTTAAACCACATTTATACAAACCAGTTGATTGCCTTGTCTATACTACCAAATTTTCTATACAAGTCTCTAAAAAATTGGAATATACTCCTCCCACATTGATAGCACCAATTTAAACTATTTTGGTTTTCATCTCTATTTCTAAATTACCTCATCAGTAAAGCTACCTTATCACCTATGTTGTCATATATTTTAAATGTTTTCTTGATTAGTCTACCTACAAGGGATTCTAACCCTTCTATCCACTGTTTCAAGACTCTTTATTTAAGGATAAGTTAGAAAAATGGGGAAAGGTGCATCCTATCTTGTAGAGCATCTACCAAAAACAACAAACCATCAAGGTTACTTTGATGCAGTGCTATAGGTAGAAAACAACTTAACTCAATCTCACTCCAATCAACTTATCAAAACTGAACCAAATATCAACTTGTTCATTAAA
Source organism: Sequoia sempervirens (assembly GCA_007258455.2). Taxonomy (NCBI): domain Eukaryota; kingdom Viridiplantae; phylum Streptophyta; class Pinopsida; order Cupressales; family Cupressaceae; genus Sequoia; species Sequoia sempervirens. The sequence continues at coordinate 225,570,983 of VDFB02058242.1, read as the reverse complement.
TTAGGACTCCTTTACCTTCACAAAACTCATGGATACAAGACATAAAAATGAGTTCTAAGCACACAATACCTTAAAAACTTCTCAAACAGTTTAAACAACATCAATTTAATTTGTTCAACCCAATTCCCAACTTTGATATATCCAATATGAAAAATTCTCAAAACCAAGCCTATTTAGGCTCTTTTAGGCCCTATCAATAAGAAAATTCTCAATTCCAAGCCTATTTCCACTTCTTAATGCTTCAAACATGCTTAAATTTCTCTATAGAACATGAAGGAATCATTCTTGAAACTTACTTCATGATAATTCATCAAGCATGTATCCTAAACCACCATTCTTGACTAAAAATTATGACTATTACATCACTGTCATGGCAAGACAGTCATTAAATGAACTTCAAAAACTTGAAAAATCACCAAACGAAATCTTGAAATAGATTCACAATACCCCTAAACACCTTTTAAAAACAATATCTTCAAGAAGGAATCAAAAACCATAAAAAAAATTCTTTAATTCTCACTGTACACTGTGCCCTTTTCTATTTTTTCACCAAAATATGGCCTAGGGCATCATGATTTTAAAAGCTAACTATGACCACATGGTCTGAAACTTTGAGAAATGAAATAGTACACAAAAAAATACCTTCTTACTAAATTTCAAGTGATTCTATCTATTAGAATAAGAGAAATGCAATTTTTTTAAATTTTGTTTACCCTAGCAAGGGTTTTGAATCGTCTTCAGTAAACAAGACATAACTTACTCAAATTTGCATGAAATTGAGTGAGACAAAAAGGAGAATGTTGTAGAATCATATATTAATCATTCCAAATGATTTCCCCATGAAAATATGGCTGTACAGGGCCGTACAATACTTCACAATGCTGTTTTACCAGCAAAAACACAAAAAATTGAATATAAAACAGGGCCTCTTTATTGTTTTCTCCATTATTTACATCCCCTCTACCTCTTGCTTGAGGTTCTCCATAAATTTAAATTTTTTCATGACCATATCAAATGACTCAAACCAACCTTTCACCTACATGACTCCTAAACTTCCAAATTTTGCCATTTGTGAATTTTTGCATTTTGACCTTGACAACAATTTTGTAAGATTTTATTTTTCCCACTTTTGAATCCCTCAATGCCTAAGAACCACCAAATTAAGTAATTACATGCTGAAAAGGTCCACAAAGACCTTTTTATAAGAACAAAACACCTAGAACCTATTTTGGACCTCTTTTTACAACATTTTATATTTTTTGCAAATTGGATAAAACAACCTATCTAAACGTTCATCTAATGACTCAAACATCATGAACTAATATTCATCTCATTACCATGCTATAGGTAAAATTATCTACCATGTTGAAGAAATGAACAAGGAAGAAAATAACAGATGAAGAACTCCAAACCTTCAAAGAAAAGGAGAGAGAACAGTTGAGGGCATATCGTGAAAAGAAGAAATTGGAAACGATTGACGAAAACAAGCCAATTGAAGAGGAGACTCAACCGTCAAAAAGAGAACATAAATTGCCAGCACAAAGGGAAAAAATGTGAAAGCATCATTGTAGGACAGATTAAGATACCGTAGTTGGAGACACACCCTCTACCGAAAGTGAATATAAAGGGGTCACACCATTAAGCACAAGTGAATATGGAGGGACACCATCTACCGTAGGTGAATATGGAGGGACACCATCTACCACAAGGGAATATGGTTGGACACCATCAACCCCATCTCAAGTTGAGAGTACATCATCACTTAGATTTGATGAAGAAGGTATGCCATCATGCCCACGTGAACCTTAAGGTATGTCTTCTACTCCACCCTCAATCGAAGGTACACAATCTAGCCCACTTCAATTAAATATTGATGAAATTGATAATGTTGAGATGTATGTGCCTAGGAGAACACCACCTAGAATTTTGCGTAGAAAGCCAAAGTATTTGATTAATATTGATGAGTATATTTTGCAGAACATGGAAGGTAAGATTCCAACACGCACTTGTAGAAGATATGTTGATAAGATTTGGAAAATAATCTTTAAAAGGATAAATGAGACAACAAGATGTCAACTATTTGTTGAAATGATGTGGGGTTTAAAGTATAGAAACATCATGAAGACTCTTGGGTTGAGAACATCAAATGCATCAAGTGAAAACACTATTGTGAAGAATCTAATGGATGCTTATGAGAGTGTGGGTAAGATCTCATGCTCAAAGGATAGTAATGTCACCCAATGTTTCATTACATTGACTTTGGTAAGATATCAAACAAAGAGATCTCATCTTATTAAAAAGACCAATGAACAAATGAGAATTAGTAGAAAAACTTTATCAAAAGTCTTTCAAAGGCTGCAAAGAATTGAGGGCACTTATTCAAATGAATTATGGGCATTCTTGGGGAGACTGCCACAAAAAGATAAAAAAGTTGTTGAATCATTGAGAACACTAATTGAAGAGTATTGGAAGAATAACACAAGGCCATCTTTGAATCAAAGGGATGTCATAAGAAGGAGGATCGGTAGTTGGAACCGTGAGCCACATCCAAAGCATTTTTTGGATACGACTCAAACCCATTTTTTTCATAAATTTCAAAATGATTATCCTCAAATTAGTATTTCTCAAAGATTTTTTGAAATGATTAAACCTTTTTATTTCAAGATAAATCACACACACACTACTTGTTGTTGTAGACTACATATTGAATTCTCTAACCATTATGATGTTTATCATTCTATATGTTTAGATTTGCATACTAACGATGTTTTGTAGGATTGTGGCATAGAAGCCCCACCAAAATATTCAAGAGAGTTCTTATCAAAAAATTGATGTGAAATAGAGGATGGCTAAATATTCTATAGGACAATGTGCTTGGATGGTTCATGTGAGTGTTGTGGTGGCTTGCAACGAATGCCACTATGTCAGCATATGGAAAGCACAGATGAGGTGGGACAAAAAATAGTAGAGTTCGGGAAGTATAAAACAATGGAATACGTTACAAAAGATGGGTCTCAAGAAATAAGCTATGATTTGGTTATTCAAAAGATTCTAGTGTATCATTTTATGTCCATGTTTCATGACAATATAGTGTATGAGTATGCAAGGAATACCCATAAAGCCCAATGAGTGGACACACAATTCAAGCTATGCAAGGACACCTTTCCAGTTGGCAACATAGTATCAGTGGTTGAATTTGCAGAGAACTACACTCTACAGCCACAACGTGAGGTGTAGTCACAGTATTACAACCCTGCATAGGTTTCGATATTTGTGCACATAGTAGTCATTCATGCAGTTGATAGTACAGAGGACCAAAGGAAGGTATTGAGGGAGTATCACTTTTATATTAGTGCTGATCGCACACATTCTCCAGGGTTTGTGCAAGGTTCCTTCCAGATGTTCTATAGTGATTTGGCTCAGAGGGGCATAGCATATGGTCAACATATAATATGGTTGGATAATTGTGCAACATAATTCAAAAATGTGCGTATGTTCTACTGGTTATGCAGGATGCATCTCACTATAGGTGTTCAGCATATATGGAACTTTTGTGAGGTCGGGAATGGAAAGGGGGAGCATGATGGTGTAGGAGCATGCGTGAAAAGAGAATTATCATGAGAAGAGTTAAACTATAAAGACAATGCAAAGTTGACATATGCAAGATCAATTGTTGAGTGGTGTAAAGATTCGATGGGTCTAGGTAATGAAGGTACGTCTTCAGTTTGTAGATTTTTTTGGTTGATTGATGATACTAACATTGCACCATATGAGGATTGTTGTACACTAATAGGATTGAGTGAGCTACACTCTTTCCTTAGCTCAAATGTAGGTTTATGGAGTATCGATACATAGAAGATGGCAAGCTTTTGTTCTTCATGTACAATGCTAGCCTGGAATGATTGTGAGTCAGGGGAGTGGGTTGACAAATGGTTGACAAGTTATCTTAGCCCACTTGACACTATCACCCTCTGATGACATTGGAACTAACATAGATGGAATCATCGGTCGACTTTGACCATGTATCAGATCTAGTTCAACTAGGTAATATATCTACTTGCTTAGTATTTGAAATTACATATTGTTATCTTACTTTGTACTATATTCGTAATGTTGACTAATTTCAAGAGATTTCCTACACATATCAATGCATGGCATGTTTATGCAGTTATTGTAGATGAAGACAACAAAGAGGGAACAAACTATTAATTGTGTTGTTGTGTTGAGGCCAAAAATAAATGATATAGATGGAGAAAACATCGAATACCCTACAAGCTCAGTTGTTGTTACTAGAACGTGGCTTAGAAGGTACCCACATAAGAGTGTTAAACATTGGATTTTTTAGGACTTTCACATGCATCGTAAGATTCTTCATTACTTGAACCGTTTCATGGAATCCAATGTTTTTTTGACCAAATATGGGGGTAGAACTTGGAACAAGACCTTGTGGAAGGTCCGTGAGTCTGACCATGAGGTAATACTTGACACAATAAAGAGTAGAGCAGACTCAGATGGTTCATTGGATTAATTTGTAAGTATATGTACATTGGTTCTTATTAATTTTATACTTGTATGAACATTAATTTGTTTGATGCAAATGTTATCATCTTCTTTTACTTTTCCTATTTGTAAGTAACCTGCTAAACATTGATTGGTGTCCCCTTGCAGAAAATGCAAATTTATGAGCCATCCAAGAGAATCTCAACCAAAAAAGTAATGCAACATCCTTATTTTGATGATTTTGAAAAATCTCAATTATGATTTTAAGCCATTACAAAAGTGTATGTGAAGCTTGGTGAGCAAATTTTAAGTTATTTTTTTGAAGTTAACCTTATCATGAGCACCAATGATGTAGACATTATAAGAGCATCTCGAATTTCAAGTTATTCTATTCATGAGAGGTGTTGTGTACAATAGGTATCTTGGAACTCCCAGTGAAGATGTATGACTAGGAGTGACTAAGTTGAGAGACTGGCATGCCTAGCTATAAGTGCCTTCCATCTATTTTCATTTCATTTCCATTTTGGATGCTCTTTCTTTTTCTTCTTTTACTTTGCCTATCTGTAAGTAACCTACTAAACATTGATTGGTGTCCCCTTCTAGAAAATGCAGATTTATGAGCCATCTAAGAGAATATTAGCCAAAAAATCAATGCAACATCCTTATTTTGATGATCTTGACAAATCTCAATTCTGATTTGAAGCCATTATAAAATAGTGTGTGAAGCTTTGTGAGGGAATCTCAAGTTACTAATTTGAAGTTAACCTCATAATGAGCACCTATGATGTAGACATTATAAGAGAATCTTGAATGTATGAGTGACATTGTAAAAGATCCGTGAGAATAGAGTGTCTAAGGCATTGTAATGAGATTTACTAAAATAATGAAATTTGGTGCAGGGGCACCAAGGTTATTGAGAAAATTTGGTTCATGGAAGCCTTAAGTTAGTTTTGTGTTTTGAGTTTTTTCAATTGAATAAGGTCATATTAGACCAATTTATAATGTAATAAGTTATGTTAGTTGGTTTTTGGGTCATTTTGGAGTTCATGTTGCATATTTTTCAAAATGATGTATAATTGCAAAAGTTGAAAAGTTGTCAATGTGAAAAAAGTGCAAAAAAATGTAAACTTGAAGTGATTCTGATAGGAAGTGATTTGATAGCAATACAGGGTGGCAATAAACTCACTTCCACAATAGAGAAGGATTATAACCTCCTCCCTTCCCTCAAAACTCAATCTTGGCTTATTTTCAACTTTGCACCTACTCACTCTTATAGGTCTGCAGACCTATTTTTCCCACCTTAACTCTCAGAATTCCTTAACAATCTCTACAACAAACCACCATTTTAGGCACCCATTTAAGCCTTCTTCAATATACATCAAACCCTCATAAGACTCTTTTGGATCAACTTTCACAAAACAAGCAAACCCCCTTTATTATTCCTATCACACACTAACCACCATTGGGCAGCATTAACCAATCTGCTAAACCACCAATTCCTCCACTTTTAGGACATGATAAGCCCTCTAATATAACAAACACCAAAACCCTCTTCTTTCACAAGTTAGGCAATGGTTTATTGAAAACCCATACTCTAAACCTTCCCATAGCCAACCAAAGCCTGAAACACCTTTAAAAAGTTCTGCACAAGTTTAAAAGTTCAAGAGCTATCATTGTCCCCAAATATTTCTTCAAAACCTAGCACTAAATCACCATTTTCCACTAAAAAATGCACCATTTGACATCTATGGAATCACCTAAAAACCTTCTATTTTCCTCCCTTGCACACAAAAATTTTCACACATGTTTTATAACCCTAAGCCTTTCCATCGAGTTACAAAAACATACAGTGGGTGGAAGGCTTAATATGACATTTTAATGCACTCAAAACCCTTAAAATAGGGTATACAAACCGACCCTCAATAATTGGCTTCTAAAATGTACAAAATAATTTGAAATCCAACCAAACCAAAATGAAAATGGATTTAAGTCTGGTGCCCACCTAATTCCATCGAAAAGAGAGCAAATCGCTCTGAGCTACGTTCAACCGACTCAATCCCTTAAGAGTCCAAAGTGCAAAAGGGTAGCAGTATTTGATGAGGTATTACATGGAAACCATGGCACTTAAAAAATATCCTTTTGAACCTATGAGATCACGTTGGGCTCCTCTACAATAACCTCTCTCATTTTTTGTTATCTCAGAGTGGTTTTCCCATGGTGTCCAGTTTTCACTTGATGGAAAAAGTGTCAAATGCAAGTAGTGCAAAGTTGCAAAGTGGTGCAACTTTCATTTTGCAACTCATGTGACCATACAGACAGTTCCAACACATCTGAATAGGTATATGGTCCTCTTTCATACCCAAGCACACAGAATCACTATGAGCTATGTTCAACCAGATTGATCCCTTAAGGGTCCAAAGTGCAAAATGCCTACAAACTTAAGTATGCTATTACTCAAATACCATGATGCTTAGAAAATTTTCATCTAATCCTATGGGATCGCGTTGGGTCCCTCTACAATAACCTTTCTTGGTTTTTCTATGTCAGAGGCATTTTCCTATGGTGGCAAATTTTCACTTGGAGAAAAAGGTGTCAAATGCAAGTAGTTGAAAGTTGCAAAGTGGTGCAACTTTCGTTTTATAGCTCATGTGACCAAACAGACTATTCCAACACATCTAAATAGTTATTTTTATGCTACAAATGGTCCTTTTTAACACCTAAACATGCGAAATTGCTCTGAGCTACGTTCAACCAAATCGATCCCTTAAGGGTCCAAAGTGCAAAATGGCTGAAAACTTTAGCATATTGTTACTCAGATACCATGACACTTAGAAAATTCTCATTTGATTTTATGGGATCGTGTCAGGCCCTTCTACAATAACCTCTCTCAATTTTTTCTATCTTGGAGGAATTTTCCCATGGTGGCGAATTTTCACTTGGAAAAAAAGTTGTCAAATGCAAGTAGTTGAAAGTTGCAAAGTGATGCAACTTTTGTTCTACAACTCGTGTGACCAAATGGACTATTCAAATGTGTCCAAATATGTATGTTTATGCTATGCATGGTCCTTTTTTACACCCAAAATCATAGAATCGCTTCGAGCTATGTTCAACCAAATCAATCCCTTAAGGGTTTTAAGTGCAAAATGACTGGAAACTTCAACATGTTGTTACTTAGATACCGTGATACTTAGAAACTTCTTGTCTAATCCTATGAGATTGCATTGGGCCCCTATATAATAACCTCTGTCAGTTTTTTCTATTTTAGAGGTATTTTCCTGTGGTGGAAAATTTTCACTTGGAGAAAAAATTGTCAAATGCAAGTAGTTGAAAGTTGCAAAGTGGTGCAACTTTTGTTCTGCAACTTGTGTGACTAAACGAACTGTTCCAACATATCCAAATAGGTACTTTTACACTAGGTATGGTCTTTTTTTCACCCAAACACACAGAATCGCTCCGAGATATGTTCAACCAGATCAATCCCTTAAGGGTCTAAAGTGCAAAATGATTGCAAACTTCAACATGTTGTTACTTGGATACCATGATGCTTAGAAACTTCTCATCTAATCCTATATGATTGTGTTGGGCCCCTCTACACTAACCTCTCTCAATTTTTTCTATCTCGAAGGAATTTTTCCGTGGTGGCAAATTTTCACTTAGGGAAAAAGTTGTCAAATGCAAGTAGTTGAAAGTTGCAAAGCGGTGCAACTTTCATTTTGCAAATGATTATGATCAAACAGACTATTCCAACACATCCAAATAGGTATGTTTACACTACGCATGGTCCTCTTTCACACCCAAACATGCAGATTGCTTTGAGCTACGTTCAACCAGATTGATCCCTTGAGGGTCCAAAGTGCAAAATAGTTGCAAACTTCAGCATGTTGTTACTCGGATACTATGATGCTTAGAAACTTCTCATCTGATCCTATGGGATTGTGTTGGGCCCCTTTACAATAACCTCTCTCATTTTTTTCTATCTCAGAGGAATTTTCCCGTGGTAGCAAATTTTCACTTGGGGAAAAAGTTGTCAAATTCAAGTAGTTGAAAGTTGTAAAGTGGTGCAACTTTCGTTCTGCAACTCATGTGACCAAATAGACTATTCCAACACATCTGAATGGTACATTTATGCTATACATGGTCCAATTTCACACCCATACATGCATAATTGCTCCAAGCTACGTTCAACCAGATCGATCCCTTAAGGGTCCAAAGTGCAAAAGGGAAGTAATCTTTGATGGGCTATTACTGATAAACCATGACACTTATGAACTCTTTGTCTGAGCCTATGGGATTGTGTCGGGCCCCTCTACAATAACCTCTCTTAGTTTTTGTTATCTTGGAGTCATTTTCCTGTAGTGTCCAATTTTCACTTGATGGAAAAAGTGTCAAATGCAAGCAGTGTAAAGTTGCAAATTGGTGCAACTTTCATTTTGCAATTTGTGTGACCACATCTCGATAGCTACATTTATGCTAGATATGGTCCTCCTTCACACCCAAACACATGAAATTTCTTCGAGCTACATTAAACTGACTTGATCCCTTATGAATGCATGCAAAACAATTGAAAAGAGAAACATACACACGACTGTTGAGAAGTCCAAGTTTTCCATAGAAAAAGTGTATGATCATTGGAAACTCAAAGTTCATGGTTGTTGAAGAGATTGAAGTAGAATATCAATCAAATATCTATGTTTCTTGTTAATTTTTGTGCATTTTCTTCATTTCCAGCTTGTGTATGGGTCCGTACAACAAGAGTTTTCTCTAAGATGATATAAATATGTTGTAGAATGGTTTAAGCTTTGATTAGAATCCATTCTTGTGGAATTCTATTAAGTTCCAAACAACTTAGAAGTAGATTTCTGAAATAGGTCTGAACTTGCTCATACAAGGGTTTGAGTGTAATATGTTGAAATAGGCCATTCCACCTATTGTCCAGGCTGTGTTTCGGTGGAATCGACTTGATGTTAGTAGGAATAAGAAAATAGCATTGGTAAAGGCATTGGAAGAGATTACTAATGTCGTCCTTATTGAAAATTCAAAATTTAGGCCTTAAAAGCAAGGCTAGAAGAGGTGAAAAGAAGAACTTGCTTGAGAATTAGTTAGAATAGGTTGGAAATAGAGTGAGATTGTGGAGATTGATGTGTTAAAAAGGTATACAAGCATAGGGGAGGTCAAAATTATTTTATGGCATGATTCCCTTGTTGGGAAAAGAGGGGTTTTCAATGAAAAAGAGAGGTTTGAGGGAGTAAAAGTGGGTAAAGTCAAGGAGCAGCATAATTTGGTAATTAAGTTTGTACAGGAAAAATGAAGAGTGTTGGAAGAGGTTTTGAGGTTGTATGAGGTTCAGGTTCAGGTTCGGGGGTTCGGTTCACTAGTTTGGCCAAAAAAATTTGGAGGGGGGTTCGGTTCGTTTTGGTTTCATTAGTACAAAAAACATAAAAACATATATATATATATATATATATATATATATATATATATATATATATGTAGCCTAGAAGCATGAATTAGGATTAGAATATCACATAACATCATATAAACAACAAAACCACCATAAATTTCAATGCCATTTAAAACATGCATGATAAATATTCATCATTGAAACTTGAATTGTGGTTGCTTGATATACACAGTCTATTGATGCCAAGGTTCAATTTGTATGATTTTGAAAAAAGAAGCCAACTGAGTAGAGTTATCAACATTCTTCATAAATCATAAGAATTTGTTTAGTACACTAGCCATTTTGATGTCTTCTTGCAGTTTCAAACATTATTTTGTATCATTGTTACATTGGTCTTGAGAGTGGTAGCTTAATATAGCTCCACAATACAAAATCTAGTTTACCTGTGAAGTGTAATAGTGGCATAGGTAGATTTTTCTTTGAAAGAACCAAAGGGTGACTGCACAATTGAAGTGTATAAACACATATATTTTTGTAATATCAAGGATACTTTTTGAAATATTTTTATGAATCATTTCATGGAATACCAATTGAAAATGTGTTTTTTGCTTTTACATAAAGTTGTTTGGCATCAATCAATTAATATTCAAGACAAACCATGAAGGACAACAATGATCAATGCTAGGGTTAACAAATTAATAAGTATACACGTGAATAAGTCAAGCATGTACATGTGAATAAGGGAAGCACAAGTACTCAAAAACACATAAGGCTTGAAGTATACACACGAATACATGTAGTATACATAAATTAATACAATGTATATGCATGAATACAAGGTATACGCATAAAAACACGTAAGTCGTAAAGTATACATTGGAACACACGTAAGTCACAGAGTATACATGTAAGTTGTAAAATATACACTTGAATTTATATAACTCATAGCTATTGAACCATGAATTTATATTCCAAATATGGACACCATCGATAAAAAATATTTGTATTAACCAAATAGCCATGTGCGCATACATCAATATATGTCGATATAAGTATAAAATATAGGTACAAAATAGCCATATAGGCTTATGAGAATGCCATATAGGCATACAATGTCAAATATATCCAATACAAAATATGTACAAAACTGCCATGTAGGCATACAACAAAGGGCTCTGGAATCAAAAGTCATTGCTCTCCATGCTCTAGAAATAAATTATTTCCCTTTGCTTGTTGATCGGATGGTGATAGGTTTGTCACTCATTTGTGCTACGCTCGAGGAGTGCTCCTCCTGCTCCTAGTGTTTAGTTCTTGGTGAAGTTTTAACTGTTACAATAAGAGGTAAATACATTAATATATAGAAATTACATTATAAAAAATGATATATTTAACAAAAAAATCACTTGCTGCCATCTCATGATCACTCTCCATGAGAGAAATATTCACACGCCCATGCTAAGGCATGCTCAAGCCCTGTATAAACCATCCAAATAGAAATTAAAATACAAAACAATAATGGTTTGATTTTTCACTAACATCTATTACAATGAATGTAAATTGAAATTTAGTAATTTTCCTCATACCTTCCCTGTCAGAGCCATCGAGGTTTATATAGCAAACAAAACACTGATCTCCATTGCCCTCATCACATTCAGAGGTGTTTCAGCTTGCAACATCTGAAAATAAAACAAAAAATTATTCAATCACAAAAACTACAATAGTGATCCACGTTATGACTTATAATGTATGAGATAATGAACAAAATTTTGAGTACTTATTAAACTATATATTTTTGACTATTATGCTTACTATTTGCCCTATCCATATCTTGTTTGAAAGCACGTGTTTTTAGGATTTTACCCATAGTAGCAATCCATTGAACCATTTGATAAAATGCTTTTGTAGACATGTACGATAACTATGGTGGCATAGAGAAGGCAATGAACTGTTTGAACAAATGCCTCAAAGAAATGGGGTCTCATGGTGATGGAATTCCATTACAAACAAATGCACATCATGGCATTCCATCACCATAAGACCGCATTTATTTCAGGCATTTTTTTAGATAGTTCATTGCCTTCTCTATAGTATTATTGCTTACTATTATGCTTTGATAGAAATTTTTCCAATCATCCATAGTTTGTTGGAAAGCACCTATTTTAGGATTTTAGCCATAGCAGCAAGGAAGTGAGTAGTTTGATAAAATGCTTTGTTGCACATGTATGGAAAATGTGGTATCATAGAAAAGGTGGTGAGATGTTTGAATAAATGCCTTGAAGAAATGTTGTCTCATGGTGATGGGATGGCATTCCATCACCACAAGACCACATTTCTTCGAGGCATTTTTTAACCTACTAACTACCTTGTCTATGCTATTGCTTACTATTATGCTTTGATAGATTTTTTCCAAACATCCATAGTTTTTTGGAAAGCACCTTTTTTAAGATTTTATCCATAGCAGTGAGGAAATGAACTATTTGATAAAATTCTTTGGTAGACATGTATGGAAAATGTGGTAGCGTAGAAAAGGTGGTGAGCTATTTGAAAAAGTGGTGCAAGTGCACCTTTACAAGAGGATGCATTCATGAGGAAAATTTAGGATTTTGAGGTTGTATAGGTATTTTCATGATGTATTAAGGCTTAAATAGCAATTTTTGAGTTTGTAATGGTCTTTAGTAGTCATTTTAGGCATAAATTGTAAAGTTGCAGAATCTTAACAAAAGTTGTCAATCAATGTTGTAAAAATGCAAAAAGGTGCAAGTGGAGGAATATGAAGAGTCAAGTAGTTGTAGAGGAAATATTAGGTGCTTAGGAAGTTAAAATTATTGGGAAAGTGTTTAAAATATGTGATTCATTGTTGCTATCTATTGTTGAAGCATTTTGAAGGAGAAAACTAATAAAATATCACTATTATACTGTTATTTTTTTTTTTTTCCTCCATCATCTGCCAGTATATAGTTCCCTGCAAGTGGTAGTGCATCTATAATGTGTTTTAATTGAAGGATTTCAGTGTTTTCATCAATTTAAAACTAATTTTAGCATTTTATATTGAGTTTCAAGTTTTTGGTGGCCTGATTTCTCTAGGCAGTCAGAAACTAGGGGCTAAGGGTTTGATTGCCCAAATGAACTAAAAAGTCCATTCCACCTTTTTGTAGCAATTTTTTCTTGGTGGAATGGACTAGTCTAAAGTAGGAGTAGGTGTAGAAGGTAATGAATTGGTTTGGTGAAGTTTCTGTGTGAGTTCTCCTCACTGCCCTAGTGAAAAACCAGTTTTGGTGCCCTTTAAACAAGGCTAGAGTGAGTGAAAAGAGGGAAGGGGTTTAGAAGTGGATAGAATCCCCTAAAAACTATGAGAGTAGGTGAATTAGAGGGTGTTTATAATATTTGAGAGGTTGTAAGTGGTCAGAGAAGTGAATAATTGAGAAATCCTAGGTGAAAGAGGGTGAAAACTACTGAAAAAGAGTGATTTTGTGAAGGAAGTGTATGTAGAACTTTGGGGTAGAACTATTTGAGGATGGAATGAGAATGTACAAGAATAGATAAGCCTAATTTAAGAGATTATAATCTTGTGAAAGGTCAGGGCATAAGAGTTTCAATAAGCCCTAATTGATTGCAAGGAAAGTGAGGGTTTTATGAAAAGGGGTCTGAATGAGTGAGAGAAGACTTGAAAGTTGAATAATTTGAGGTTTTCTTGGTTGTATTTTGACTGTTTGAAGGTTTCAAGTGTTGGTTGTGTGTTTGCAGAGGTGTCTCCTTGAAAAAGAGGCCTAATTGTGGCCTAATTCAGTGTTAAAAGCCATATTTGGGATAGTTGCTCCAAAAGAGTTGCAAGTGAGTTTTAGATATGTGAGAGCAGGCCATAATGGGTGCCTAGTTTGGAGCATAGAGAAGGTAGTGAATTTTTTGAAAAGATGCTTCAGTAAATGTGGTCTCATGGAATGCCACGACAAGAAAATGCAATTGGAAGCTACTCCTAGACTTATTACTTATGCTATGTGAAGTAATTGCATCACTACTTATGTCGACTTTCTAAACAACTATATTGTAGTTGAAATTTTGTCATCTATCAATATCTAGTTATTAGTTATGGAATGTGAAGTAATGCTTTTAGTTTGAATGATGTGTAATGCAACTTAATCAATGCTATGAATATAAACTACACAAATCTATTAAGTACAATTCATTAGTTAAACTATTTATTCGATTAAACTATTTATTTGATTACCTGCATGAAGGTTTGACTAAATCCACTAGCACCAGGAGGTATTCCCTTGAAACCTCCAATATTAGCCTATTCAACATCCAAAATCACATATTAAAATACCATTCGTAAAACAATGCTATTAACATGTAATAAATTTATAATTGTTTACTAGTTACATACCCCACCGATAGGTGTACTACAAAAATAAGTAGGTGTAGGGCCAGTGTATCCAGTATCAACACTGTGACCCTGCAAGTTTATTAAAACTCTAAATCTAAATTAGTTAATCTTGTATTTCAAAATCAAAATTTAATAAATTAAATTCAATGAACATTCTAAGTTTTACCTGAGTATCAATGCCATACACGTCATGAAAAATGTCAGATCCCCTCTCCATCTCCATAGTTGTAGATGGATCCTGCGCAACAGCCTCCTAAGTGTTAGTGGGTTCATATGAACAAGTCGCCCCACAAGATTGACACATATGGGATTGAAGCCCACCTATCAAAGACTCCCCTAGATGGTGTTGTACAAGAGGGCTAGCATGTTGGATGATAGTCTACGTTAAAGAGTTGATGGCCTACAGAGTCTCTACATTGGTACTCTCCTTTGCGATGGAAGGGATGATGATGTGCTCATGAGGCAGCCTAGGGAGAGGTCATCTCACTTGCCACGTAGGATCTAGCTGTACACCGGATTTATCTTGTGCTAACCCCCCACCTCTCCCCTGGAAGTCCCTCATATCAAAATAATTTGGGATTTTGTTCAAGATGAACTCAACATATAGTTTCCTAAGAAAATATTGCAGGACTTCACAATTTTTGCATGGTGGGTCATCAAAAACCATGTACCACCTATCCCAAAAATATTTCCTAATCTCTTGGTGCTGGCACCAATGAATAGGAAACCTCTTCACATTGAGGGAGAGATTTTCATTTGATCACGGGTCAGTGAATAATGCGCACAAATCACCTTCTGTAATTTTTAAATCTTTAACATCTTTATATGACAATTTATCTTGGTAAAAAGCCCTAGTTGCCTGCTTCCTATCCTGGCAATGAATCAACAACTATTGATGAAGATTTTTGTAAAAAAGCTCCTCCTAGAACATGAGCACGAAATTCTAGTGTTTTTGGTTGTAGGCAAGAAGAGAAAAACAATCAGAAATGAAAATGAATTCGACCTCTTTTTTTTTTCTTTTTATATGTCATAACGCAAGAGCATTTTAACGCGCTCACGTTATGGATTTGTGGTGGCCGAGCCTTAGGCTCGGCACACCAAGTCATAACGTGGGCGCATTATAATGTTCTTGCGTTATGAGTTTTCAATTTAAAAAAAAAAAAGTGGCCACAAAATTTCTACCCATCTTCATGCGCCCACCTCATTATTGATCTTTTTCATCCAAAAACTCATAGGACCCCATGACATCAAGTTCCTTCTATATCTAATATTCTCATAAAAATCTATATCTCAATTAAAATATTGGTGGGGAGTTGTAATAAATTTATTTCCAAGGGTACCTAATACCTACTCAAGGATCTAAGTACTTTTCCTAAAAATAAAACTTCTAACCATACCCTTAAATTAATCTAATAACATGGAACTTTTACTTTGTTGAAAAAGTAGGAAATTTGACCTCCCTAGTGGCAGTTTTAGATGACACAACACATTCAACAAAGCCAAATAGGAGTTTGGTGAAAGATGCATATAATTTCCCTAAGATCTAAAAGAATTTTTGTTTGATCTACTGATAGATATCCATGTAGTCATAACTTGGGCTTCTTTTTTTCTTGTCTTCTTTCTTTCCTTTCTCTCTAGTTTTTGTATAAAATATCTAGAGAAATAAGACTTTTTTCTTAATTTTGTTCATCTCATAACACTAAATTTAATAAATAAAGCACTAGAGGTAGTTTCTTAATTTCGTTGATCACTTTCTAATTTCTAGGTGCATAAGTTATGTTTTTCCTATTTTTGCTTCTCAAATTTCCTAATTTTATTTGTAGATTGTCTTTATTCAGGAAACTCTTTCAACTTAGTTATTTTAGGTTAGGTTCTAGTCCAATGCTTAGTTTTTTATCTAGATTAGATAATTTAATGTATAATTTTGATAAATATATTTAAGTAAAGAAAACACTAGACTAGTTTCTTAATTTTGTTCTCTTAACACTTTAAATACAAATTTTCTTATGGTGTAAGGCCCAATTTTTCTATTCAATTTTGTCTCAACTTATTGCCTATAATTCTTATGTTGTAGCATATTTAAGGACTTACAAGATATTTAATAGTTATATACATGTGTGACCTATGAGTTAATGACATGGATTGATTATATTTATTCATGATGTTAACCCCAATTTTTATGTTTAATGTATATTCATTACTAACATAAATTATTGGTCATTGCATTTTGCTATTGTGAATTATTGCACATGAATTAAGAATTATTTATGAATTATTAAAATTAATGATTCAACCATATTAAATGTGATGCAATTGAGATCATGTAGTGTTTAGATGATATGGTTGTTAATTTTGATTCATAATTTCACTATGTTCAATATTGAGTAATCTATTATGTGATGTTACACACCCTTATTTATATGTTTATGATAAGAAGGATATATTTTTCTAACCTATTTTTTTGTAGAATTTTTTACCTGACTTAATTACAAGATATTTATTCTACATGTACATGTGTGATCTCTGAGTTAATTATATGGATCTTGATTGTATTCATTCATGTTCCTAACTAGGCCAATTTTTATGTTTAATGTATATATTCATTAATAATATATCAATTATTGGTCATTGCAATTTTCTATTGTGAATGATCAAGTGTGAATTAAGAATTATTCCATGTGCATGTTATTAAAATTATGATGAGAATATTGAATATTATGCAATTGAGATCATGTGGTGTTTAGATGATATGATTGTTAATTTTGATTCATAATTTCACTATGCTGATCAATATCTAGTAATCTATTATGTGATGTTACATGTGCCCTTATTTTTATGTTTATGGTGACAAGGATATATTGTTCTAACCTATTTTGTTTCAACTATGAGTTTTGAAATGATACTTATTGTGCATATTGAGTGTTCTTGCATGTTTATTTTTATTAAATTTTTCAAGTTGATTTGTTTTGTAGAAGGGCCACTTTAAGAACATAAATGTGTGTCAAAAGAAATGTAATTTACAAGAGGAAAATTAGTTAGGATGTGCAATTTTTTCTCTATAATTAACTTTATGTTCCTAATTATTAATGTATTTTCTCATTTTGAAAGTTCATAGTCACCTTGATGCAATAATTTAAGTTGTATATATTCTCAAATCTTCTCTTTTGTACATGATATGTGTATAGTGGCGAGCAACATATGGAAACTAGAGTAGAGGTCCTGGAGCCTAATTTAGTTACTAGAAAAGAGGGGGCTGAAGCAAACATGGTTGATGTTATGGAGGTGAACCAAGCTACCAAAACAATTGATGTTAGAGAAGAGTTCCATACACAATTTGATGTTGGATATGGGTCAAGATCGCTTCCTTCTATCAAAATTCATACTATGAATCTAATTAAAGAGGTGAAGAGAAAAAATTCTTACAAAAATATAGATCATTTACTTGATATTGAGAAATTAAAGTTTTATGGTGAACAACCTACTGCTACTACTAAGTGGGTATTCTCAAGAACTTAAAATGAAATAATTGACACTTATTTCAAAATACATGATACAATTGGTCAATCCCAATTGTTATCAACATTACTTCTTCAAGATGACCTAAAAGAGCCATTAGAATTTATGGTTGTAGATTTCACAAAAAAGAGGAAAACACGAGGCCTAGAAGACTTAAATATTATTGAAAATGTTAAACAAGGTTTGGGTTCCATTGGGAATCAATCTTGATTAGCAGATAGGAGAATTTCAAGAAGAGTGATGTTGGCATCTATTGTAAGTCTAAAAATGACAAGAAAGTTTCAAGTATCTTCACTTTCAAGTTAAATTGGCTTAAGTAGAAGGGCACTAACAAGATATGTGAAATGGAGAAAGGTTTTGGATGGTACTACTATAGAAGGCAACTGGGCATTGATGTGTAGGGCTCCTCATTTTGATAAGATTGAAGATGGTGTTAGGAAAATTTTCTCAAGTTTTTGGCATGATCATACTCATACCTCATCAAATAAAAGAGATTTTCTAAAAGACATGGTCGAGATTGGAGACAATTTTTGATTGCATACAAAAAATTGGTTAGACATATCACATCATGAGATGTATATGATGTTTTGTGATGTAAATCCTCATATAAATATTGGACAAACAATGTTTCAAATGTTAAGGCCACATTATGTGAGAGTAAAAATGGTTTTTAAAACTTGTTTTTGTTATCATATTGAATTTGACCTTTACTATCAAGTGTTTCGAAAGATCAGAGATGAAAGTGATGGTTCTCAAAACACACCTCCTAAATAGGTAAGTCAATTAATAGCATCCATATTATGTGATAAATTTGATGATGATGTAGATGGACTTCTAATGAAATGTGTAAAAGAAATTTATGAAATATGTGGAAAACTAGCTAAAATTCCTTTAAGAAATGAAGATACTAATATATCAAAGATGGTAAATTGCAATAATTACAAGTATATAAAGTTTGAAACAAAAATTGGGAAAGAATCCACAAGGTTAGATTATCTAGAAGAGGAGGTACCTATTGGAACATTTATGGAAAATTTTCATAAATTTATACAACCATACATACATTATTCATTTTATGCTAAGTGGAAAGCAAAACAATATCAGTTGGTAAGAGATAATTTCCTACTTGGAACAATTTTATCATTAGTTGACTTTGGTGAAAATTATTCTTTTATCCATCAAAGGGAGATTCAAACACAATATTACTATTCATGGCAGGTCACTATTATGGCACATGTTTGTTATCGACATGTGGAATTAGATTTGGATGGTGTTGATAGTACATATGAAAAATGACTCATCAAGAAAAAATCACTTTTACATTAGTGATGATAAAGAGCATGACACACTTTTTGTCCAATATTATTTTAAGAATTTTTTTTAAGATTTGGCAAGAAGAGGTGTGAATATTGAAAAAAAAATTGTATGGTCCAATGGGTGTGCATCAAAATTCAAATCATCAAGTCCATTTTATGCACTAAGTAGATATCAACGACATGATAATATACCAAATTTTTGGAGTTTCTTTGAGAGTGGGCATGGAAAGGATGATGGGACATGATCTTGCATCAAATGTGCTCTAAGAAAACATCAAATGAATTATGAGGGAGACTATATAAATGATACACATGATGTTGTTGAGTGGTGTAAGAAACACTTTGCACTTTTGATGTTGGAACATCTTCAGCAAAGAACCATGGATGTCCAAATAGAGTGTTTTGGGAGATATCAAGTATGTTTAAATTAATTCTTTGAAAAAAGTTTAGAAATTGTTTTTGTTTAAATTTAACTTTAAGAACTCAAATATATATTAAATCATTTTAAATATATATATATATATATATATATATTGTAGGAGTGGATAGAAGAATAATGCATGGATGCAAGAGGGTAGACAACACAAGATATTTTAATTGTGTGATGAGTACAGATAGACACACATGGAAATTGTATACTAGAGATTACTATTTTTTTGTTATGAATACAATTTGGGATACTATGATAGTTGTAAAAACCAACAATGTCGATATGTCGGTGAATAGAATTTGGTGCCACTAGTTGTTACTGACATACAATGAAGATGAAGATGAAATATTTGAAGACATTCCTTTGATTTCAACTAATTATAATCAAATTTTAGGATTGATTTGAAAAGAAAAATGTGCATGTGTATATAATAAGTTTAAACATGTAAAGTTTGTAACTTTCTCGAGATCAATTTATAAATTGTAATATTTGTTAATTTGGACAAAAAATTTAATTGTAATTTGTTTATATATTCATTTTTTCTACAATTATTTAGATTGGTTCTAATTTTTTAAAATTGAATGTATGTTGTACATATAATATGTACAAGAGATATTTTTATAGTCATATCCATATAGGAGCCAATTTGCACCCCTTATGCAAATTCCCCTTTTTCCCTTCTTCACATTAGAAAACAAAATTTGAAGGCTAAATTCCACATAAGCCCACTGCCCTCATTCCACTTGGTGGTCATTTTGTGTGTCGGTAGAGGAATAACTATCAGGGATGCCCACACAAAATGTAGACGTTTGTGTGGTGCACTTATGTCCTCGATAGATTCCTACATCTAGAGCCTATAGAGGCATTACACTTCCCATTGGACGTTGATTTGCAATGCCCCCTTCGACTAACCAAACCAGATATGACTGTTTTCCTCTTTCTCTCCTTCAAATTCACTATTCACTCTTTCATTTCATCTTCTAATCATTTAGTTCATCTCTTTTTGCATCCTTTAGTACACTTTCAAAGCATTATAGCATTCGCTTTCAGCCTTCAAGCAACACTTTGCACTCCATAGTAGTAGCAACAACACTTTGTTAACTCTGTATAGAAAGTGTGAAACCAACACCATTGTAGAAAAGGCTCAAGTCCTCTCATTTTCTCCCCCACTAGCCAGTGAGCTCTTGGTGGAGATGGTAAGCTTTCTACTCCTTTCCTCTATGATTTGGTGGGTAGCACCCTATTGTTTTTGTAGTGCTTTTGTGTTCTTTACTTCATTTCTTTCTTTATCATATAATTTCTGCATTATCTCTATCTTGGCTATCCATGGAGGTGGAATCACCTAAATAGGGGTCTGATTGAGGTAGGCACCTATACAACCATCCAACAATTTTCCTCTTCATTATGTGTAGGTGGACGTGCTACTTGGAGTTAGCTTGCGAATGAGTACCTCTGTGAGATTATTCTTGCCAACTTAACTCTTATGTATTTACTTTATCATATTCATGGATATCTTTCCTACTTCATAGCTTTGTTTTGGCCCTTTGAAAGTAATTAGCTAGGTTGTTATTCCATTTTCTAGTGTTTAACCTTGTCTCTTTAGTCCTCTGATTATATGAATGCCAATGCACGTGTGAGATGCCAACACACTGCACTGTTGTCGTAGAACCATGCTTTCATCCTTGGGTAGAGAGCTTCTTGAGGTGTAGTGTTAAACCCTAAAACTGGCTCACCTAGCCCTATTCTATGTTTCGGGTCTGTAGCTCATGATTTAGGGACCTTATAGTCCTGATTATTCTTGTCCCACATTTCTTGACACCCCTTTAAGCTGAGGTAAGTTAGGGCAACCTTCCACTCTTGGATCTCCATGACTTGGGGCCTTGAACATGGTTGGTCCCCCTTTCTTACATTTTTGGTGAACCTGATGTGAACCATTTTGGTTCTATTTTTTGATACTAAATGTTCCTTTCCTCATATTCTAGGAGTGTTATAGGTGTGAGTGTTGTGAGGCTTTTTCCTGGCAACCCAACTTGCAACCCCTAGTTGGTGTAGTTCGAGGGTTCCGAAGGTGTTGCGTAACGAAACCTTAATTGGGTCACCGTCTTATCCTTTAACCTTTAGGGACTCCATGAAAGTATCATCTAGTGTGTGTAATGGCATCTTTCCTTCATCAACCTATCCCCTCCATCCAGCTTGTGGATAGTGGTATTGATATAACCTTCACTTCACAGGACCTACCGATGGGTTTTAATAGGGAACCATATCCTCTCTACATCCCTACACAAATCAATAGAAACATCATAAAAGGTGTTCTAGTTGATCTGATGTCTCAAGTAAACATCATAACCGAGGATATCATAGTAATTAAATTCTTGTATAAAGATGGGTACAATGCACCTATGAGCACCATCCAAATGCATGACAGACTTTTTGTGCCCCCTTTGGGTAGTATTGTCCTGTTAGTCTTGGTTGGACCTAAATCTATGAAGCTTCTCTTTGACATTATCCCTAGGTCTAAACTCTTTAGAGTGAATTTGGGTATCCCTTGGTTAGTAGCTATGAACGTAGTACCCTTGGTCATGCATAAATGTTTAAAATTTATCCACGAGGGTTCCGTGCATGTAATTCATGACACCAGTTATAAACTGGTAGCTGCTTGTGGTAGCTACTCCTTGGACTACTCTTGGCCTATTCCCATTGGTCCTCTCCTACCTAGGATGGACTTCCTACACCGAATGTATCAGAATTATAAGAAAGGGTTCCTAAGGCCAAAAGTGAGATACCCTCCATCGCCTTATGTTGTTTCACATAGGGCTTGCCTAAAAGTTGACAATGATGCCCCTAAGGCACATAGAAGGGAAGAAGAGAAGTGGTCCTGAGATCCTCCTTCCTCCTCTTCCACTATTTAGCCTAATTCTTTCTCTTGCCCTATTAAGGGATCATCTGATTCCGTTTCATGTTTGCGAGAGAATCCTTTGGTGCCTACTTGGAAAAAGCCCAAGTGTCTCACATTTGAGCTTCTTGTTTTTCCTATGGAGCCTAGGCCCATTTGGTATAATAGGAAGAAAGGCCCCCATGGAGATTCCTCTTTGTCTCAACCTCCATAGCCTCCTACTGCTCCTGCTTCAAAAGAAATGAATGGGAAGAGGCCCATTGTCGAGGCACTTGAGCTAACTCCCCGCATTGCTTCTCAACCTGCTCCTCCTACTCCCATTCAGGAGTCTATTCCTTCACCATAAACAACTATAGTGGACACTCCCATGGCTGAGTAGGATCCTTTTTTTCCTTCACAGCCTCTGTCCTATGGTTCAAAGAATCGTAGAAAATTCCTTGCACACAAGCGTAAGCGCTGGTGAAAGTATCTCATGGCTATGTAGGCCACCTTATAGAAGATGGAAGAGGAGATGATTGCCCCTATATCAGGGCCTCCTGCCATGTCCTCCTCTCTCCTTCTCTCTACTTCTATTCAAACTAGCTTTGTATTGCTTCCAACTTTTGTTGCGAGTACAAATACATCTAACCCTAATAAGGTTGAGGTGTTCATCACTCCTTCAATGGAGCTGCCTTTGTTGATGTCTATTTTGGATGTCCCACCTTTCCTGAAGCCCATGGATATGATGAACACCTTGGTCATATCTACTATGGTTCTTTCCTCCTCTTCCTTCGCACCTCTTGCCTCATATGTGGGGAGTTCACCTCCTCTGGTGAAGAAAAAGGTAGAGAGGGGTCCCTCTAGCAATGAAGGACATAAGAGGATCCCACCTTCTTCTAAAGGTGGTCCTAAACTAACTTGTTATGTCCAAGTGATGGAACCATTCTCGTCTTCCCCTGAGTTTGTCACTACTTTTGAATCACTTGGTGAGCCTAGTGGTGAACCTCAAGTGCAACCTTCCCCTTCTGTTGAGGTAAAACATGGCAATCTTGTAAAGTGCATGTTTAACTCTCTAGACGAGGTTTCGGCCCTATTGGAAATCTTCATGAAATCACTGACCTTAGCTCCAAAAGAGCTCAGTGGAGAGGACCTTGTGGGGCCCTATTCCTTATCCCTTGTTTTGGGATGGTCAGACACTCCTCCTCTTAACATTCCACCACTGTAGGTCTGTCCTTCCCCCTAGGATGATCTAGAATGAGAAGTGGATGACCTCTTGGTTGATCAGTGTTAGGAGGAGGCCCCTTCTTTATCTTCAGATTAGATGTGTGTGTGTGTTGTGACATGTTCTCTCATGATCATGCTATGTGTTCCTGGATGACCCTTGTCACCCCTATAGGTGCTTGGGTACAGGTGTGGTTTTTGTGTCGTAAATATTCTTCTATTTGTATCATCATTCTTCCATGTTTGTGACTTGATTTTTGATAAATTGAGGATGATGCAAAACATTGGGGACATTTAGACTTCCATTCCATGTTGACCTAATTTTTTATTTTTACTTTTTCTTCTCATGCATTCTTCACATGGTCTGGTATAGTAGGCGGTTCATGACAATTCACTTTGTATACTATTACTATACATATATATACTTATGAGCAGTTTTGACCCTAAAATATCAGGCTACCTCTGTGCCCTCTTTTCGTGTTTTCTTTCCCTTTTTTCTTTTCCTTTATCTTTCTCTTTTATTTTCTTGAGTTGTCCCTCTTATGTGTGACAATGCTACTTGTTCAACACTTTGATTTTTAGAAAACACATTTGTTTCCAACAAATCTTTTCTCGAGAATCTTCACAATCTTCTTTTCAAGAATCACATTCTCGACTTGAAACCATAATGGAACATGTTTCCTTCATCATGGGTTTGTAAAGAAAGAAATTGAAAACCTTCCTTCGAAGTGGGAACAAATTTGATCTTCCCCTTGTGTGGGGGTATATTCTTCCTTTCAAATTCCTTGATGAAGTGATCTTTCAAAAGGATTCCTTGATGATGAATCAATTTGAGAAAAAGACATCTCCTTCCCACTTTCAAACAATGTGTCCCTTGAGTGGACCCCTTCTTCATGCCAAGGTTCCCAAGGGACCCCTTTGAAATTTTTCCAAATTATTGATGGTCTACATAGCTATCTGCCTACTTGCCTACATGGCCACTTTTTGACATGTTCTATCTACTGGTGAATGTGTCACTTTACAGGTGTACTTGTGAAGTTTATTTTTGACTCTACGGAGTCTACTTTCTTTGGTTTCCTCCATGTGAGAGATCTTGGGGGAAACCTCCCTATAGGTCTGTGGGTCTTTAGGTTGCTTCCTTTCAGCTTCCTCCATGCGAGAGATCTTGGGGGTGGCTCCCCTGTAGGTCTGCGAGTTTGTAGGGTGATTTCTTTGGGTTTCCTCTATGTGAAAGATCTTGGGGGATACCTTCCCTATAGGTATGCAGGTCTATAGGGCACTTTTTGGGTTTCGTCCATTTGAGACATCTTGAAGGACACCTTCCCTATAGGTCTGTAGGTCTATAAGGTGCTTTCCTAGCTTCCCCCATGTGAGAGATCTTGGGGGATGCTTCCTTGTAGGTCTACAGGCTTGTAAGACACCTTTTTGGGTATCCTCCATGTGAGAGATCTTGGGGGACACCTTCCTTGTAGGTCTGTGGGCCTGTGAGGCACTTTCTTCACGGGGATTCCTTCATGTGAGAGATCTTGGGGGTTGCCTCCTTATAGGTCTGCAAGACTGTAAGACGCTTTCATTCTTCAACTTTATAGTTCTAAGGGGTTATGAAGTCCTTTTCTTATCTTGCACTCTTGAATTCATCAGATCATGGTCTACTTCCTCGATAGTTCAAGTATACATTTCTAACTCTACCACTTCGATCTACTTTACCAAAGAACTCATCAGTATTTGTGCTTGCTAAAATGGGGGACTAATGTATAGGAGTGAATTTTCACCCCTTATGAAAATTCTCCTTTTTCCCTTTTTCACTTTAGAAAACCAAATTTGAAGGCTAAATTCCACATAAGCTCGATGCCTTCATTCCACTTGGCAGTAGTTTTGTGTGTCAATAGAGGAATAACTATTAGGGATGCCAGTGCAGTGCACAGTTGTATGCATGGTGCACTTATGTCCCTAGCATATTCCTATGTCTAGAGCTTGCAAAGGTGTTACACTTCCTATTGGAGATCAATTAGTAATGCCCCCTTTGACTGACCAACCCGAATATGGCCATTTTCCTCATTATCTCCTTCAAATTCACTATTCACTTGTTCATTTCATCTTCTAAACATTCAATCCATCTCTTTTTGCATCCTTTATCACACTTTCCAAGCATTCTAGCATTCACTTTTAGCCTTCAAGCAATACTTTTCACTCCATAGAAACAACAAAAACACTCTGTTAACTCCGTAGAGAAAGTGTGGAACTAACACCATTGCAACAAAGGCTTGAGTCCTCTCATTTTATCTCCTATTAGCCAGTGAGCTCTTGGTGGAGGCGGTAAGCTTTTGACTCCTCTCCTCTATGATTTGGTGGGTAATACCCTACTATATTTGTAGTAATTTTGTGTTTCTTACTTTATTTCTTTCTTTATCAGGTGGTTCTTACTTCATTTCTTTCTTTATCATAAAATTTCTCCATTATCCCTATTCTTGGTTGTTTGTGGAGGTGGAAACATGTAAATGAGGGTTTGACTGAGGCAGGCCCCTATAGAGCCACCCAACAATTTTCCTCTTCATTGTGTGTAGGTGGACGTGCTACTTGGAGTCAACTGGTGAATGAGTACCTCTATGAGATTATTCTTGCCACCTTAACTCTTTTGTATTTACTTTATCATATTCATGGATATCTTTCCTACTTCATAGATTTTTTTTCGGCTCTTTGAAAGTAATTACCTAAGTCGTTATAGTCTATTTTCTAGTGTTTAACCTTTTCTCTTTAGTCCTCTAAACGTACGATGCTACGCCCTTAATATTATTGTACATCGGGTTATGAATAGTCGGCTTGTGGCTATCTTAACTCTCTATTAAGTCATATTATCATTAGTATATTGTTATTTAGTTTTTTAGGTCGGCCTAAGTCTTATATAGGTGTGTCTAAGTCGGCCTAGGTGATATCCTTGGCATAAATAGGTATATATAGGAGGTTGTGAGTCTTATTTCATCATCAAGTGTGAAGTGTGTTCTCATTAGAGATATTAGGAGGTTTTCCACCTCGAAGCAGCTTGTTATTCTCAGTTATTATCAAGTATTTGCAGCATATTTCATATCATATCTTCTATTGTACAAGTTATTTCATAACAAGTGGTATCATAGCGAGATCTTGGCACCATAGAGGCAAGGTTTTTCTCAATTTTAAAGGCAATTTTGGGAAGAGCATATCCTTCAGATTTTGGTGAATTCTTTTCTGATTTTTAAAGGGTTTTTGAAGAACATATTGAAGAAGCTACAGTCTGGATTTCAAAAGAATTGGAGTGGAATTAGGCGAATTATTGCAGAATTAGGGTTTCTACACTATTTTTTTGGAATCTACATATCTCGCACATCTTGTTGAATTGGAGTCTGATTTTTATTGGGTTTTTGAAGACATAATAAAGGAGATTACAGAAAAAATTTGAGAGAATTTAAGTTTCATTTGTGTGATTTATTTCAACATTAGTGGTTTCCATCATGTCAAGGCCTTCAACAAGGGGTAAAAATAATGTCACTCTGGGGAAGACTCCTGATAAGGATGGTGAAACAATCGAGGATATTACTCATAATGAGGAAATCAATAAGGTCAAGGAAGACATTTCCTCAATTAAGATGGATATGTGTGACCTAAGAGGAGATATATCTGACATACGAAACATGTTAAGCACCTACAGGGCTGAATCAAGAAAGGAGTTCTCAAGCGGCCAAGGTGAAAATTCTAGGTCAGCTACTACTGATACAAGCTTTAGTACTCCTATGGGATCTAGGAATTTATTTCCCAAGGTGGATATGCCAAGTTTGATGGTAAGGATCCTCTAACATGGATAAACCAAATGGAGAATTTTTTTGAAGTACACCAAATCCCAAATGGACAAAAGGTCACGATGGCTTCCTTATATCTAGAACCAGATCAATTCATTTGGTATTGTTGGATTTGCACTCATCAAGTAAAAAAGGGTTCACCGTCTCATGTCAATTTTTATAGAGGAACTCCAAGCACAATATAGCAATAGCCCACAAACTCTCAAGGTGGTGGGGTTCCTAAAGAAGCATAAGGTAACAGTGTTGATCGACTCAGGTAGTACTCATAATTTCATCAACAAAAAGTTAGCTACTCGCCTAAATTGTTTCATATATCCAGCTCCAGAGTTTCAAGTTTTGATTGCAGATGGTGGTACAGTTAGTTGTTCAGGGAAGTGTCATAGCATTAAATTATCCATGGGAGATTATCAACTTGATAACCCAATGTATGCAATATCCATGGAAGCAAATATTGTTTTGGGAGTACAATGGCTTACTACATTAGGAACAATTGAGATGAACTTCCAAGACTATTCATGAGATTTCAATCTGAAGGAAGGCTAGTAGAGCTAAGGGGTTGAAGGAAAAATCTCACAAATGGTGCTCTCATCAAATGCAAAAGTTGCTTAAGAAAGGAGTGGATGGATTTGTGGCCCAACTATGTTCATTAGAAGTCTCTCAATCTAATACTCCTACTCATCCAGATTTGCAAGCTATAATTGATCGTCACTCAGTTGTTCTTGGAGATATGCCTAAAGGACTTCCTCCTAAGAGGGATCATGATCATGCCATATAGTTAGTCCTAGGGAGCCAACCACCTAACATCAGGCCTTACAGGTATCCACACATGCAAAAGAGTGAGATAGAAAAGATTGTTGAAGAGATGCTAGAGGCGTGGAATCATCAGCATAGCCAAAGTGCTTACTCCTCACCGGTGGTGATGGTACGTAAGAAGGATGATACTTGGCGCATGTGTCCAGATTATAGAGTGCCCAACATGTACACCATTAAAGATAAGTTTCCAATTCCAGTCATTGATGATTTGCTAGATGAATTAAATGGAGCTATGTTTTTTACCAAGTTAGATCTTAGATCTGGTTATCACCAAATTCGGATTAAGGAGGAAGATATTTGTAAGATAGCATTTTAGACTCATGAGGGTCATTATGAATTTTTGGTGATGCCATTTGGTCTTACCAATGCACCATCTACATTCCAAAGTTTGATGAATTCCATTTTTAAGAAGTTCTTGAGAAAGTTTGTGTTAGTATTCTTTGATGATATATTGATTTATAGCAAGATTGGGAAGAACATTTGCAACATGTGGACCAAGCATTACAAATACTTGAAGATCATAAACTCTATGCTAAGCCATCCAAGTGTGCTTTTGGTCTTAGGAGGTGGAGTATTTGGGACACATAGTTTCACATGGAGTAAAGGTGGACCCTAACAAAATTAAGGCTATCATGGAATGGCCTATTCCAAAAACCATTAAGAAACTGAGAGGATTCTTGGGATTGACAGGGTACTATAGAAGATTTGTGAATAATTATGGTAGTATAGCAGCACCTCTCACCACTCTATTGAAGAAGGATTCCTTTCATTGGAACGAGTTTGCCAATACAACATTTGAGAGATTGAAGGAGGCTATGTGTACAACTCCAGTACTTGCCACTCTTGACTTCACCAAGGAATTCAGTATGGAATGTGATGCTTCTGGAAATGAGATAGGAGTAGTGCTCATGCAAGAAGGTCAACCAATTGCTTTTCAGAGTCGTCAATTAAAAGGTAAGAATCAACTAAAACCTATTTATGAGAAGGAAATGCTAGCAATACTCCATGCAGTGAAACAATGGCGGCCTTATCTATTGGGTAGAAATTTCAAGGTTAAGACAGATCATGATAGCCTAAAATATTTTTTGGAACAATGACTATCTTCTGAAGAGCAACAAAAATGGGTCACTAAGATGTTAGGATATGACTTTGAGATTGTATATAAGAAAGGGAAAGAAAATATTGTCGCAGATGCACTGCCAAGGAAGGATGAGAAAGATGAAGCCTTATTGTGTGCCCTTTCAATATTACAAGCAAATTGGGTGGAGGAAGCCAAAGAAGAGTGGAAAAATGATGTTGTGACAAGTAATCTCATCGAGCAATTAAAAAGTGATCCTAGTAGTTTAGATAAGTTTTGTTGGAAGGGAGATACTCTTTGGTATAAAGAGCGTTTGTATCTCTACAAGAATTCCAACCTTAAAATCAAGATTCTCACAGAGTTGAATGAGTCTCCAGTGGGTGGTCATTCAGGATTTTTGAAGACATATCATCGAGTCAAGCAAGATTTCTTTTGGGAGGGGCTAAAGGGTGATGTTCAAAAATTTGTGGCTGAATGTTTGGTGTGTCAAAGCATAAAGGGGAGACAATTAAGACACAGGTCTCTTGCAACCCTTATCTATTCCTAGCCAGCGTTGGGAAGAGGTATCCATGGACTTCATCACAGGGCTTCCCAAATCTAAAGGCCATAATGTCATCATGGTGGTAGTTGATCGGCTCACTAAATATGCACATTTCATTGCATTAGCACATCCTTTTACAACAAGTGCAGTGGCTAAAGCTTTTTTGGAGAATATCCAAAAGCTACATGGTACACCTAAAGTTATTGTTAGTGATCGTGATCCTATCTTCACTAGTCACTTTTTGGAATGATTTATTCTCATGTTTGGGTACTCAATTGGCTCTTAGCTCTTCATACCACCCTCAATCAGATGGGAAAATAGAGGTTGTTAATAAGTGTTTGGAAGGATATCTACGTTGTTTCACTTCAGAGAAACAGTCTCAGTGGGTAGATTGGCTACCACTTGTGGAATGGTGGTATAACACTTCTTTTCATAGCTCATCAAAAATGTCTCCATTTTTGGCACTTTATGGATATCATCCTTCTTCCATCACATCATCAATTAAGGTGTCCCCAAGAGTTCAGGTAGTAGAAGACCACTTACTTCATCAACAACAAGTAATTTCAGGACTCAAGGAGAATTTAGCCATGGCACAAAATCGAATGAAACAACAGGCAGACCAACATCATAGTGAAAGAAGTTTTGAAGTTGGGGATTGGGTCTTCTTGCGATTGTAGCCTTATAAGAAAATCTCACTAAAGTAGCAAAGAAAGAATAATAAGTTGTCTCCAAAGTATTATGGTCCATACCAAATCATGTAGAAGATCAAGTAGTGTTGCCTACAAGCTTGAGTTGCCACCAACAACAAAGATACATCCAGTTTTTCATGTTTCCTGTTTGAAGAAGGTAATTGGGCATAATATTCCCACTCAAACAACACTTCCCAAGTTGGATGAAGAAAGAAGAATCATTTTGGAACCAGAGTGCATTCGTCAAACACACACAAAGAAGTTGAGGAATAGAACTATCACTGAGTATCTCATCCAATGGAAGAAGTTACTAGTTGAAGATGCCACATGGGAAGACAAGGAGTTCATTCAAAAGTTTCCAAACTTGATTAGCATTGAGGACAATGCTTCTTTGAAGAAGGGGGGCATGCTACACCCTTAATATTATTGTACATCGGGTTATGAATAGTCGGCTTGTGGCTATATTAACTCTCTATTAAGTCATATTATCATTAGCATATTGTTATTTAGTTGTTTAGGTCGGCCTAAGTCTTGTATAGGTGTGTCTAAGTCAGCCTAGGTGATATCCTTGGCATAAATAGGTATATATAGGAGGTTGTGAGTCTTATTTCATCATCAAGTGTGAAGTGTGTTCTCATTAGAGATATTAGGAGGTTTTCCCCCTCCAAGTGGCTTGTTATTCTCAGTTATTATCAAGTATTTGCAACATATTTCATATCATATTCTTCTATTGTGCAAGTTATTTCATAACATACGAATGCCAACACACCTAAGAGATGTCAGCGCGTCATGCTATCATCCCATAACCACACTTTCATCCTTAGGAAGAGAGATTCCTAAGGTGCAGTGTTAAACATGAAAACTAGCTCACCTAGCCCTATTATGTGTTTTGGGTCTGCAGAGTGATTCAAGGACCTTATAGTCCTCGTCATTCTCATCTTGCATTTCTCGACACCCCTTTAAGTCAAGGTAAGTTAGGGTAGCCTTTCACTCTTGGTTCTCTGTGACCTAGGGCCTTGAACATGGTTGGTCCCCCTCTCTTACAATATTAGAGTCTATAAATATAGAAGGTGTTAGTTATTATTTATTACATTTCATATAGGAAAGGATGAATTTAATGAAACCAAAAATAAGTGATGGAATTTTTTTTCCCACAAGTTCAGTTGTAGTGCAAGGTACATATCTCAAACAAATAAAAATTGTTCAAAATGGGATTCATTTTATTGATTACCATCCTGAAAACATGGTGTTACCATATAGCAATCTAATAATTGCTACTTGCCTATCTCTTCATCAAATTCTATGTGCACGTGGATGCCATAAATGGAGACTTGATAGAGATGATCATAAAAAAGTATTACAAGTTATTAAAGAGTGAGATATTCCAATTAATGTGGTAAATGAATGACAAAGTTGGTAAGGAATGAATATTTCAATTGTTCACACCAACAACTTTCTATTATCTTTATCATGTAATCAAGTATTTTCAACTTATTAATTAAGTCCATTTAAGAAATAAAGAACATTTAAAATTGTGCACCTTAGAGATATATGTTCATTTGGATGTGATATATGTGATATTTTTCTTGTTTTATTCTAACATGTTCTCAAATGTTATTAAAGAACTACATGTGTGTAGTGATGAAAAATGTATCCCTCTACATTTTTTCACTTGTTTGTGCCCTCCCTATTGCATTGAGCTTAATTTTTCCTTGATTTAGTGTTGTAATGTGTTTAACACATTCACATTAAGTCTTGGGCCCTTGTAAACTAAGTGGACCTAATTGTGCCTTATTTAGGGTGTTGTAAAGTGTACTTTTACACTTTCACACTAATCTATGGTTTCATTAATTAATTGAGATTCTTTATGCCTTAGTTGGCCTTATTTTGCATCCACAAGCTTTATTTAATGCATATTTCTAAGATTAATTGTGATATTTACCAACATCCAATCATAATTCATGTGTTTTTGAATTTTCTAGCTCAAATTTAGTGATCTAGGACTCATACGCCACCTTGGTCATATGGGTCCTTCCTAAGTTTCAGGTCCCTGATCTAGATTTCACATGAATCTAAGCCTTTCTTAAAAAATGTGTCCCAAGCTTAGCCTAATGGGACTCATACGCCCCAACTGGCATATGAGTCCAACTTAACTTAGACCTAAATTAAATTTAAATTATTGATGGGATTTTATTCTCCTAGATTTGATGTTGGCTTGTAGTGTTGCAATTTAGAGAAAATTGGCATAAACAAGTATAAATAAAAGGTTATTTCACATATTTTCTCCTACCAAGTTTACAAGTCATCTAGCAATTCAAGCATTCAATCATTGTAGCACTTACAAGAGAATTCACATGCATTCAAGAGCATTCAAGAGTGATTATGAAGTATTTTCAAGCACTATTCAAGTGTCAAGCATCATGTCAAATTCATCATGCATCATGTTTGTTGTAACTAAGGGAAATTCATAGGTTAGCAGATTAGTAGCTAAATAAACTAAACCCAAAGCAATAATGAAGAACGTGGGAGGAAATAATATGAAAGCAAGAAGATATCACCTAAAGTCTTCGACCTCCATCGTTGACCTCCAATATACCTTCTCAACTTGCTATAATATGAAGTTTTCCTTGAGATTTTATGTGAGCAATATGTGACTATGCTAAGACCAAAGCAAATGTTGAAGGATTTGGTATAAAATGCAATACTAATCAACTATGCAACTAGTAAGCAACTCTACACTATGACTAAAGTATGCAAAATGCCAAATGAGATATGAAGTATGCCTAAGAAAATAGCTAAGATTGCAAGATGATAACAATATTTCCTAAAACAAGATTGCATGAGATAGAATTCCAAGAGCTAAGATGTCATGAGATGTCAAAATGAGAGAAAAATTGCCATTTTATAGAAAATGCAATTTTGGATGAATGGCCAAGATTGAAGATTGACAAGTGCCCTAGAATCAATCGACAAGATTCAATATGAAAACCCACAATTAGGGTTAGGGAGAAATTAGGTCAAATTTGAAATGAGTAGACAAGATTTAATTTGAGAAAATCAAATCAAGGGTTGACAATGCATGTGACAAGGAGATAAGATTGGCACAAAAAAAGACGTGGCTGGAAAATCAAATAATAATAGAAATTACTTGATTTTTGGAGGAAAAAGGCTATTTTGAATTAAAAATTAATTTAATTCAAAAAGTGGGGTCACATGATAGTAAATAATTGATTTGAATTATTTATTGAAAGGAGGGAAAATTAGAAAGTGAGACCATTTTAAATAAATAATTTTATTAAAAATGGGGAAAATTCCTAGGTGGATAATAAAAGAACTTATTTAATTATAAGAAGACATTTAAGAATTAATGACATATTTAAATAAATAAATAAAATTTATCTATTTAAATAATCAAGAGGAATTAGTGGACAAAGATAATTAAATAAATTAAGAAATTTATTTAATTATAGAGAGATATTAGACAATTAGTGACATATTTGAATAAATAAATAAAATTTATTTATTTAAGTAATCAAGAGGAATAAAAAGAAATGAATTAATTAAATAATTATGAATTATTTAATTAATAGTCGAAAATGGACGAACATAATTAAAATGTTCTAATTATGCTAGGAAGAAAATGGTGACAATAGAGCTTGCAGGCCTAGGTCAATTTTATGTGTCTACATTTTACCCCTCTTTTTCATAATGCAGCTTGTTGCATTGTGACAAAAAAAATTCAGTTAGAAACATTCCCTTGTGAAGGTACAAAGTATCTATGCCCCCTTGGGAAAATTTTCAAATGTTAGCCCGACGAGAGAAAAATTTGGAAAGTGTCCTGACAAGTTAATTTGATGACTAGAAAAACATTGGCACAAACGGTTTTGGATTTTGGCATGTTTAAGGCAGCCAAAAGGGTTGTCAAAGTTGGTCAAATGAGCCTCTAGTAATAAAAAATTTGAAAAATCCCACTTTGACCCTATAAATAGGTTGAAAATGGGGTAAAAGTCAATTCATTTTCACATTCACAATAGTAAATTTCGAGAGCTCAAAGCAAGGAGAGTAGACACAAGGATAGTGATTCCAGTTACAGAGCACTATGGTGATATCATCAGGACATACAGACGACCAGAGGGCGCGGACCCCCCAGTGAGTAGCTTGAACCCACTTTGTCATTTTGTAATTTTTTATGCATTTCTAGGGTTTTAGGGTAGATAAATGAATGCGCCACGATGCATATGTGTGCACGTAAGCTGCATTCATGTTCGCATTTGATGCATTGTGATGCAAACGTAGTGAGTCCGTAGGATAGGTCTGTGAAGTGTAACACTTTTGCAGAATACCGAGACACATTTGCCAAATCGTGCTACAAATGATAGGCGTAACACCGCATTGGAAAGACTGCGACACATTTGCACATCCTAGTGATGCATTTGAATTAAGTGACACATTTGATGAGAATCACGGCACAAGTGCCATGCCGAGACATAGACGCAAGCTAAAATGAAGCAAACACCATAGTGAGACACAATTGAAATACAAAATGATGCAACTGCCTAAGTGCGATGCAAATGAAGTCAATGTGACACATTTGACTTTGACCAAGGATGACTTTGTTGAGGCTCAAATTTCAAAAATGGTTCCAAGTAGATAGACAATATGAATGATTTGTAATAATGTGCTAATGCTCATTTATATCTATGTAGAGATAGTTAGCACCGATCTATACATGGGAGAGCAGACCATCGACATATGGGTTATGAGACCAACTTCAAGACAAGGAGCGATGGAAACTAATGCGACTCGATTTGTTCTACATTGCCTATATGACCATTTTCTGGGAAAATAGGGGATTGTTGACTACACTTTGCAAGAGATGGCATTCAGGGACATGTTCTTTTCATTTTCTGACAAGAGAGGCTATAGTAACTCTCGAGGATGTGTACCAGATCTTGCACTTTCCCATTCGAGGGGAGTGGGTCATGTATGATCCACACCAGGGATACTAGACATTTACTACATACTATGAGGATGAGATTGGTGCAGGGCTAAGGATCAAAGGGTATGAGATTCACTGGGAGTTTGTGGTGGAGTACTACCCTCGGTTTGATGCCATGTTAGTGACATTGATTGTAGGAGTATTGATACTAGACCGATGAGGACACAGATTCCCTATTGGTTGGGGTGATGTACTAGTGAGGATGTGGTGAGACATGACTGTATATGCATGAGGACCTTGCCTTCTAGAGATGTTGTACCATCAGCTACATGAGGTTACATATAGGGGACCACAATGCATCAACTGCAGCATGACACTTATGATCTGGGCTTGGGAGCATGTTGTTGTCTTCCATTTTCTGATTCAGAGGCCACAATTGGTAGATGGTATACCATACGTGTATTATTATGCAGGCACCCTATAGTAGACCCAGGTGGGAGAGACAGGTTGGTGGTGACATAAGATAGACAATATGGTGTCATTCATCTGGAGACGATGTAGGGATTGTAGATAGTGGGATGATGAGGCTAATCATTTGACTTTTTGTAGACAGTTTAGATATATGATTAGGTGCACTGTACAGAGCTAGCTCATCATTGAGATGTACCTACCATAGTGAGTGTTGTGACAATTTGGTTAGCAGCAGGGCACACCTATGGGTACCGTAGAGTATGTTAGATCATCGTGGGAGCTGATGTGGGGTCTCACCATTTTAGTGTCATTTTCAAACCCACAGATAGAAAATTTAGTGGCACAATAGTGGGGATGGAGTGGATGTTTGGTTGATCTAGGGACAATAGTAGATTTTGACTTGTGGTGGAAGACACATCGTGCAAAACCATTGACAGATCCTGATGGGCTAGCACTAGTGGCTCACAAATCAATGATACCATGGGTACAATGAGGTGGCAGGGTAGGCATGGAAAGAGGTAGAGGTCAGGGGAGGGACAAAGGTAGAGGTAGAGGGAGAGGTGGAGGAGATGATGGAGGAGAAAGAGGAGACAAAGATGATGGTGGAGATGGTGGTAGGAAGAGACGAGGAGGAAATGGTGGGAGACAGGGGAGGAGGGTGAGTCAGTGCACGAGGAGATTTCCCTTGGTACTAATCCCCAAGGTAGCAGAGGAAGATGAGAGAGAAGAGGAGGCCCTGAGCCAGGAGGGAGAGAGAGAACCAGATGTTGCACCTGGAATTGGGGTTGGTCAGGAGGAGGGGAGACAGGAGTGAGAGAGGCCAGAGGAGGAGGGATTGCCAGAGATAGAGGTCAGGTAGGAGGGGGAGATGGAGGTAGAGATGCTGAGGGAGGAGAGGGTCAGTAGTGGTGAGGAGGATGTGGGGGATGAGGAGGAGATAGGTGATGATGAGGATGCCATAGACGAGGCTGAGCGATCGCTGAGGTGGTAGATGGTAGAGGGAGAGGATGACATGTCGATAGGACCACCACTACCACATGATGTGACTGTAGATCATAGAGTGACCAACCTATAGAGGAGGATTGATGAGGGTACTGCACAGATCAAATCCCTATGAGCAAAGTTAGAGGTTACACGGGTTGAGAGGGATCAGGCAGAGATCCAACAAAGAGAGATAGAGAGCTGGTGTTTGGGATTTGTAGAGTTGTGTGTCAGGCCAGTTGGGGATGTGGCGAGGGAGTTGGCCAAAGTTAGTGAGAGTAGAGGACTATACCAGATGGTATATGAGAGGGAAGTACCAGCCGATTAGAGGGAGCCTGGATTATCTCGGTCATACAACACAATAGGTTCAGGATCAGGGAGTAGCAACAGGTCCCATAGTAGCCACAACTGAAGCATTGTGGGTGGTTCCACCTCGTTAGGGCACACATAAGGGAACAGGTCTCACCATTCCCATAGGCACTCCTCAGGGCACAAGTCCAGCCACAACCATGGTTCCACTGGGTCAGGTCATAGGTCAATGCATAGTTAGCCTCTGGATCCATCAGCCTCATAGACTCATGTCGTAGTGTCCTCACAGATGCATGTTACAGTTGAGATGATGCCATTAGTGTCAGTTATGTCAGCCTCGAAAACACAAGTTGCTATGGCTTCACAAGTTATGCCAGTTCCAACCACATGCCATCAGTCACCGCATTCTTCTCCATGAGGAGACAAGGAGATCACCTCCTAGGGGCATTTGACATATTTACTTTGGACATGATGTTTCAGACATTTATGTTATGACACTTTATATATTGACTATCAAGCATGCGAGCTCTATTTTTGGGATATCTCATGACTCTATCCTGTGACATTATATTTTTTTTGAAATTATATATGCAATGCAGTTTTGATGCGGCCTATATGATTTATGTTATGTGATGATGCATTATGTGTTGACTATGTTTTATGACGTATGCTTATCTGATGATGATTATGATGGTACAGTTATGATGACTATGTGACGTGATTTATGCATTTATGATTCCTATGATGATGTCATTTATATGCCATGCCATGTATGCGTTTATGATATCTACTTATGATGATATGATAGGATGATGTGATGGTTATTTGTGCTTATATGCCATGCTGATGTTATGTTTTAATGATGATGACATGGATGTATAATGTATGATTGCAATGGATCCTATGTTTATGTATGTTGATGCATGACTATATATGTATGGAAAATGCAATATGAGATGTAATACATGTGGTTTAATGATATGGATGATGTATGTATTGACCTAATGCAATGCCTATATGTATGTACTTATGTTTTTGTATGTCATAGGATATCATCCTGAGACAGACAAGATGAAATGATGAGACAGAAGGAGATGAATGTTAGCATGGAGACAAAATCCTTTAACATATTACCATAGGACTAACAATTATTGTTCTTAATCATCATTGGGCATATTATTGCAATGGCCAACAAACACCATGATATGACATAGATCAAGGTGTGTAAGGCCGTACCATCACATGATACATACAAGGATGATCATGACTCGAGCGCAATCACCCTAGACTTTTTATCACAACCAACCACAAGAAGAAAGAGACAAGAGAGACAAGTCATGAAACGTCATTGCTCCTCTAAATCTTGTTACTAGGACATCCTCAAGGAACTAGCAACATGACTACCTGAAAAAAGATAAGACAAGCCAATCATCATGGTACATCACTGCTTCTCTAAATCTTGTGGTAATGACATTGCTGAGAAACTAGTAACATGACAATTTGAAAAAAAGATGAGTCAATCATCCTGCTACGTCACTGCTTCTCTAAATCTTGTTGTTAGGATATCGCTGAGAAACTAGTAACATGATGAAAGACCCAAGGACAAGTGCCAAGTGTTTTCCAAGTGTGTTTGAATGCTAGGTGTTTTGATGTCAAGATGTTAGGTTTGATGATGTTGAATGCCAAGGGTGTCATGTTTGATAATGTCAAAGTTTTCAATGTCAAAGGTTGTCAAATTTAGGAAGGACACATCCTGAATAATATCGATGTCAAGAGGGTTGATCCTCAAATGTCAAGATGATCCCTCCAAATTCCATATGATGGTGACAATACCTAGGAAGGACACATCCTAAGGTATAGATAAATAACAGAGGCAATCCTTTAGAAGGACGCACTGAAGAATTATTGAGAGTTGATTTTTTGACTGGTTTTGACTAAGTTTGACTAAAGTTTGATTGTTGTTGACTAAGTTTGATTACATGTTGATGTTGACATGCTGATGCGTTTGACATGTTTATTAAAGAATTGCCAGAGTTTGTTTTAGGAGGTTGTCTATTTTGAAATGACTTGTTTGACTTACAGACATTTTGACATGTGTGCCAGTGTAGTGTCATGAACCCTAATGGACTAACCTAGTGTGGCCTCAAGGGATCATTGACAGATGGCCTTGCCTACATCATACACATAGAGACCTCGTAGTTTGACACGACCAATGACTTTGTCTTGATGAAAAAAGATTGAGTCATGGTTTTCTTTTTGAAAAAACCTAAAAGGACTAACCTAATGTCTCGGGGGCCCAAAGATGAGCCTTGCCTAGGTAGAAAATGTGTAGAGACAATGTAGTTCGACAAATGACAAAGACTGACTGACATGAATGACTCAACAAGATATGACTTTTTTTTTGTGTTTTTGAGATATTTTTACTTTTTTGGATTTCTTCAGGACATTTTTCAATTTTTAAGTCTTTTTTAGGACATTTTATGATTTTTAGGTATTTTTTTAGGACATTTTATGATTTTTAGGTCTTTTTTCAAGATCTTTTATGATTTTTAGGTCTTTTTTCAGGACTTTTACGAGTGACAGGACCATGTATGATACTGCAATCAGGTAATAAAGAATTACCCCTAGTCAGGTCCAAGACTAGTTAACTTGATAGATGCAGAAAGGACGTGTGTGGGGTGACAAATGGATGATATGCAGGACTTGATGTCAATTGTTACCAACCATGGAAGAAAATGATGGGGTTTTTGTGAGGGGTGGCAAGGTGATGTCAAAAAAGTGAGTGTTTATTATGGATCATATGATAGAGTACAACAGACGGCGCAGCAAAAGCCGCACTCACGCCACGCGTTCCCGCTACCACGACGATCTGTTATCTATTTTTACGCATTCTGGTCCGGCGATTGGTGATACGGTGATCAATTTCATTGACGAATTGATCTGACACTGGTTGCACCATGATGATATCTTAACATGTTCACCCGGTCATTCCTAGTTCGCAAGGCCGATCATCTATAATCCTCATCATCACTAGACCCTTTAGGAGAGTCACAAAGAAAAAAATTTCAACCTTGGATGGGAAGAAGGATTGGATCCAAAGATCACTAAGGTTAAAATGGAAATGGCTCCTCGTGAGGCATGTGGATGCTGGTGTGGTAAGCCCACAGAGCAGGGTGAAGTTGTATGTGCTAGTCACAACTAGTGTCATTGACTGTCTTCTTAAGAATATTGATGATGGTTTTATTGGATGCCTTAGCTTGATCGTTTCCTTGTGGGTAATATGGTGTGGAGAAATGATGTTGTATGTGGAAGCGTTCACATAACTCATGAACATCTTGATTTTTGAAAGGACGTTTGTTGTCTGTGATGATGAATTGTAGAATACCATACTGGAAAATGATGTAGTTGAGAATGAATTTGGAAATTTGTTTCCAGCTATGTATGTAAGGGGGATGGCTTTGATCCACTTAGTAAAGTATTCAGTGGCAATGATGATGAATTTGTGGTTTTTGGAAGAGGTAGGATGAATTTTTCCCATGAGGTCGAGTCCCCATTGGGAAAAGGGCCAAGGAGAAGTAATCGACTAAATTTCCTGTGCTAGTGCATGAATTAAATCAATATGTATCTAACATTGCCAACATGTCCTAACAAACTCAAATGCATCTTTTTCAATGGTCAACCAGTAATACCCAAGTCATGTTATCTTCTTGGCTAAAGTAGGACCACTCAAATGAGACCTGTATAAACCCTCATGTACCTCACATAAGGTTGTTCGTGCTTCATTAGTGTCAGACATCGAAGAAGGGTATTGTTAAAGCTTCAGTGGTATAGGGTGTCACTAATGATGGTGTATCAGGTGGCTTTTCGGATAAAGGAATTTCGTTGGTTGCTGGATAGGTTGGAGAGAAGGGCTTGGGACTTGAGATAGTCATAAATGTCTTGATACCAGGGAGAATCGGGACCAACAAGCTCGCAAACCATCTATGATTCTGGAATATCATATGTAGGGACCAAAATCTGTTCAACCAAGAACTCAAACTGAGGCACATTGCTTGGAATGTCTAAGAGAGAGCCAATTGTAGCCATTGCATCTGTTGCCTTGTTTTGTGCCCTCAGAATCTGTTCAAAATAAATCCTATAGAAATATTCATGAAAGCTATCTACCATGCACTTATAGGGTAGTAACTTGTCATCCTTGGTTTCATATTCATCTGTAACTTGGTTGATGACCAACCAGGAGTCTCCAAAAACATGAAGTGCTTAGATTTTCCACTTGATGGACATTTGTAGCCCTATGACAAGTGCTTCATATTCAACAATGTTATTTTTTCATGGAAAAGCAATGCGAAATGACTTCGAGATGGAGTCTCCTTTGAGTATGATGAAAAATATTCCTACGCCCGAGCCATGACTAGTGTGAGACCGATGAAAATAAAGTTTCCAAGGTGACATAGGCTCTGCATGAAATATGGACTCATCAGGAAGGTCTGCCACCAGTGGGTGATCACCTTGTATAGGTGCATATGCTAATTGGTCTGCTATCACTTGTCCTTTTATAGTCTTTTGTTCCACATATTGAGTTTCATACTCGCTCAAGATCATTACCCACTTTTCGAAACGTCCTATCAATGCTTCTCTACTGAGTAGGTATTTTAGGGGATCAATCTTTGCCACCAATTATGTCTTATGATTTAGCATGTAATGTCTTAATTTTTGAGCAACAAAGACCACTGCTAGGCAGAAACATTCAATGGTTGTATAATTTAGCTCATATCTGACTAGAGTGCGACTAATATAGTATATTTCCCTTTCCTTTTCTTCATAGTCATTTTGTGCCAGTAATTCCCCTAGTGTTGAAGTTGTAGAAATGTACACGATCAAAGGTTTCCCTTCGATTGGTTGCATTAAAATAGGTGGTGACAATAGATATTCTTTTATTAGTTGAAAGGCCTCCTGAAATTTATCCATCCACACAAATGGAATGCCCTTGCATAGGAGATACTGAAATGGTTGACACTTGTCAGCCAATTTTGCTATGAAGTGTCAGATAGATTGTAACCTGCCCTAAAATGTCTCGAGTTCACTTATTCCTTTTGGAGGATGCATGTCTAATATGGATTTCACTTTGGTAGGATCGACCTCAATGCCTCTTCGAGAAACTATGCATCCCAAAATTTTCCTTGATGTCATGCTAAAGACACATTTCTTAGGATTTAGTCAGACTTTATACTCTTCCAATCTCTTGAATATTTTGTCTAACACATTCAAATGATCTTTTTTGTGTCAAGGATTTTTCCAAGAGGTCATCTGCGTAATCTTCCATTATCTTGTGCATCATGTCATCAAATATTGTTGCCATAGCTCTTTGATATGTGGCACTTGAATTCTGAGACCAAAAGACACGATGTTCCAATAGTATGTACCCCAAGAACATATAAATGTTGTTTTGTGCTGATCTTCAGGGGAAATACATATTTGATTATAACTCGAAAAACCATGCATGAGGGACAACATCTCGTATCCTACCGTGAGTTCAACTATGATATGTATGTTTGGCAATGGAAAGTCATCTTTTGGACATGCTTTGTTCAAGTCTCTAAAATTTGTGCAAATGTGGATCTGACCATTTGGCTTTGTGACTGGTACAAGATTGGATATCCATTCAACATATTCGATAGACCATATGAATCCCACATCTAATAATTTCTTGAGTTCATCCTTAACTAATAGGGTGATCTAAGGATGCATTTTACACAAATTTTGTTTTACTGGCTTGGTGTCTGGAAGTAGTGAAAAATGGTGTAAGACTAGTCCTAGATCCAACCCAGGAATATCGACATATGACCATGCAAAATTAATCTTACGCTTTAAAAATAATTTGTGGAATTTAGGTTTATGTTCTTCTGTCAAGGATGCCACAAAGAGGACTATTTTAGGATATTTTGTTGTAGATATGTTGACTTCCATAGTGTCCTCTATGAGCATTGCCAATCTCTCTTGAGTCATGAGAAGAAATTCTAATCCTCCATCTTTGGGTGCCTTGGAGAGATTTTCACCTGTAGATACGTCCTTTATTTTTACTTTTTTATCATCAGAAGGTGCGTTTAGGTTTTCACCTAAAGACGTGTCATTTTTTGTTTTATTTTTATTTTTCATTTTGCGACTAGAGGATGAAGCAGTCTCCCCTAAGTAAGCTGCACAATCTAGGTCAATGGAAAATCTATCCTTGTGATCTCCACTTAGTATGCCCTCACGTAACCCCATGAATTTTGCAATGGCCTCATCATTTTGAAATATGTCCATGACTGGCAGGCCTTGTTGATACCAATCAATTAATTGCGGGTAGACTAAGGACATACCGCCATTAGTATTGGTGAATTGTGGGTAGGATGCAAAAAGCATGCAGATAGATTTAGAGACATTGAAAATAAAGTTGTCATCATTCAACTCCCAACTAGATTCTATCCAATACTCTCTTTCACTTAACTCATAGTCATTGTCAAAATAAGGGACAAAAGGACTATCATTAGGGTCGGTAGTGTCATGTGGAAATTCAGATGAATCCAAATGATGGTCATTATTGTTGGATGGTTGGGAAGACATGTCAAGGTTATGGCCAATAGGACTGGAAGATGATTCAGACTTGTCATTGTTCCTTGGGGAAAAAAGTCTATCTCAGCCTTCTCGTTTCCTTGGGATCTTAGGATTGTCATTATTTTATATTGGGTTAATCTTAAATTCTTGCCAAAATCTTTGTTTAGCAGTAAGTTCTCTAGGTTCAAGGAACAAATCATCAAGGAAACAGTCACTTAGGGATCATTGGGAGCCAAATTCCCACTCATGGGAGTCAGTTTCAACAAGGGATTCCTCAATAGTCTTAACACTTTTCGAAACATTCACACTCTCACTCAAAATTCCATTGGTACGTCTATTGTCATTTTTGGGTAGCCATACCCTAGCCCAAGAAGTTTTGGTCTATAGGGAGGCATGATTGGTTCACTCCTTCTAGTCTTATTCCTACCAAGGCCACTAGTTCCATCATAGTTCCATCATAGCCTTTTGCCTTTATTATGGCATAGCCTTTGCTGTATATCTGGACTAGTAAGGGAGGTAGTTTTTCCATTTATTTGTACATCCATCTTGATATATCCTCAATGTCTTCGTTGTTCATATCTCCCCATTTTATGAAAATTGTTGTTGGTGGAAATTAAAAAATTTCTTTAGGTTCCATTGTAAAACAAGATCGACCATAGACCTTAGGATACTTGGGTATTTTTGTGATGCAATATGTTGTATTCAATTTGAATTCTCCACAACCTAGGTCCTGGATCTTGACAGTGGACTCAACCTTAGGAAGCGAGGAGGATGATGGTCTAGAATAAGACATGGAAGGAGTGGAAGTGGACGATGATGCGAGAGTGGAGGGGTCAATGAATTTGGAAGAAGATGAACTTGGAGCTTCTTAGTTGATGGGAACTTGATGTTTGAAAATACCCCTTAGATTAGTGCAATACTGAAAAGGATCGGGGTCTCCATATATGGTAATTTATGTACTGTCAAAGGGAAAATTTAGGCATTGGTGGT
Source organism: Sequoia sempervirens (assembly GCA_007258455.2). Lineage (NCBI taxonomy): Eukaryota > Viridiplantae > Streptophyta > Pinopsida > Cupressales > Cupressaceae > Sequoia > Sequoia sempervirens. Next base: position 225,526,108 of record VDFB02058242.1, on the reverse strand, counting down.
ATGCTGATGGAATGGCTTTGAGGGCATGAATCCAAGGTCAGCCAAGAAAGATATTATAGGGTAATTCAAGATAAAATACTTGGAAAGTTGTGTCTATAATGATTGGTCCAACTCTGATTGGAAGAGTGGTGACACCTCGAGAGGAACGTTCTTTATCATCATACACCTTTATGACTATACTCTTTGTTGTATCTACACAAGCATCAGAAATCCTAGAGCCTTAACCAATTTTAAGAAGAATATGTTCAATCCTGCTCCACAATCTACTAAAACTCGTCTGACCTTATGCTTGTGGATAAAGACTTCAATGTGTAATGTGTCATTATGGTTGGACTTAGGTGATGAATAATCTTGGTTTGAAAATGTTACATGATGGGGGGTAGTGAGGTATCCCACCATGAATTCAAATTGGTTGACATCAATGTCTTGAGGGACAAAGGACTCTTGCAAGGTTTTTTCAAGTATAGCTTTGTGCATGGGGGAAATTTGTAGCAAAAGTATAGCTTTGTGCATGGGGGAAATTCATAGCAGCTCAAGTATTGAAATATGAGTAGGTGTTTTTCCTAGCTGGTTGATAAGGTTAAAATGACTCTTAGGTTGTGATTGCTTTGTGGATGAGCCTGATTGTGATTATTTTGTGGATGGACCGGGTATTGTAATTTTTGGCTGCTGAGGAGGAGGACCAGCTATGGTGATTTTTCTGCTTTGAGTAGTGGCATTGCATTCAGGTGCTCTTTTGATAGTGATGGTATTGAGGTACTCATCATCAGTTCAGATGTGGTTAATGATAGTTCCTCCTGAATAATCAAATATAGTGTGGGTATAGTTGGCACAATTATTATTTGTCTTAGGACCTAACGTTGAGGGGTTTTTCAAACCATGGTCTTGCAGTGGGTTCTTGTGAATAATATAGTCTTCATTCGATGCAAATTGTGGCCCACCCAATTCAATTATGTGATTTTCAATGAGGTCTTGTACAATATTTCTTAGTTGTTGACAAGAGGACGTCTTATGCCCTTTAGCTCGGTGGTAATCATAGAAAGTTTTTTCATCCCACAATGATGGTTTAAACTATCCTAGATCATATGGCTTAGGCTCTTCTACTGTGATGAGACCATTTTGAACGAGCTTCTTAAGGACGTCTTTGATTGGGTCCCCCAAGGTAGTGTATGTACGTATTTTTGGGAATCACCTTGGCTAACGGGGTTGTCCTTGACTTTAACCATTTTCACTATTTTGGTTACATTGAATGACATTGGCAGGAGGTGTTGGCGTAATCGTTGGTTTGTTTTGTGGCTGAGCTCCTTTAAAGGTAAGCATTGGACCAATTGTGTTCACTATCTTGGCATAAAAAATGCCATCATTGGTAACATGTTTATTCTTGACCCAATACTTGTTCTTTTCTGTGGGTGGATTTGCATTTGTTTTTTTAGGGCCATATTTTAGTTCTCCTTTGGCAATGAGTGCCTTCTCAAGTTGGACACCCTTTTCGACTAAGTCTGTGAAGGTTGTGCAACAATGAACTTGCAAGCCATATTTCAATGGTCCTAGGAGTGTTTTGACAAACATGGCAACTTTCTCTTTTTCAGGTATGTCAATATGACAATGACTTGCTAGACTTCTCCATCTCTGTAAAAATGGTATAAACATTTCACCAGCATCTTCATGTGTAAGTGTGCATAATATAGTGATGGAGATGTTTGTGTCAATGTTATAGGCATAATTTTTACTCCCTTTAACGTGCAAAACCATTCAAGTGCTGGTCCTGTAAGACTCTTAGAGAAGAGTCTCATCAAGTAAGTATGTTCATAGAAAATTTTCATATAGTTGGACATGAACTCTCAAATGTGCTCAATAGGATTTGTCTTTCCCTTATACTTGGTGAAGTTTGGTGGCATGTATAAACTTGTGTCGAAAGGATATGGACATAGGTCATATGACATGTGTGACTTCTTGTTGGACATTTTCATAGTCTCTATGGTTTTTTGCAAGTTCGCCACTTGTGATGTCAAGGCATCAATTATAGGGTTGTTGGTTGCATCACACATGGGAGTGATGGGTATTCCACGTGTCCCCATTTGTTGCGAATAGATGTTATGACTTTGTTGTGGGATGTATTGTTGTGAGATGTATGACGTGTTTTGATTTGAATGTTGTTGGTATTGAAAATTTTGGTTAGGGACATGTTGATGGGTATGGATGTGTGATGCATATGTAGGAATGTGCCCTCCAGCCATTTGAGTTGAAATTTGTGGGATATGTTGGCCATGAATATTTTGGTGTCCAAATGAAACCATATGCTACATATTCTGATAGCCTTGGCCAAATTGGTGAAATTTTCCATGGGGAATGTTTGTGTTTTAACCTTGGGAAGTATTAGTATTAAGTTGTGATGATGTGGGGACATTTGGTTGTGGTCCTTGAATGAAAATACATCACTTACTTCCACCAAAGGGATTAAATGAAAACCCAATAAAAGGATTTGATGTTGATGCTCCCATGGCACTAGATGAAGCTCCAAATAGAGGATTTGAAGAGATTTCCCCCATTGATGAGGACCCAAAGGTAGCTCTAGCTGATTGTGAGGATGTTGTTGAAATTGTTGGCATCAATTGTGACATGGATTGTGACATAGTTGGTGTCCCTCCAACGAATTTTGCATTGATTGAATTGGAATTGGTTTGGTTGATTGTGTCATTAGAGGTGGCATTGATAGTGCTTGTGGAAATTTGCGAGGTAGCACCAACAAAGGAATTGTTTGTGTTTTTTTGAGGTTGACTAGTGTTGGATGAATTTTTGCTTGTATTGTTGTCATTATGATAGGGTGATGTTGGTCTCAAAGTGTTAATGTCAAAGACACATGGTAATTTAGCCCCTTGGTCTAATAGCATGGAAGGATATCTTTGTGGGTCATGCAAGACTAATTCTTCCACAAAAGAGACTACTTCAGGATTTTATGTTGCACCTTCCAGGTCTTCCATATATACATGTCCATGTTCATCTCTATGCATGAATGATTCAAAGGGGTTTCATGATGAAGAGGGCATATTCATTTCATTGAAAGGATTGATAAAATATGTATCTTGGTTCATGTTTTGATTCATGTCATTGAAAAAGATGTAAGTGTTGTTGTCTTGTCCAAAGTTGGCCATTTGTCTTATTTTTCTTTGAAGCCTAGTCTCAACCATATAAGGAGTTGCTCAAATTAGGAAGGGGATGAAAATGACAACTAAATGATGACACTATATTTTTGGGATTTTTGACTAAGGGATGAAAATGCAAGGGATGACAAATGAAAACTATGTTTTTGGATTTTTGAAATAAGGGATGCAAATGCAGACTATTTTTTTGGATTTTTGACAATATGGAATGCAATATGGACAAGTTATGACACTATTATTTTTGTATTTTATGCATGCAAAATGAGGACTAAGATGACTTGAATGTCTAAGGTATGCAAATGCAAAGGTCTAAATGATTTGGAAGAAGGTTTCTCAACCACCCTAAGCTAGTTCTATGTCTCAATTTTGTAATATCAAAGGACTTGTTTGAAGGACTAAATGACAATGACAAGGTATCTAAGTGAGTTTTCCTAACTTGAATTATGAGTTGGAAAGGTCTTACAAAAGCAAAAAGACTAAAGTAATGATGACTAAGTCCAATTACCACCTACTCTTGAAGGAAATGATTTTTCAAAGTATGGTAAAATTTTCCTAATCCAAAATCTAAAAATGAAATGAGGACCTAAGGACTAGTTTAAAAATGAAAATGATGGACATAAAGGATGCAATCAAAATTTGCAAAGTTAAACCTATGGGTAAATGCAAACTAAAGTGTGTAAGATATGGAAGATTTGAGCAATTTTCTTTCTGGTTTTTGAAAGAGATTGCTAGAAAAAAAATTTTGATAATAGATTGGACAAGTTTTCTCTTGAGCTTTAGTCTGAAACAGTGTTTTAATTAATTTTAGGAAAATGCGTCGTTCCATGTTTCTATTGCATTTTAGTTTGTCAAATGTGTCATAGTTTTAGTGAATGCGGTTTTCCAGATGAAAAATGCGACTAAAAAAATAAAATGTGGCATTCTGTAAAGTCAATGTGGTTTAGACTAGGTAGATGCATCTCCAGGAATGACAAATGTGGCTTAGCAGAGTGATTGTGCTGTAGAAAATGTCAAATGCAGCGTAGGAAAATGAATGTGTTTCAAAAAGTAGGAATGCGCGATAGTAGAGTGAATGTGACTCAGAAAGATTCAAATGTTGTTCAGCTAAGCACATGTAGTTTAGAAAGTAGCAAATGCATTTTATTAGAGTGATTGCAACACAAAAAGCTTCAATTGCATTTCAACAGAGCGAATGCGTTGCACATGACAATAAATGCATTACAGGAAGAATGTGTCTAATTTGTTTACAAGTTTAACCAAATTTTGAAGTTGTCTCAAGTTGAATGTTTGTTTCTAGATTTGTGAGATGGTGTTTGTTTGTTTGAATGTTTGAGAAAACACTTGGAAAAAATAATATTTTGTCTTTGAAAACAAGCACAATCTTAGGTTAGGCAAGGACAATATTTGCTAGATTCCACGTGGGTTTCCCAAACCGCACTTATTCTTAGCGCGTGAATCCAAAAGCTTGGTCACATGGGATCCCCCTTACATTGCACTCACTTCTTAGGCCAACCAAGCTTTCAACCCCCATAAAACTCCCATGGCAAGTTGATCACCTCTACTAAAAACTGCAAGAATGTGGATGCCTTCACAATGACCATTGTTGCACTAGCAAATATAAAGGATTTTGGCTACTACACAATTTTTTTTACTTTGGGACCCCCGTTCAAGTGGCCACACATGGGAAAAGATTAGCTCTAATAAGGAGGAAGTCCAGTTTGAAGAGGTTTCACTCAATAGGGTTTTGGGGAGTTCACTTGTCCGTGTGACATATCCACACTCATAATCCTAAGTTTTCCATTAGGATTCACATTTATATACCAGTTGAGGGTAGCTTAGCCAAAGAGCACCATTGTTGGTTTGAGTCGCCTTGGGGTGAGTACTTTTTCCCACCAAGGAAGGACTAATTCCTAGAGTCAATAACCATTTCTCTTGCACTCAGGATTGCACAAGTGCGCAAGGGGAGAGGATAATTCGATTATTGAATCGGGGTGACACAAAAATAGATGGGTATGGTTTTCTGATCACCTAGTTTGCACAAGGTGAGAGCATAATCACCTACCACCTTCAACTACAATCAAGCAAATGACAAGAAAATGTTCTTTTTAGAGCACCAATGGAAGTGTTTATAATCTAAAAATAAGTAAACACAAGTGTTTCAAAATCAAAATCTTGGAAAATCGAACCTACAAAACCACTTATCAGTAGTCTCAAAAATATGTCTTGGACCCACAAAAATTTAATGCCACATGCTGCAACAACCCATTAGTAACCAGAAAAACCCCTAAACTAACATATTACAATAAGAAATTAGGAAAATTATAGAAAAATCCAAATGCAAAAATTTACCAAATGAATGAACCATAGCAGAGCAAATGCGTCACTCTGCATAGCAAATGCAGCTTAGGTCTGTGTACTGGAATCTGTTAGAAAAATACATCAACCTGCAAAGTAAATGCATCATGGTCGATCAAATGTGTCATTCTACAAGGCGTATGCATTGCATGAGAGCGTACGCATTGTTTGGAAAAGAAAATGTGTCACAAAATATCGAATGTGTCGTTCTGCAAAACAAATGCATTGCAGTCGTACCTGTACCTACAAAAAAGAAAATATTGTACGAAAAAAAACAAAAAGTACGATTTTGGTTTCAAGTGCACCAATGTTACTAAGGGAAATTCTTAGGTTAGCAGATTAGTAGCTAAATAAACTAAACCCAAAGAAATAATGAAGAACATGGGAGGAAATAACATGAAAACAAGAAAGGTATCACCTTAAGTCTTCAACCTCCATGATTGAAATCCATTATACCTTCTCAACTTGTTGCAATACGAAGTTTTCCCTCAAATTTTATGTGAGCAATATGTGAGTATGCTAATACCAAAGCAAATGTTGAAGGAATTGGCATAAAATGCAATACTAATCAACTATGCAACTAGTAAGCAACTCTACATTATGACTAAAGTATGCCAAATGCCAAATGAGATATGAAGTATGCCTAAGGCAAGAGCTAAGATTGCAAGATAATAACAAGATTTCCTAAAACAAGATTGCGTGAGATAAAATTTCAAAAGCTAAGATGTCATGAGATGTCAAAATGAGAGAAAAATTGTCATTTTATAGAAAATGCAATTTTGGATGACTGGCCAAGATTGAAGATTGACAAGTTCCCTAGAATCAATGGACACGATTCAATATGACAACCCACAATTAGGGTTAGGGCAACATTAGGTCAAATTTGAAATGAGTGGACAAGATTCAATTTGAGAAAATCAAATTAAGGGTTGAAAATGCATGTGACAAGGAGATAAGATTGGCACAAAAAAATAGGTGGTTGGAAAATCAAATAATAATAGAAATTACTTGATTTTTGGAGGAAAAAGGCTATTTTAAATTAAAAATTAATTTAATTCAAAAGGTGGGGTCACATGAGATTAAATAATTAATTTGAATTATTTAATGAAAGGAGGGAAAATTAGAAAGTGGGACCATTTTAAATAAATAATTTTATTAAAAGTGGGGAATATGTTGAGGTGGATAATAATTTTTTTATTTAATTATAAGAAGACATTTAAGAATTAATGACATATTTAAATAAATAAATAAAATTTATCTATTTAAATAATCAAAAGGAATTAGTTGACAAAGATAAGTAAATAAATTAAGAAATTTATTTAATTATAGAGAGACATTAGACAATTAGTGACATATTTGAATAAATAAATAATTTTATTTATTTTTTAAAAAGACATGAATTAATTAAATAATTATGAATTATTTAATTAATAGTTGAAAATGGACCAAGGAAAAAATTAAAATGTTTTAATTATGCTAGGAAGAAAATGACAACAATAGAGCTTGTAGGCCTAGGCCAATTTTATGTGTCTACATTTATTTTTGAGATAACATTTGTGATGTAGGGTTTTATGATTCAAGCAAGAATTCAATTGAAGATCTACATCCATTAAATCCATCTCATACATGTTTGCAACATCTTATTGAAGGATTTGGTGAGTTGCAACATCACATATTTGTTCATTCATCATTCCTCCTTCCTATTTCATTTCATTTCAAGGTTTGATTACCAAAACGGGGTTAGACCAAGGCAAACCATTTTCCACTAACAATTTTTTTCCCCCTCTCTTTAGTGTGTGATTTATGGATCTAGGTTGAAGGCATATTGAAGAGAAATATTGGAAGAAGTTGTCAAGGATGAAATTTTTTCAAAGTTGTCACCTTGTTTACAAGATCACTAGAAGACACCTACAGAGCAGAATTTAGCATTTTAGATCTAGAAGTCAAGATTGGAAGAAAAAATAGAGATAGAAGAAAAGATTTATCCTTTGATCCCTTGAAAAAACTAAGTAGGACTGATACACCACTTCTAGCATATGAGTGCTATTATAGGACTTTCAAGATTTCAAGAGTTCCAGACTTGTCACTGCCAGATTTTTGTTCCTATCTAGAAACCCTAATCTAGGACTAAATTGCCTAGCCTAGCATATGAGTCCTAATGTACATTGAATTCAGTATTTTCAACATTTTAGACCTTCATCTGAGCTTCTACAGGTTTCTAGGTATACCTCCATGTTTTCTCAGTTTATTGTTCTATTTTGCATTCATTTTTAGGTCATTTATTCAAGCTTTACACATCATTAGGTTTAGTCATTAGGTTTTGCATGTTACTTGTCTTTCCAATCCCCATATTGTTGGTGATCCTCCTTTTAATCTTTGATCATACCCTAGGATACCCTATTACATATCTCTTTCTCTCATTCTATCAGTGGATTGAGATATCTATGGTCTCCTTGAGTGAAACTAAGTGAAATAGGAACCCCTCCCTTATGATTCATCTCCTAAAAGGTGGAGCACCCTATTTTCCTTTGTTTCATTTTGGTGAACCTTCATTTAGAACACCTTAATTCTGATTTGGAGTGCATCATAATCCTAGTTCTAGCTTTCATTAACTTTGCATTAGGTCTTGTATTAGTTAATTTGCATCTAGGGTTTCTTAATTTTGCATTAGTAAAAGTGCATATAAGTTGCATTTTTTCTTCTTGCATCACTGAAATTGACATGAAATCTACATTTGCACTTATTCTAGAAATCATCCGAAATAGAAAATATAACATTTAAAATTGTTGAAAATGATGCAAAAACCCTAATTTGGGCTTCATATGCCCCTCTAGGTGATTTAGTCCTAGTACAGGTGGGATTTCCTAGTTTCTAGGTATTTTGTGGTGACTATTATTCATTGTTCAAACCCTTGGAAAGCCCTGATTAGAACGCATATGCCCCTTTGGGTGATTTATTCCCATTACAAATTTTAAACTATATTTTCCATCATTAAAAACTATGTTTCTATTTGTTTCTATGAGTTATTTATTTTAGTTTGTAGAAGTTTTGTTATAGTCATTTCATTGTATTTAGCTTGATTCGGTTCATTCTGTCAATTGCATAATTTCAAAGTTGCATTTACACATTTAATTCTAGGTTCTTGCATTGCATTTCATCATGGATATGTGTTTTGGTAGACTTTGGATGCTCTTAAAGTCCTTAGTGGATGTGTCTAGTTGTGCTTTTGGAAATGAACCTAATGAAATTGAACTTGCTCATGCTCAATCAAGTCCTAATGAATGTCCTCATCATGATGTTGACATCATTGGAGAAGATGATGACAACATGAATAAATTACTAAACAATTTCCATAAAAACCTTGAGAACAATTCATCCTTTTACCCTTATATGAAACAACCAACACCCCCTACCATCCCATCACTTGAGATGTTTGGACTTTTACATCCTAAAATTAAGAAATAAATTGAGCCTTAGTTCCCTACAATAGTTGAACCTAGTTCCTCTAGTCAAACAAATAGTCAACCATCTTATGTTACCAAAGTGACCAACACTCCAATCAACCTAGAAGATACATATGGAAAAGGATTCATGATCTTAAGAAAACAAGGATGTGATACAACAAGTGAACACGAAATTCATCACCTCTTAGAGAAAATACCATCTGAAGATACCAAAGGTTTAGGATATCGAGATCCTCCTTCCTAAAGAACAACCAATGCCTCGTAACGATGATAAAGATTATAGGATTGTCTTAGGTCCTCTTCCTCAATCTTCAACTCAAGAAATTGGTGAATCTAGCAAGTGACAAAGGCCTTACAAACTAATGAAACTAAAATTCCCTTGTCCACCAATTTCCATTGAAATAACTTTACAAATACTTCTAAACCAAGGACTAATTACATTTACCACCCATAATATAATATTGATCTCCAAATTCTAAGAATACAAACACATCACATTATCGATACCATAGAGTTCTTGGACACAGTATTGATGATTGTCGTGCTTTAAAACAAATATTTAAAAAGTTTTATATCATAGAAATAGTCCCTTAAAGAATTTCCTTTCGCTCATTGTCATGTACTAGTTGTAGAATCATCACATTCTCACTATTACATGCTTTACATTTATTGCAAATCATTTCAAAATGGAAGGAGCTCATTCACATCGCCCACCTTAGCTCATTCTTGTATTGAAAACAGTGGGGGAAAGAATTGGATAGCCTTGTCCTAGTAGTGCATTTTTAGTTGTCCCTTTGGCTAGTTGTCCACCTTCTATATATGATTAACATGATTGGGATGTGGAAAACCTTCTAATAGGTTGACTTGCATGTGCCTTACTGGTCTTTTGCATTGTTTTTTTTTCATGTTTCTTGCATGTGCATAATGTGATCTCCCCATATAGTTTTGTTTGATGTCTCTCTCTCTTTGTGGCATTCCTCTATTTGTAACTACATTCTTCTCTATGTCGTATCTTTTTAATTTTTCTTGTGTTTTTCTTTGGGGGATGACACAAGGCGTTGAGACATTAAGGTCTTTTCCATGTTGACCCTAAAGGTTTTTTCTTTTTTTTTTCACTCTTTGTGTCATTCTTCCTATTCCATGAGTATTTGGGGAATGATGACCGTTTCAAGCTCTCTTAAAAACATTGTAGCAAGAACATATTGACCCCAAATCCATGGATCCCTCATGTGTTTGGAGTTTCGTTTTAGGGGAAACCCATTCCTTTTTCATGACGTAGCTTTATTTGGAAACATATGACTTGGAATAGGGCTTCCCAAATAAGCTTTCATGCCCTCTTTATTTTTAGCATTTATCATTTGCTACTTTAAAGTAATTGCTCACAACATAGTGTTCAACGATTTCTTTAAAGTGGGGGAATACATTGGCATTATTTTTTTTCTATTTTTCATGTTTCATGGTGTATTCTTCTTCTTTCATGTGATGCACATTTAAATTTTTGGTGACATTAGGTGTGATGTCCTTCAAGAGCGTGATCACTCTTAGCATATTATATTCCTCTTATGTAAGACCCCACCTTTTGTTTGAATCACTTTACCTTACTTTCTTATTTGCATTCTATTAACCAATGGTCAAATAAATTAAAAGTGAAAAAAAATAAAGTGATTGTGTTGTCATTTATTAGTTCTAGTTGGTATTATGTGGTTATTGTTACTTCCTAGATCCAATGTTTAACCCTATTTAAGTATTTCATATGTTATCATAGTAAACAATTCTCGAACTCATTAAATTGCTTCCTTGAAAATAATTCTCTGTGTGCTTGTGTTGATTCCACTAGAATTAGCATTTCTTGTAAATTGAGTCACTAATTGTCATTGTTTGACTTTGTGTAAAAAGGTAAGACACATCTTCGATTCCTACAGTACTTCTTAACTTAATGAGAATTGAGATATCAAGTGAATTTTTGTTATTATGTATTATTCATTCAATTGATTGTGGCTATGATAGTTATTGGGGATATCTTCAATTATAATACGTAAGCCATATAGGCTATATCACATTGTAATGATTTTATGTTTTGTATAAGCCATATCATCTTTGCTACTTATTAGGCAAGTTTGTCAATACCATGCCAAAATATTAATGTAAGGCCACCTGGTCAACTTCCCATAATGCATGTAGAAATTTTCTAGAATGTGGTAACAATTTACCCCATGACATAGAGTTCATGGTAGATTTACTTGTTATATACTTACATTGCTATGTGATTCATTGCTTAATTGGCTAGACGAAAAGATCACTATATTATTGTTTTTAAATATATATATATATATATATATATATACAAAATTACTTAACATGTACTATTGTCCTCTCTCTTGACCATTAGTTGTATTCATAGTTATATGCTTATATGCTTTGAATCATTTACTTTTCATGTGCCATTTCTCCATATTCTATCAGTTTATTGTATTCTATGGATATAACAAAAAGTTCAGAAGGATATATCATGCTAGTAAAATTTATATGAATTGATAAGGAAATAGTTATAAATTCTTATTAAAAAGATCATCTATAGAGAAGACATAAATAAAAGACGAAAAACATAAACAACCATATAATTATAGAGTGCATTACCTCATTTGAAAACCTATGGCAACGCCCTTTGAGTGACTATATATATATATTGGACTAGATTGTAGTCACAAGGATGGTCCTAGAAATTGTATATCTGTCCTAACCTAAATTAAATGATTTAATTCGAATTCAACTAAATTCCCACCTCAAGTTTCCTTAATATGTATCTATGTACTTATGTGTAAGTGCATACAATGCATTAATTCTAATCCTCAAAAAATAAGGTAAACAATTCAAATATCACTTTCATCTCCACATTTCTATTAGTGCCCTCAAGGGAGTATAACCCTACACAATCGTTGTCAAAGTACTTTCTTGAATAAAAAGAGTGATGGTTTTGATATTTTATTTTATATCAATGGATTGATCAAGGTGTCTTAGGAGAGGCACAAGGTAGTCTAATAAATACACAGATTAAATTATGAGAATAATACAAGATCTTGATCATGGATTTATCTTTGATAAGTTAGAATTTTGAACTTTCATGGTCATAAGCTAATAGAGGAATAAGTAAATAAACAGAAGGATTAGAAATGATTATGAAGTAATTAAATAGTAGCTAATTTGATTCAATGCATGTCTGGAAACTGCTACCAACTCTTACCTTCCAGTTTACTCCCTTGGATACGATTTTTGCACGTCACAAAGATTTTATGAAACTGTAAATCTATTAAGAAATTCGTTTTTGTGTCTTTCATCTTTTGAGTGGATTTCCTCGAAGACCGAGGTGAGTGGGATATGGGAAATTTATGTTGCATACTGCTCATATATTAGTGGGAAAAGTAAATGAATGAATAAATTGATATCTTGAGCAGGGAGCCCATTTAATGCAATAGAAAATCAAGCATTTGATTGACTCGAAGCTTGTGTGTGTCAGGATCTTTGAGCCCTCTCCCTCACCACCTGTCATTTTCTCACAATAGGCATAGAGGAGGTAGACTTACCCCATACGTTTTCATAGGGAAGCTATGGCACTAGATTTATGCAGCTACACAGGCCAATGACAATTGGACTGCATTGATGGCGTGATCAGCATGGACTATATTGTCTACTCCATCAATAATTAATGGTCTGATTCTAGCACCTACAGGGGGGGATAGGAAATAAATTAGGGGGGGGCAGTTGTCCGTGCCATTAAGAGGCATGATGCCCCAACTCCAAGGGAATGAGGGATGACAGGTTGCGTAGGAAGAGAAGGAGAAGACAGACTTTAAACCACTACAACCCTCCTCAAGTGGTGAGTTTTTGGTGCTCTAATTTGGGGGAAGAAAAACAAAAAAAAACAAAAGAGAATGGTGAATGGTGAAGGCTCGAGCAGAGTAGAGGCACGCATATTTGGTCAAATTTCAGAGTGGGGAGAGAGGGAGGAAGGGAAAGAAGAGAGGACACAGAGGTGTGAAGAGAAGGGAGGAGAAACTGCATGGAAGAGGAAGCTGCAGGAAGGCACTAACAGAAGTGGCTATGTCGAATTGAGTTGCAGAGGCGTTCTGGGGAGAAAGGAACCGAATGGGAACGCAATGGGTAAGGGGTTCAAACAAGAGGAGTAAGAAAGGAGAGCAATGTAGAGCAAGGAAAAAGAGGCGAACAACAAACCTTAAAAAACAAAAAAAAAACGAGTTGGGCACTGGGAAAGCACGTTAGGCAATGGCAGTGCAGTCATGGCTTACTTTGGCTTCAGATCTTCAAGTGGTTTGGTTCGGCCAGCACCCATCTATGTTGTCCTTTGTCAAAGCACATAATCCTCGTGTTGCTGTGGACTCTGCCATTGAATTCACCAATGGAACGCAAGTGCGTCATACGAACAACACATGATATATGTTGGTCGTTATTCTTGCTTCTCACATATTATGAAATACAACGCACTAGCATTTTCTTGAAGGGAGGATGAACATTCATACAATCACCCAGCAAAGAATGAGACACCTCAAGGGGGATTGCAGTAATTATTGTTAAAGCCTTAAATGGCACCACAGTGGTAGAAGGTCTCCGTATATTCTTTCTTCCATCACAAAGATGAGGGTGAGCAATGAAAGGAATTATGGATCGTGTTTCATCGGTGCACATGAGAGCGCCAGCATATCAGTCTTGGAGAGGCCAGCGCGGAGCTATTTAAGTATATTTCTATAGGAAGATGAAAATATCTTCACCTAGAGATGAGTACCCTCCACCGAAACTTCCATAAGAGAGTATTTAACCTTAAATTATTTAATTTTGCAACTAAGATAAATTGATCTATTTGATTCGGGTTTTCTTAAATGAAGCATTAGATAATTTATTCCATTCGTTTGTGTATGTTCTACCCTTATGGGATTCTCTCAATAGTCTAGGTGTCTTGTCTAAGCACATATATTGTTGTTATAAGAAATCTTCGAAATTTTTGTGATACCTGAAACATGTAGCATATCAAATATTAATCTTGAATTAACGAATTTAGATTTATCTTAATCAATAAGTCATATACACACACAATTGTTCATTACATGATTATTTAGGATGGTAATATGTAAACCATTATCATGTCTCAAAACATATGGATTGTCATAATGTAGAATTTATAATATGATGAAATAACTTAGTGAATAATTTGTCCTAAATAACTAGATTGGGATAGGGTGACTGATTTTAGGGGAAGTAAGTTAACCTCTATATTTTCTTGGAGAATTTGTATTGTCTTGTGACTAGTAGATTGATCAAGTTTATTGGGGTACATATTTACGTGATCTAATAGATACATTATTTCTGCCATCTCAAGCATGACTTAGGTATCAAATGGGCTTAAGCAAGTTTATAATTATGTTATATGCCTTCTTATGGTTAGATATTGTACCATAGCTTTCACGGTGCATTCCTTTTGGGGGCAATAGTTTCAGAGACTATGTCAATGGTATATTCATTATGTTGTTCCATTGGGACTATCTACTCCTTTATGTATATTGAATGTTACCTTGCTAAGTAATGTATACAATTATAGTTATCATTAAATATAAATAAGTTGTGCTACTATGTTAACTAGTGATATAAGAGTGAATGGTGTATTTGCATTGTATCAAAATAGAGTTACATTTAGATGATGGTTATGTTATGAAGAGTGTGTAATATTAAATCAAGCTTTAACAATGGGTAAATTATAAAAGTTACCCATCGAAGATGTGGTGATAGGAGAGATCCCACTCTGGCTCTTTTCTATCACTTCACCTTATAGCGAGAGGAGTCCCAATAGATTAACCATAAATGACCATTTCATCTCTACAACCTATGTTCCACCTGTATTATTGATATCAAATGGAATTACTAAGAGATAGTTGGGGTGCACATTCATTTTTTTGAGAATTCCTATTTCTCTCATGAAACCATAGTAATGTGTGGCTAAATTTGTGGTGTAGGGTTGACTTAAGTATTCTTGTTGATGGAATTTTAATTATGTGATACAACCATATAATGTAGTTATGTTTTCTTGAATGATGCAAAAGTTTAGTTGTAAAACTAAGAGTAATGTTTAGGCTATAAGAGTGATGAAATGAATATCTAGTTGATTGAATAATCATATTTAATGAAAGTGGAATTTTAGTTCGTTCTAGATGTTTTATTTAAAACCTTTGGGTAATTTTTGTGTTGTACTAGCAATATTTAAGATTTAGTTATTGGTTTGTTACCTTGTGGCATTGTGTGTGTCAATATAAGTATTAATGTCTATGCTCCATTTTCCACTAGTGTATCCTTATTTAAGTATTTGACCCCCTGCTTCACCTAAGTGGGTGGCAGCCATTTGTGAAACTGTCTGGGGTAATGAACCCTAGAAAGGGTTGCGTACCCACTTTTGTAGTACACATTTTTTTATGGAACACATGATACCCTTGAATGGAGGATTGAACCTTAGTATAATTCAGTGTAATTATGTTGTGAGTATGAATGAGGTCGAGTCATCTTTTGAACCCTAGTGGATATACCCCATGTGGGTGAGTCAAATGAGTTGAAGAAACTCAAGCGTCGAACTACGGTTCCTCTGCGAATTATATACGTAGGCAAGGCCGTCAGAGATGAGCCCCCGAGGAATTAGGTCTGGCCCCTAGGCTTGTTCTGTCACTATTACTATTGATATATATATTGTATTTGCATATCTTGTGATTTGAATTAAGTTTGTGATTATTGATTTGTTAGTAGGACTAATGAAGCCTACCTTAGTGAAGTGGATTCCATATCTCCATTTGAAACTTAACCTTGATTTCCTTAACAATTATGTAGATGGGTGAGTCCTTATAATTTATTCCAGTCAAATGTTTGTTATGCTTCATGAAGTGTGTGTATAGGAAGTTTTCTTTGGGAATTATGCTAGTGTTTATAGTCGAAATTTGAAATTTGTGTTTGTCTTTAATTGTATTTTTAGTGTAAAATTTTAGGCGTTACATCTTAGTAGCTTGATATGACACACTGCATCCCCTAAGTTGCAAATCTTCTATTCTTCGATTAGTTCTCTTTGGGAGACATTAGGCACAATGTTCCCTAAGTTAAGACCTTACATGAACTAATCAAAAATCCTTTGAATGTACTCTACAATACTTTTGCATTTACAACATCTATTATATGGCCACCTTGCATAACACACTTTTCTTTCCCATGGTTCCATGTTGTTTGTTCATGAGTTTCAAGCATACGAAGCTTTGCTTTCCTCATGAAGATAAAATTTCATTATTGTGTGGTGCCTTATCAAAGGTATCCGGAGGTATAGCTTTGGTTTGGTTGCACGAGAAGCTGAACTTAGGCATGACTTTCCTATAGCCACTTTCTTGTGAGCACATACTAGCTATGTGCATATGTGTCTCACCCTTTTGGATACTCACCCAGTGAACAACCTAGAGTTTCATTGCCTCAAAGTAAGCATGAATTTTTGGAAAAACAACTTAGATATGATCCACAATGTGTGGGACAAAGGGTCAAAGCTTAATCCACCCCTTTTTTAATTTTTCTTTTCTCTTTGTCTTTGGCAGTGTATACTTGTTCCTTTTTGTTTCTCCTTATATCATTTTCATGTGTGTTCTTTTGTGCCTATGTTGGTTTTATATAGGATCTTGATCTTGGGGGCTTGATCATCCCTTTTGATTGTTGTCATCCTTTCTAACTCGCATTGGTACACTTGGACCCCTCTTGATGTGATTTTTTCTACTTTAGTGTGAGTTTGAAGAAAGTTCCTCCTCTAACTAAAGTGGGGGCTAAATGTAGTGACGAAAAATGTATCCCTCTACATTTTCTCACTTGTTTGGGTCATCCTTGTTAAATTGAGCTTAATGTTGTCTTTATTTAGTGTTGTAATGTCTTTAAAAAATTCACATTAATTCTTGGGACCTTGTAAACTAAGTGGACCTAGTTGTGCCTTATTTAGGGTGTTCTAAAGTTTACCTTTACACTTTCACACTAATCTAGTGTTTCATTAATTAATTGATCTTCTTTTGCATCCACACTTGCCTTATTTAATGCATATTTCTAAGATTAATTGTGACATTTTCCAACAGCCAATCATAGATCATGTGTTTTTGGATTGTATGGACTAGATTTAGTGATCTTAGACTCATATGCCACCTTGGATGCATGGTTCCCACCTAAGTTTTAGGGCCCCAATCTAGATTTCACATGAATCTAAGCCTCTTGAAATTTTTTTCCCAAGCTTAGCCTAATGGGACTCGTATGCCCCAACTAGAATATGAGTCCTACTTATCTTAGACCCAAATTAAATTCAAATTATTGGTGAGATTTTATTCTCCTAGATCTGATGTCAGCTTGTAGTGTTGTAATTTTGAAAAACTTGGCATAAACAAGTATAAATACAAGGTAATTTCACATATTTTCTCCTAGCAAGTTTACAAGTCATCTAGCACTTACAAGAGCATTCAAGGGCATTCAAGAGCATTAAAGACTGATTATCAAGTATTTTGGAGCACTATTCAAGTTTCAAGCATCATGTCAAAGTTATCATGCATCATGTTTGCTTTTGAGCTAACATTTGTGATGTAAAATTCTATGATTCAAGCAAGCATTCAATTCAAGATCTACAAAATTCAAGAAAGAGTCAAGATCTACATCCATTGGAGCCATCTCATACATGTTTGCAACATCTTATTCAAGGGTTTAGTGAGTTGCAACATCACATATTTGTTCATTCATCATTTCTCCTTCCTCTTTCATTTCATTTCAATGTTTGATTACCAAAATGGGGTTTTACCAAGGAAATCCCCTTTCCACTAATAAAACAATATTTTTCCCTCTCTTTAGTGTGTGATTTCTAGATCTACGTTGAAGACACATTGAAGAGAAATATTGGAAGAAGTTTTCAAGGTTGCAAACTAGTCAAAGTTGTCACCTTGATTACACGATCACTAGAAGATTCTTGTAGAGCATAATTTAGCATTTCAGTTCCGGAAGTCAAGATTGGAAGGAAGAGTAGAGATAGAAGAGTAGATTTAGACTTTGATCCCCCGAAAAAGATGGGCAAGACTGATACACCACTTCTGGTGTATGAGTCCTAGTACAGGCTTTTCTCTAAATTTCAAGAATTCCAAACTTATCACTAGGGTATGTGCAGGATCATGATGGGTCAAAAAGTGGCGATATGATGGGTATTTGTAGGGTATGTGGCTGACGACTTTTTTTTTGCACAAAATTGATGAAATGAAAAGGGTTTTTAAAGGATATTCTCAACTTTCCACCAATATAAATTATGCTTTACTTTGAATTTAATAAATAATTATTATTCATTTTCTATTTGAATTATGACTAAAGTCCTAATTGATAGGTTGATTGAAAAATATCTATAGCTTTCAAATGGTATCACATTTTTTGAACCCAAAACATGCATCAAATTCTATGCTTTGCATACTATAGGATATAAAAAATAAAATTTGAATTTCATGAAGTTTTGACCAAGTTAAGGTGGTCAGACATATGAGTTTTTATATTTTTTAAAAGTTGTAATAAAAAATTCATAATTAATTATTCACTTGGATAAAAATTACAAAAAAATATGCATCACATCCAGACATGAGTCTTGTACTTATGTCTAAAATCTTATAAAAAAATATTATAATTTTATTGTGGTTAGGGTGGTCAGACAAACACCTACTTCTTATTTTTTCCTTGAAATTTCAGTACTACTACATTGAAATTTCAAATTTTCACCAAATAGATTTTTATAAAAAAATAAACCTAGTAGTTTAGAAACTACATTCAATTTGCTACAGATTCTATTCCTACATATTTTTGAAATAATATAGATAACTTATTCAAATTTTTACGTCAATTTTCCTAACTTTGATTTTTTTGAATTTTTTACCACTTAAGGGCCTATTTTTTCCATGATGATCCTGCACATACCCACTATTAGATTTCTATTCCTACCCAAGAACCCTAATCTAGGACTAAATTCCCTAGCCTAACGTATGAGTCCCAGTGTGCATTAAATTTAATATTTTTATCATTTCAAACCTTCATCCGAGCTTCTATAGGTTTCCAAGTGCACCTCTATGTTTTCCCAATTTATTGTTTTGTTTTGCGTTCATTTCTAGGTCATTTATTCAAGCTTTACACATCATTAGGTTTTGCATGTTACTTATCTTTCCAAGCCCTATCTTGGTTGTGAACCCCCTTTTAATCTTTGATCATACCCTAGGATAACCTATTGCAAATCTCTTTCTCTCATTCTATCATTGGATTGAGATCTCTAGGGTTTCCTTGAGTGAAACTAAGTGAAATAGGAACCCCTCCATTGTGCTCCATCTCCTGAAAGGTGGAGAACCCTATTTTCCTTTTTTTCAATGTGTATAAAATATTAAGTATTTTATTTAATATATCTTTCTACTGAGATATTTTAGGTGTATTTGTAATTAACATTTACACATTGTCATGTATGTTATGTATGACAAATTATATCTTTTAGTTAATATATCTTTCTTTCCATATTTTATTAAATAGTTAGGGATTCTTCTAGTATCTTCATTTTTTATGAGAGTGAAACCACTTGTACTATTGTGACATATTAAAATGTGGAGACCTACATATGCATTAAAAATAATTATAAAATAAAAATGATGAAATCACTAGTTTGTGCAAGTTTTGAAATTATTTCAATTGTAATAATTATGAATTCACTTTAATTCTTTTGATTTCAAAATTGCTTCTTGGCAGAAGAGAAGGATTCACCATGGAATGTGGTCAGTTTTGATGTTAGATATTCCTTTTGGCACCAAGGAGGGAGGTGCATGTATGTATAGGAATGTTCTAAAACATGTTTTAATTTGTTGGATCTCATGATACCCTTCATTATATGTTCTTTTTTTGATATTGTACTTAGGTTAGAACAAGGGTTTTCAAGGTACAAAGATATTTTATAGGTGCATGGAGTTTCTTTTGTACATTGTAAAGGATCCAATTTTCCCTAGAGGTAAATTATATCATTTGTAATTAAACTATGGATAGTGAAATGAGGAGAAAAATGCGCACTCTTGTTGGATTTTCCCCTTTAAGTTTTCTTCCAGGGTAATTATGTTGGTCTTGCAGGGTTGATGAGTGCATTAAGATAGCACACTTTAAAAACTAGTGTGGTAGTACCATGGGATGGAGTGATGATGAAAAGTACATAGTTCCCATGGAATATTATCTTATAACACTACATTTCAAAACATCATGATAAATTAGATCTTTATTTTTACTATGGGAGTTGGTTTTGTGCTACCCCTCTATTCTCTATATTATTTTTGGTTTGTCTCAAGGAATATGCTTTATGTGTAACCCATACTTACATGCATGAAGTGTTCTTGTAAATTATATTATCAACTTTTGTTGAGTTGTGATTTTGTGACACAATATTTTATAGGCTATCATTGTGAAAAAATTTGGATTCTATATCATTATGATGAAACAATAGGAGGCTTTCTAAGTTGTAATTGCTATCCAAATTTACTTGAAAACATGGAAATATCTAACAATTCCTCTTCTTCAACATACATACCAATTTAATACTTCATTCTTTTAACAATTTTAGGTTCAACATTATTGTTCTAATTGATACATGTAAATTTACATTATCTATTCTTTACAACTTTCATGGTCTAAATTATCAATATCATTTATTCATGGAAAATTTGTATCTTAAATGAGGACTATTATATATCATATATAGGGAATATAATTATTTCACATCTAACCACTTCTAAAGAGTTGTACTAAATACTTTTATCACCTTCATTAAGTTTAATTAAAAACATAAACATAATTTCATTAAATGTACATATAAACATATAAACATAAAAATATAAACAATCTCTGATTTACATAAACATAAACATGTTTAAATGTATGTAAGTTACATGTAAATTCCATAAGTTGCATAGTCATCATACATAAATATAAGTTCATAAACACAAATGTCATCTAGATGATATATATATATATATAATCAAACATAAATGTGTACACATGTGTTCATGAATATATGATCTATTACATAAACATAAAATCAAAATTATAGAATAGATATAAATATAACTAAACATAAACATAAACATATAAAATGTCTGTCATATAAATAAAATGTCCAGGTCAAATAAAATATCATATAAATATAAGTGAACATGTAAACATATAAAATTCCTGTCATGTACATATATGATCTCTATAGATCTCTCAAACATAACTAGTGCCTTAGTTGGTCCCCGAGTCATCATGTTTGCTCCTAGTCGTTCAACCATCCGAGCATGAATCTTGCTTTGATAAATTAGTTGAGCCTTGTAACATGTATATACATTACAAAAGTGTAATTAAATTAAAAATTATATTAAATATATATATATATACATGTACACACATGTGTGAATAAGTGAACATGTACAATGTATATGTAGTTAAATTAGATGAAAATTAAAGAACTCACTTGTCCACTAACATAGTTAGGTGAAGAACATGTGTGTACACACTCCTCCCTCAAACTAGGAGTAACACATGTGCTTCCTCCACCTAGACACATATGCATGAATACATAAAAAAAAATAAAAAATCAAAGTTACATACTACATGTATTTATTTAGAACTTAAAATAAATAATTTAAAAATTATATTTATATGTACATATATCTCATGAATAGCCTCTACATCCTAAGTGTAAAATTTTGCAATCATATGATCCACCAACTCCTCTCTAATCCTACTCTTGACTAGCTCCTCCAATGATGTGTGTAGCGAGCTAAGCAAGTGAGATTCCATATGTGAAGCCAACATCTCAATAAAACCTCCTCTCATAATCTCAAGTGTATTGGTAGATTTCTAAACACATATAGCAGCAGATGACTGGGCACCGGGTGTAGGAGCAGATGACTAGGCACCAAGTGCAAGAGAAGATGGTTGGGCACTAAGTGTAGGAGCAGATGACTAGGCACTAGGTGTAGGAGCAAATGATTGGGCACCAGGTGTGGGAGTGGATGACTAGGCACCTAGAACATGTGCATGTGCCAAAGCGGTGGAAAGGTGGGTATGTGGCTCATGTGTCAGGCCACAAGATGATCTAGATGTAGGATCAATATTAGAATGTTGGGACTAAACTAGTGGACTATAGAAATCTCCACTATAATATTGACCCACAAATGAGGTAACATCTACTAGGGGGATCCCTAACCGTGATGAGATCATACCATAAGCTAGATCAACAAGTCGTAAAAAATCTATAACATGTATCCCTCAAAATATAGGAATCATGTTCAATGTGGTCTATATCAATTGTATATGGGACACCTATCACAACATATACATATGAAAGAGTAGGCGACGATCTATGTGTCTATCTCATCAAATAGCAGCCCACGTGCTCAAAGGTGTCCATTGAGCCTAGACTATAATATCAACAATACTATCAATTACTTCCTATTCAGAAGCAATAAAAACTTGATCTCCAATAGGGCTATTAAATGGAACAATGACAAGCATCCTCAGCCCAACCAAGGCCCTATAATTTGGGCGTTGTCGATCTACATGTCGATTGTAATATGCCCATTATTTTATCCAATAATTTTACTATATTTTTAACCTCAAGTAAATAAACTGTGATGCCTACACTTAGCAATAAATTTTTTCTTTTCATATATAAGCATAATATGCAAATTTGAAATAAATATCATTCCAAACTTTCTAATTGCATTACAACAAAGTATTACAACTTTCCAATGTATTGATTTCATATTACATAATTTCATGATAACATTTCTCTTTTACAATTTTCCATAGAAATGGATACTTAAATACTTACATAGCTTCCATCAACTTACTGGCACTAGGTATACAAATGGTCTAGGTGTCCTCCATCAAATCTTGGTTACCTACTAATGAGGAGAATCATAACCCAAGTTCTTTTCCACCAACCATGGACTTGTTGTGGTCCCCCGCACATCTACCTAAGTAGTAAGATGGCCCTCCCTTCAACGAAGGTATTGGTTTGGTAACCTCATAATAATAATTACCTTTCTTGAGCTTGGTGATGTGTCCTATACATTTCTAGAATTGACATACAATGGTTGCAACTAAGTACATGTATGAATATCCCTTTCCTAGTACATAAGCTCGGATCACAACAAACTGATAGTGTAAACAGTGGCAACTTACACTACTTTGTCCAAAGTATTCATCACCTAGGATTTAGAGTGGACGTCCTACGCTCACCCACCTTCCTAGCTTCATTTTTATTAACCATTTGTATCCTATTCATAGGCTATCCCCTTTTTCCATGGAGTAACCTTAAGCCCAAGAATAACCTATTAATAACTCATGTTAAGAAGTAAGTGACATCATAACATCTTGACTAACTAGGCTGCACCCTTTCCCATGGATTATCCCAACCTTGAAAATAACCTATTTTAACCATACAGGTATTTCCTAATAACACAACATTAAATGACTCTATTTCCAAAATTACAAACTCAATAATAAAGGCCTCTATTTAAGAGTATGTCTCAACAATAAATGGTTATCATGAAAAGTATAATCTCATTAATAAATGACTCCACATAAAAGCATAAACTCATTAATATATCAAATCTATTTGTAAGTATAATCAACAATAAAATGATCAATCAAATCATATAGGTTATTCTTGGCCTATTTGCTTCAACTAACAATCAAATAAACAACCCTACCAAATAGGTTATTCCTAACCAAGGGTTTCCAACAAAAGTAATATAATTATCAAGTGACCATCATAAAAACCCCTCTTTCAATATATCAAAAATATTCTCATGTTTACTACATGTGCATAAAGTATGGAGGATAGTAGCCTAAGAAGCATTTTTTCTTCTCCTCCTACAAGTTCTCTACTCATCATGGCTTTGGGTTGGCGATATATGAGTCTCCTAGAATTTTGTGAATAGGAATAGACCCTTAATCAAAATAAGAAAATAACATAATCATAAAATATTTTTTTCCAACTCTATTGGTGAATAATGATATAACCATCAAGTTTATACCCTATCCCTAGGGAAGACTCTCTTCCTATTTCAAGGAGATATGAGTAATCAATCAAATAAATATTATCATTCAAGGTTTGCATGACATCTCTTCCTATTGACAAAGATATGTCTATTGTTCCATTATTACCTTAGTATTGCTATCCTCCCTATCCATAAAGGTTTACCCAACATTATAAGCTAACAAAGTCATCTCAAGTCATCAATTATTCCACATTTCACATTTCATTATACCTACGTATAGTATAGACTGACTATGTATAGTTAAAACAAAAACCCATCATATAAATTCCCATATAGGGTATATAAAATTACTAACCTAATAGATAGGTTCCACCAAAGTAGGAAAAAACTAAGAGTATGCAAGCATAATCAAGCACCACAACATACTCTAAACCATTTCTTTCCAATGTAATAATCACAACTATTTAACCTTTCTAATATAGGAATCAAAACTATTTAACACAAATGACAAAGGTATAGATACTAGCATGCCTATATAAAAGCTCTAATTGATTAAACTCCCTTCCTAGCTCAATTCCTCAAGCCTACTTGATACTCCCTCCAAGATCAACTTAACCCCCACTCTAACTTCTTACCAATTATCTCAATGATCACAAAGTAACTTGACAAAACAACTCTCTCACTCACAAACTCTCAACTCTCTTTGCACAAAATTTGTAGCACAATAGCACAAGGTAATCAGATTGATAAGTGTAACAATTGATAGAAAGAGCACCTCTATTTATACTGATTTTTGAGCAACCAAAGGCTACAAACAAGTTAATATTTTTGACACCTTTCTAACCTCATGCATGACTCACCAAGTTAACTCACAAGTTTGCAGCACATCACATTCCTCACTAATTAAATGGCTAAGTCAACTTGATATATGGGATATCAAGCTTAAACAAGTTTCCTAATTTGAATTCCTTTACAAAATACTGCCAAGTTTTCACTTGACTAAGTCTAAATACTATCTATAGGTTTACAAGCATTCAAAGACTTATTTTACCTTCCAAACACTTAGAAAATATAGCACCACCTTCATAGCACAGCCTTTTGACATATTCACAGGTTTCTAAACAACATTTACTCCCTCTTAAAAATTTTACACAACAACAAGAACTCCTACGTGCTTTGTTCTCTGTTTGACTTGATCATATTAAACTTTATGCATTGTGTATACACTAATTTCATTTATTTTACATTCAAATACTTATACTCATGCATTTTAAACTAAAGTTGACTTTGCTATATATATAATATATGCACAACATATATGCCTCCTTATAGTATGCATTGAGGTTTGCAACGCTCTAAGTACATTGCGTTATTTCTTAAACATATACAATGTTATATGCAATGCTATTTAATTCTGTTTTGCAGGATTTTAAATATTCCATGCCTTCCTATATGGTCATGCCATATATGCACTCATTCTAATCTAGCAAATATTTAATATTTTCATATATATATATATATATATATATATTATCATGTATATCATTATAGTATATGTATATATACATATAAGTCACTATTGATACTAAATATATATTTATATATATAAATTGATGATTATAAACACACACACACACACACACATATATTAATACACACATTTATTACCTATATATACATATATATACATATATATAACATTATTTTAACATCCATGCTTAAGCACATATACTTATATTTTCATCAATCAACGTATATACATGAAGTGTATATACTTTATTGATTAGCATATAAAAATAAACACACAAAGAAGAACCTCCACTCGACATAAAGACTCAATCACATAACCTCAAACTATAACTGAAGGTTACCTACCTAATTTTACGAACTAACTCAACTAAACCAACTAGGGTGTAAATGTGTGAATGCTTAGTTAGGCTCATTAAGGGTTACCAGACCAAGCTCCTCTCCTGAGTGATACTCCCCCTCACATACCTGAGGGCTTAAATATGTTCCTACATCCATCTTAATACATTGCAATAGAAGTCAACCATTCATATGGAATTTAATATAAAATATTTACATCAAAAAAGCATTAAAATATTCACATTTCAATACATATTCTTTCATCGCATTTCATCAATATAAAACATAATCTTTCCTTTATTAGCAATAACATCCTAATGCATATTTACATACTTCATTCATCTGATAAACATATTAAAGTCACAATTTGCATTTATCATCATATTTACTCATGAAGGTGAAAGTAACTTGATAACTATAAGATAGGGTGTTGCAACATACTTACTCCCTTGTGAATCATCATCTCCAATAATTTTAAGTACTAATCATACACATATAAAGTCAAATAAAGGTTTTACCTTCAATTTTCTCATTATGTAAAAAATAGGTAAACAATCAACTAATCTTCCCTCATGACACAACCTCTTACAATTTTTCCCTTCTTGGACCTTGTGTGGAGTAACCTTGCTAACGTATGGGTAGAACTTGTTCATCATATTTATACTAACTCACATATACATCATAAGTGAACCCTAAAGAAAATAGGTGGGGTAATGATTTATACCCACTATTCTCCTTCAGTCGCTCAATAATGTCCTAGGAACCCAAATTGGATTGAATATCAACCTCAAAGGTGAGTCAATTCTCAACAAGAAAGACCTAGCAGGGGGTTATTTTAAGCTTTAAGGGGTTCATCACCAAGAAAAATATTGGAAAATACAACTTAATATTCAACTCACAAAACCTAGTAATGCAAGCTAAATGATGGAAGAAAATGATGAAATTAGGCAACAAAAGTTACGATGTATGTACTTGGGAAGTCTGGAAATGTGATATGGATTCCAAAAATGCAAAAATATTGTCAAAATATGCTAGGGAGGAATAAGATGCCCTTACTATTGTCTTAGTCTGACTACTATTTTTTCAGAGTAGATGTAGAATCTTTGGATGCCATAACAGAATCTGAAGAAATCTTTGCAAAATACCCTTGGGAGGAATGAGACACCCTTGCTATTGACTTAGTCCCAATCTAAATTTATGCAATTTCTAAAGGTGGTCCTGACATTCAAGGTCTGTACTTTCTTCTTCACTGAATCTTCAGATCTGAACCTGTAAATAACTTGCAAAATAAAGGAAATTGGATTGATTGTTTATGGGGGTTTTCCTTGGTCAAGCACCTTGTTTTGTCATTAAACCTTGATGAAAATGCATAGATTTGAAAATGGAAATGTGTGTGTGCCCTAATCTTAAGTGTTTATAAGATTATGCAAGCAAGAACATGGAGAAACCCTATTCAAATATGTTAGAATAGAATTCCTAAGATGCAAATGAAAATATCCTACAAGGGAGATCTCTAATCACCCTAATAAGTCATCAACATGAAATGTACCTTCCTTAGGTAGAAAAAATAACAACAATGGAAGATGGAATCAATAAAGAAACAAGTCCTTAGGTTTGTAAGTATGGCTATTTGCATCTCCAACCTAGAATCTCTCATGATCCCCCATAGGCATCCATCATTAGTCTTTGGAAATGCTAGATCTTGACTTGAAAATGGACTTGAAAAACTTGCAAAAACACAATAGAAGGTTTCTCCAAGACTTCAATTCCTTGCTTTTTAAAACTCTCCTTCACTTATCTTAACTTGATTTCCTTCAAATTACTTGCTTAGGTGAAAATGGGGTGTGAATCTTACCTTTATAGGAATTCCTATCTAATAACCCGATTATTAGATCCCAAAGGCAAAAAAAAATGTCAAATTAATTCAAATATTTTCATTTCTCACTCTTAATTCCTGAAAATAAAGCCCTTGAGACTAAGACGCCATAGGTGGAAACTTGGTCCCACTAAGGGGGACTAAGATTCCACCAAGGGCGTCTTGGTCCCACAAGACTTATTTTGCAATTTTGAAAGGTGGGTTACCAAGTTTAAAGGTTGTTTATGGATTTTGGTCAGGTTTATAGTTGAAATATGCCTCAGGATGCACGAAAAGGGGTCTTAGGGTCCCATAAGAAGTAAACTAAAGGAAATTTAATGCAAGGGATGCTAAAATAGATCGAAATCAAGTGTTAAAATGCAAAGTTGTGCATTTTATACACTACAATAAGTATACTAGTAACTATATCCTACATGACACCTATACATCAGTGACTGGATAATTATGTTCTCATTAGATAATATAAATATCCTTTGATGAGGGTACTCCCCTTAAAAAATCACACACACACAAGTAAACAAGAGAGATAAACAAAAAATGTTGAAACACTTGCTTTCTATTAACTTGATGAAGTGAAATTACAATACTTAGAAAATAACATACTACAACCACATGGTCCTTCTAATTATAGAAATTTGCATGCCAAAAACCATGATATGCACTACTGGAGCTCCTTTCTCTAACCCCTATTCTCCCTCTTTATCTAGGAAGTGTAACTGCCTTAGAATATTTTGGAAGGTGTAACCCTATTTTGGTGCTAGAAATTCCACTGTCTATTTCCTGCTCTAGTAGATTTTTATTTTATTTTATTTTATATTGATATATTTACAAATTATCTAGGTCATCAATTTTGATCTGATCATCATATTTTCAATTGTAATATATCATTGGAAAGCTTGAAAAGAGATCTACAACCATTTTTTTCCAAATCTAAAAGATCAAATATTTTGTACCCTATTTTGGGGCTCCAAAGGGCCTCAATTTTTAATTTTAAACTTCATTGGAGAAATTCCTCATGATGAAAAATTAATATCTTCCAAACGATATAGGGTTTTGAGATGATTCTTTCACCAAAAATCATATTTTCCCTTTTCACTCTGTGCTCTAGAAAAATGGCTCCTTGTCATTTCCATGGCCTTTTAGATCTTGTTTCATGGTGTTGGAACTATCTTGCTTTGATTTTATGTTGCAACTTGGCTTGAACATGCTTATTTAGGTACTAAAATTCAAAGATCAATGTATTGTGAAGGTGTTGTGAAGTGTTGTAAGACATTTCTACATTCTTCTAGAATCTATTAATTACAATTCACCTAAAAATTTCCTTTTTTATGTCCTATTTTGAAGTGTTTTAAAGTCTTGTAACAA
This sequence comes from Sequoia sempervirens, assembly GCA_007258455.2. NCBI lineage: Eukaryota > Viridiplantae > Streptophyta > Pinopsida > Cupressales > Cupressaceae > Sequoia > Sequoia sempervirens. The sequence goes on along the minus strand of VDFB02058242.1, from coordinate 225,496,929 downwards.
GCTTTCACTCTTTTCTAGGCACATCTTCACTGTTTATCCCTTTTTCATGCTTTATTTGACCCCTTTATGCTATCATATGCTTAATTAAGTGTATTTTTGAGTATTATCCTGACAAAACATTAAATATAACATATTTTCCGACACACATTTTTAGGTCCTAGGTGGGAGACATTCACTATGGGTGGCGAATGAATCCCCCTTGGCCCCAAATTCAAAATATTTTAAATTTCCTTATGGGATTTTATTCAAAAACACTTGATGCCGGCTTGTGATAAGGTATGAATGGTTAACTAAGGCAAAAGTGTGTATAAATAAGTGATTTTCACCTCATTTTACATCTCCTACAATCCCCATTCATCGAGTTAACTTATCCACCTATTCAGTCAAGCATTCAAGCACTATTCAAGTACTTTGAAGCAGCCATTGACATTACTTCAGACTTGCATTATCAAGTTTTTGGTAAGTTAATAGAAATTTCATGTTGTTAGTTTATCATTCCTTTGCATTTCATTATTTTATTGAAGGTTTGATTACCAAAAGTGGGGTTTGACCAAGGAAAACCCCTATTCACTAACTGTAGACATGCAAAATTAACCTTCTGCATTTGATCAGGATCATTCATCAACTGAACCAGATGTCGCATTAGATCCATTCATCACCTTCATCCATTTAAATAATCTCATTGCCTAAGGTTATTTATTTAAAATCAAAATGAGCATTATCATCAATCTTTTAATAATAAATCAAAAATCCATTTAAATCAAATCTTAAATTATATTCCATCATTTTCTGATTTAAATAAATCAATTATCAAAGTCTTGAAAGTCAAATCATCTAATCAGCATTAAATCAACATAACCATCATCTAATCCTGATCTAATGCTAATCCCATCCCACTTGCATTATCTAGATCTAGCCACTTGCACAATAAATCAATTTTATTGATTTATTAAAACACTCATTTTCCCTCAACATGACAAGTCAAACATGGCATTTATTGCTGTTTTTCTTGCCCCCCTCTCAAAATTTATTGCAAATTTGAATTTGAATTCTCCCTCTCATGGGCACTCTTCCCAAATCTTGCACAACCATTGACCACTCACCATTTGACAAGTGTCATATTCTCATTGGTCCAATCTTTAGTCCCACATTGGTCCCTCTTCAACACTTAGCATTTTGAAAATCTATAAAGGAAGGCTTAATCTTCATTCATGGGGATCCACAATTTTATGCAAGGTTACTCTCTTCATTTGAGATTTGATCTTGTTCATCATCACTCCACCATCTTCATAGCATTTTCAATTTGAGCTTTGATCAAGGGTTGGGAAAGGGTCACTAGCACATGTGACACCAATCCAACTATGGAATAGGTAGCTTGCTTTTTTTTTCATAATGCTTTAGTCTTTTTATCATCATTTGTGGCATTTTGAAACCTTTTGCAATGTATTTCATAGGAGTTTACTTTGAAGGATTTGTAGGTACTAACCCTTGTTTGAAGTTAGTGTTTGCAGATTTTGAAAAGCATGCTCACATTTGGCGCTAGAAGGAGGGCGAACAACCCTCCACATTTGCAACACTAAAGAAAGGCCTTCAATAGGATGATCTCTTCCAACGTAGACCTTTTCTTTTATACGTTTCAGGCCATTTTCGTCATGTTTCACTTAACTTGAAAGACTAAACCTTCCCATCATTTGTCCATACTGTTACTTTTCATTTGTATACAGTATTACATGTTTATTGCATTCAAAAACTTTGAAATTGCTAAATGTTGTCTTTTAGTTGTTGAGTTGGGTTTGTGACGAATTAGATGAAGGTAACTGATAAAATTTCTATGGCTGGAAGTTTTATGTTTATTGTCTACACATGGTTCTAAGGAAACCTTAACCTCAAACGTTTTTTAACCTACGAGGCTTTTTGGCTTCTACTAGTATTTCATTTGCATCTTCTAAATCTTGGACAGCGTTAACTTTTAAACTTAGGTTTGCATCTGTGGACATATCCATAGCATTTTCCACATCTACTTCAAAACGAGATAAGATGTCAATCTAAACGTTAGATTAGATTCATTCTGCTGTTTTCAAAATATGCATGTCTATCTCTAAGAAGGCTTTATTATCTAACAAATTTAGATACAGATATTTTGATAGTGACATTGGTTGAATGCGCTTCAATATGCTGGTCCAGATGGTATCGCTTTTGATTTTCTGTCTTCCACCAGCCTCAAAGCTCCATAAATAGTGCAAGACAAGAAAAATATGCAAGTCATTCTTTTGATATGAACATTTAATACCTTCAATCCATAATTATTCTCAGGGACAAGTTCCACGCGTGGTAGGTTGTATCTCTCTTCTGCGCTCTGTTCATTTATGACACAGCTTGATACGCATCTATACATATCTTCCATACCATTTCCAGCTTAACATCTGACAAAATATTTTACTTTCTATATGTTATGCTCTGATGAATGTCTGTTTCTAGAGTTCCCATTTGCACGCAGGTAGAAGGGACGTGAAGATTTGATGTTATGCTCTTCTTAGTGTCTACGCAACACTCTTCTATTCCATTCTATGATCATGTTCTTGAATGATGAAAGGCTGGAGGAGTTGGCGTTGAAGACCTCACCTGACCATACAATAAATATCATCATCGAAATCAAGAGTGCAAAAAAAAGTTGCTGTCAATTGATGCCCATGTTTTGGCTTCTGCTGTCATGAACAAAGAACACTCTTCTTGATATATGCCAATGAGAAGCTCGCTTCTAATATATAACATCAACCCATTTCTCTCTTGCTAGCCTATTTAGCTTACACTTGAACGTTACTGTGTTAGTTACGCTCCAATAACGCGCACCTTCATTTCACAACAATCCTGAACAAGTTTATTTTAGCTTCTTAGGTGCTCCGACTTGAGTCCCTCAAAGTTGTCTCGCTGTCAGCGTAGGAGGTGTCAATGTTGGTCGAAGGAGGAGAGAGGAAACAGCAGAAGCGTAAAGCTTTGCTGCGCGCTACCATTGTTGTAATGTAACCCCTTTCATTTCAAGGCGATGGTTGTTAATCATGCATTTTTTGTAGAAGTAAATGTTGCTTTCCAGAAATGTCCGAAACCTTTTTCAAATCCATTGAAGACATCTCTATCATGCATTCTGTAAAAGAATCTGTGTGCTTTATACTTCCATTTTGGCGCAGGTAGAAAGGCTTCCGTCAAAGGCTGTGAAATCCGCCTTTACACCTACTGAATACATTTGCTTGGAGGCTTATTTATTTATTGTTGGCTATTTCTATGTGTTGAACTCACTCTACACCTACCAATTTCATTTTGCAGATAGTTGCAGGTGTACAGCAGAAAAGATTGGCATTTAATGGTCAAATTTAGGTCCACCAATAACCTCGCAGCAGCTCCACCAGCAATCATATTCGGCATTGATGTCTCCACCTCAAGAAAATTAAGCCTATGAAGAAACTGCTCATCTATGATTATGTTATGAATACGCTTTACGTTTGATTTAACTAGTTTTGTTTTTTTAAGCTATTCTGAAGATATGCGTATCTTACGTCCCACAGCCTTTTTTATGATCCAGTAAAGGGCAATACAAAGAGAATTAAATAGTGCTAGCTGACAACTTTTTGATTCCTACAGTTGTTGGTATGCAGGAAGGTAGAAAACTTGCGGTGTTTCATTCTTACAATAGCTTATTATGCGGCAGTCTAACAAACAGTTCATGCACCTATTGCGCATTCTGACAACGACATTTAGTTTGAAAGGGCGTACACAAAATGAAAGCAGTGGAGTGCAGTTATGATTAGTTTGAAATTTTTTTCTTTGCCATAACTGTTTCAACTAGCTCATGCATTTAAAGTCTTACCTGCATGTGGTATTTCTTCTAGACACTCTTTTAGAAGTCCACACATTTTGCTGTCCCTGACAAGATTGATCTCTCCCTAAGATGCGCCCATTCTCATTTGCTTTACATAGCATTCAATACTGACTTTTGCTCCAACTGTCTATTTATTATGCACCCGTAGGGTAGCTAAATTACATCAGAAAAAGTCCTAGCGTTTTTTTTTTTATGATCATTGCACTGTTTCTAAAGTTTGTGATGAGATGTTATGTGATTGAAGACCATTAAAATATCGCTTTAGCACAAATTTGAAGGCACACAAATTTTATCCAATTATGTCCAAGGGGAGAGGTAACATAAAAAATCTTGAAATTAATTGTGTTTTTATGAACTTTGTGCTTTGAACATGGAAATTTTTTGGAAATTTCAAAATCAAATTGTTCTTTTACGAAAATAGGTACAAATAGGAAACCTTGGTATGAAGTTATTTTCATTCTAAAAGAACTTAGGAGCCTTGTCAATTTAATATTTTTTTAAGAGGGCTTTCTCTAATGATTGACATCTCTTATGTATATCACTTATAACGAAACTTTTGAAATCTTTTATAGGTACCAAAAAGTGAACAAAGGCAAGTGAAAGGTAAAAACGAACAATGAAGGCAAGAAGGAAAAGCGAAAGCGAAAAATCAACAAGGAGGAGGCTAGCAAACGAAGACGAAAGGAGGATGATTTTCTTTTTTGAAAACACAATGTGTTTTTCAACACTTTAAGTGTTTGGTCAACACTACTTCACAAAGTTGTTTACCTTTTCGTTTTAGAACACTAATTTTCATTTGGGTCTAAAATGAACAATTTGATTTTCATTGCAAAGGGCTTAAAAGGAATCTTAGGACAAACTTACTAGATTTCATTTTGGGCTAAAAATTGGACAAGCAATCTTCATATTTCGTTTGGTGCTTAAAACGAACTCACAATTGCTTTGAAGGTTATAAAACGAACAAGTGTTTGGATTGTGTGATGTTGTATTTTGAGTACGTATCCTCTCCCCTTGTGCTTCGTGTGATCTAGGGTGCAAGAGAAACACTCAAAATACATTTTATTGCTTTGAAACACTTCAAATTTGGGCTTAAAAATTGAACATCTTGTGCGAGTGTGAGTAGGGGCATTTTCACGTACATTCTCTTTCTTTGTGCCATCAAAGATCGATCGAGTTACGGATTGTGTCTTTGCTCACTTTTTTTATCTTAGAGGGCCTGCCTTGGGGAAAAAGTACTCACCCAAGCGACGACTCAACCGGTAACACTCTAAAGCCAAGAGTATTTCCAGCCGGGATATAAATGAGGGTTTTGGTTAAATGCCATAATCACGCGGTTGGCTCTGACAAGATGGATCCGAAAGGGGACTCTTGCCGTATGGGTCAATCTCCACGAACGGAAAGTCCTTACTAGAACCCATGTGCTAGAATTTTCCAAAATCCTTAATCTATTTGTTGGTGCAAGAACGGTCGTTCTGAAGCCACCCCACACTCTTACGGTCTTCTAGTAGAGATGGAAAGCATGCCATGGGAGTTTCATGGGTGTTGATGCTTGGCTGCCCCGATTGACGTTAATGGTCCGGGAGGGGAGCCAGTGGGGTCAAGCATCTAACCATCCGGGCTTAGATAAGGTAGCTGGACTTGTCCAAGTGGGAATCCAACAAATATTGTCTTACACAATCCATAGGGCTTGTAATTATTCTTTTGTTTGAAACACAAAGTGTGTATTCGAAAACATTTTGCAAACAAACATTCAATATGATTCTCAAAATTTCAAACCCTCTTTGAAGACAAATATCATTGACTCAATCCATATGCTATTGCTTTCCCTTGGATTCACGTCTAGAGGTTCCTAAGCATTGGATTATACCTCAATTTGTCTTCTTGAGTAAACAATAGGAAAACCCTTGCCTTAAGTTCATTGAATTTCCACATAAAATATCTTGTGGGGTTTAAAGAAATTAAGACATTGGACATATTAGTTTGAAACTTTAATCAAAGAGAGTGTTTTTGGTAAAATAAATCCATTAAGCAAAGCTAAGCAAAATGAACTTTCATGTGTGTTGAAGACTCCAAATCCCAAAAGCACAAATCATTGATTGGAAATCCAAAATGTTCAAATCATTTCTTGGTTACAAAGGTCTTTAGGAAGCATATGCATGCTATTCAATACCTAGGTCTAGGAAAATACAAAGTGGTCTTTTTAGGTTCATCTAAGGATCAAAACAAATCAAACCTCTTTCATCCATCTTTCAAAACATCAAATCCATCTCACAAATCATCTTTTGAAAAAACCTTGAAATCATCCTTGAAATGCTAGGCTTTATGACAAAATCAAGCAAAACACCAAAATCATTGAGATCAAGTCCTTGAAAACATTTATCAAAACACCTTTGGCTAGGAATGTGTAAATGAATCCTTTTGCATATCCTTAGTCAAAGTCATCCAAATCATCTTGTCTAGCTTAGTGTATGTAGATGAATCCTTCTCCATATACTTAGTGAAACAATCATTTCGTTTGGGTAGGGGTGGGTAGATGCATCCTTCCCCTCACACATATCCAAATCATCATCCTTTGAACACAATTATCCTTTAGATCATTATCAAACATCTTAGGGTCTTTTTGTTCAAAATCAAAATCAAAATCCAAATCAAGATCAAAGACAAAGTCTCAAAATCCAAAAATCAAACTAATCAAAAATCCAAAGCCTAGCATTTCATTCAAGATTTATCAAAAGCCAAAACATCCATAACATCCATCTTTAAACATCACCATCATATCATCATCACATTTGATCCTAAAAGCATCCTAAAACTTTCACTTTGGGACATAAAATAGAGATTAATCCAAAGAATCAAGATTCATCTCCCATATTCTCGAAGATTGACCTTTGTTTTATGGT
>VDFB02058242.1:225073439-225482226 GCA_007258455.2 Sequoia sempervirens | reverse complement strand
CATCACATTTGCTTAGAAAGTACTCAAATCTTATTCAAAGAAGATAACTTCTTTAAGAGGAAATTGAAGGAAGCCATAGGAATCATTAACCATCCCACCAACCTCAACCGTGATGAAGGTTGGAATCTTAGCCTCTCGTGGCGCCCTCTTCTTTCAAACTTAAAAAACCACCATAACCCCCATTCCTAATCCCTTCCTTCGTCCCTAGACCTTTCTTCACTCCTGTTTCTTTCTCTCCTTGCTCCTCTCCCTTGTCCTTCACCTTCTCGAGGCTTTCTTTCCTTCTTTGTTCTCCTATATTCTCCCGTCTCCTATTTATCTTTCTTCTAACTTGTCCCCTTTGCTCTTGATTTGATTACTTTAAAGTGTTTTTTCTTTCTTAATTTGCATCTGTGTTTAACAGTTATCATTATCAATATAAATTATATCATTAATGTTTCAACAACATACTTTATTTCTACTTATCATATTTACATTCCTTTGGTCATTTCATTTTTTATTGTTCCTCTCGTTTCCTTTCTGCTTTCAATTTTAATAGAATTCAAATTTAATTTTCTTTCTTACATTTCTTTAGTGGTTTAACTTAAATTTTTTCAGATTAAATATAACATTAATAACAATATTATAATATCTCTTCTCTTACCAATTCGTTCATAATTAGATATAATTATAATTATAATTAGAATTCTAATTATAATTAGATATTATAATAAGAATTATAATTAAAATTAAATTGGTGTTCTAATTAGAATTATATTATAATGAAAATTATAATATTATTAATGTTTTAATGAATCCTATAATTAATGTTCAATATTATAATTCATCGTTGCTATAATGTTTTAATGAATTATATAATTAATGTTTCAATAATATACTTTATTTCTGCTTATCAATTTTATATTCCTTGGGTCATTTCATTTTTATTGTCCCTCTCGTCTCCTTTCTGCTTTCGATTTTATTAGAATTCAAATTTAATTTTCTTTCTTATATCTCTTTAGTGGTTTAACATATATTATTTACATGATTAAAAATAACATTAATAACAATATTATAATATCTCTTCTCTTACCATTTCGTTCAGAATTAGATATAATTATAATTATAATTAGATATTATAATTGTATTATTTTTATAATTAAATTGGTGTTCTAATTAGAATTAATTTCGTGAGTTCTCTTTGTGTTTCCTCTTTCTAGGTAATTGTCATCCATCTCCTCGTCCGTGTATTTAATCACAATTTGTTACATTTTGTTTAATTTGACCTTGGCTTTGATGTTTGTATTCATTGGTCTTTTTTGTACCTCATAATTTTGATGTTAATATCTTTTAATTATTAGTTGGGGTTGCAAAAAATTGTTTCATAGCTTCTTTATATGAATTATCTATAATTTTATTGTAAAAAATTTTAACCTTATTATTTATTATTGCTTATCTTCTTTGTATTCCTTTTGTTTATCCTCTTTTTCAATTTCTCTTGCTTGTCTCTTATTGAATTTGCTCTAGGTTGGAGTCTTCTCTTAATCGTTTTCTGTCTTTCAATTTTCGTTTTGTTCCTTTTTGTCCAATGTTTCCGTTTAGTTTTCCTTCGTAATCTTTCTCTAGGATTCTTCTCCTCTCTAATTATAATCTAATTCATGTTAATTAGATTATAATTAGAATTCTAAGAATTATAATTATAATTATAATTATAATTATAATTCTAATAATTATAATTATAATTAGAATTAGAATTCTAATAATTATAATTAGAATTAGAATTATAATTAGAATTAGAATTCTAATAATTATAATTAGAATTAGAATTAGAATTCTAATAATTATAATTATAATTATAAGTAGAATTCTAATAATTAGAATTATAATTATAATTAGAATTCTAATTATAATTAGATATTATAATTACAATTATAATTAAAATTAATTTGGTGTTCTAACTAAAATTATATTATAATTAAAATTATAATATTGTTAATGGTTTAATGAATTATAAAATTAATGTTCTGTATTATATTTTACCTATGCTTACCTTTTCATACATTCCTCTTTTGCTCAATTCTTATCTTTTCTCCTCTTTATTTGTCATTCTGATTTCTCTTATTTTTTTTCAATTTTCTTTCCTTACCTCTCTTGTCTTGGTCTTTGTACCCATCTCTCTCCTCAACCTCTCATCTCTCTTCCTTTTAAGCAAAAGCTAAGTCTGCATCTAACCATTTCTCATTTCCTATGCTCTCTAACATCCTGATGATGGATCACTGAGTGTGATCGTCATCCTCAACCTTTGATGAAACAATTAGAAACAAATTAGTAGGTTAAAAGTAAAACTCAAAAGCGTCAAGTCTCAAGTCTTAGTCAGTACGTAAACAAGTTGGTCAAGTCTTTGTGTCGATAGTCCATCATCCAAACAGTCTCATATCAATCATCTGATAACATCATGTCATAGGATGAATCCTTCCTACAAGGGGCATTATTTATCAGAAAGAACATTTTGGATAAACGAAATGACGTGCCGCCATCCACTAACATGTCCTAGGATGTATCCTTCCTACAATGGGCATTATCTTTTGGCAATAAGTTTCGGTTCTTATCCTATTAAAACACATTCCCTTTTGGTTAAGCGGTATTGAAGAACATTGGCTTGTTTGCGTGCTTGGTCTTTTTCTTTTGACTTATCTTATTGCGCTAAGTCCAAGGACCTCTCGATGATATCCGACGAAGGATTTAGAGATAGGAATGGGAACAGCGATCTATTCTTTTTATGCCATATGCTTGTTGGGCGTTCTTGTAAAATAACTTGGCGAATACTTGCTTTGTTAGATATGTATGGAGGATGTTTCAGATAGCTTGTTGACTATTGCATTGATTGGTTATACCTTTCCGTGTTTTGGTCCGAGATGTTTGAGACTTCTAAAGTGCATCCTAGCAAGGTTTCCGTATGTCGGTGTGAACAAGAATACTCCTATCTATTTGTCAGTCAAAGTCCATCACACTAAGTACAACGCCATCTGGTCCTTTATGCCTTGATGCGTACGTTAGCGAAGTGTTATCAAACATAAGTAAGTGACCCTTTGAAAATCCCAATCCTTGATAAGCAAATCATCATCATCATCTATCATCATCATCTCTAATAAAGTTTCGACCAATCATGGACTTGTTGGATCCTCTTGTCATCATCTCATTTCCTGCTAACATCATCATCACCAATACATCCATCATGCATCCATCATTAAATCCATCATACATCCATCCTACATCTACAAACCGTCAACATACCACATATCATTCATATCATCATAATAGGAAACATCGATCATTTCACAAGCATTGCATCCCATCATCATCATAATATAGATCTGTTAGTCTAAGCATCTCATAAATCATCCATTGCATAATCACAACATATCACATCATCAATCTCATCCATCTCATATCATATCATCATTTAAGTTGTTTAGGATAATATAGATTTGTTATTCTAAGCATCTTGAAATCATCTCATTTGCATCATCATCATAACCATCCATTTTGAACCTCTTTATCGTGAGATCGACCCTCAAATTAGATCTTTTCGCTCGATCTCTCGAGGGGGCAATGTACCAGTGTACTTCTTTCCGCTGGGGCATCCGAAAAATCATGAAATTTTTAAATTTCGATCGCGGCAATTTATTCTTTGAACCAACGCAACAAGTACATTGCTTCAAAGAGGGGCAAAATGTAGACATGCAAAATTAACCTTCTGCATTTGATCAGGATCATTCATCAACTGAACCAGATGTCGCATTAGATCCATTCATCACCTTCATCCATTTAAATAATCTCATTGCCTAAGGTTATTTATTTAAAATCAAATGAGCATTATCATCAATCTTTTAATAATAAATCAAAAATCCATTTAAATCAAATCTTAAATTATATTCCATCATTTTCTGATTTAAATAAATCAATTATCAAAGTCTTGAAAGTCAAATCATCTAATCAGCATTAAATCAGCATAACCATCATCTAATCCTGATCTAATGCTAATCCCATCCCACTTGCATTATCTAGATCTAGCCACTTGCACAATAAATCAATTTTATTGATTTATTAAAACACTCATTTTCCCTCAACATGACAAGTCAAACATGGCATTTATTGCTGTTTTTCTTGCCCCCCTCTCAAAATTTATTGCAAATTTGAATTTGAATTCTCCCTCTCATGGGCACTCTTCCCAAATCTTGCACAACCATTGACCACTCACCATTTGACAAGTGTCATATTCTCATTGGTCCAATCTTTAGTCCCACATTGGTCCCTCTTCAACACTTAGCATTTTGAAAATCTATAAAGGAAGGCTTAATCTTCATTCATGGGGATCCACAATTTTATGCAAGGTTACTCTCTTCATTTGAGATTTGATCTTGTTCATTATCACTCCACCATCTTCATAGAATTTTCAATTTGAGCTTTGATCAAGGGTTGGGAAAGGGTCACTAGCACATGTGACACCAATCCAACTATGGAATAGTTAGCTTGCTTTTGTTTTCATAATGCTTTAGTCTTTTTATCATCATTTGTGGCATTTTGAAAGCTTTTGCAATGTATTTCATAGGAGTTTACTTTGAAGGATTTGTAGGTACTAACCCTTGTTTGAAGTTAGTGTTTGCAGATTTTGAAAAGCATGCTCACACTAACCTTAAACCATTTTTCCCTATTGCATGTTTGTTTGCAGACCTAGGTATGCAAATTTGACAAGATTTTTGGTGTTGAAGATTGGTTTACAAGTCAACTAGGTGCTTCAAGTCAAATTAACTCTATTTCAATCTTGGAGAAGGTTTTTTTTCCATTTCCTACAGAATTGACTTCAACAACCCAACAAGCAGTAATTCCTAGAGATGGCGTTGGAGAGTTGTCTATTGATTTTTTCAAAAATTTGGGAGAGGATTGATTCACCACCTATGGTGAAGGAGTCCCACCTTAGGACTAAAATTATGAATTTTGTTAGATTCTGGATCCTGATAGATAGAAACTCGCTTTCGATAGTTTTTCACTAGGAGGACTAATTCGCCACCTTGGGTGAATGAGTCCCACTGTGAAAAAATCAACGATTTTAGCCAGCATCCAAAACATTCTAGGTTCATAATATTTTTCCTAGGTGCACTATGATTTAACTCATTCCTTTCTATTCTGCATATTTTCTTCATTTAGTTCATTATTGCCTAACACAATGTGATTTCAAACATAGTTTAAATCTCACTTTTGCATTTGTTTTTATTCATTTAGATCAATCAATTGCATTTAGTTAACTCCATTTAGGTTAGAAAACATCACACATAACATTATTTGAATGAACCATTAACATTTTTGCTCCTATCTCTCTCCTTTTAGGTAAAAAACCCTAGAAGAGCAAGAGTTGTCCATAGGAGCCAAAAATCAACGATTCATTTTGGTGAACCCGAATTTTTGAGCACTTTGCATTTTTTATTTCATTTACATATTGCATCCTAGTTTTCATTTATGTTAACATTCAATTAGTACATTGTTTTGTTTTTGCATTTTAGGACATTTTATCTTGCATTAGTGAAAGCTTCATTTAGACTTCTTTTTCGCATTGCATCTCATTGAAAAAATTAAAAACCTACATTCTGCATCTTTGATTGCATTCTGTAGAGCATTAAAATCCTCTGAAAAATTATGAAAAAAACATAAAAACATCTTATTGGGACTCATTCGCCACTCAAGGCGAATCAATCCCTCCGCACTTTTTAAACAACATTTATGTAATCTTTTTGGCATTTTTCCACATTACAATTTTGTGTTATTTCATTTTGTTTTCATTTATAGATTCTCTATTTTTCATTATTTATTGCATCTTAGTTTATTTGCATCATGGCATTTTATTTCAATAAGTTGTGGAATTCATTAAAGTCATTGGTAGACATGTCCAATTGTGCCTTTGGTTGTGACCCTAATGACCTTGAACTCACACATGCTCCTTTAACTCCTCATGATTTTCCTCCACGTGAAGTAAACATCATTGGAGAAGATGATGCTAGCATGAAAAAGTTCTATAATGATTGCCTTGATAACCTAGAAGAAAATGAAACATTTTATCCCTCCATGAGATCACAAGACCTTCCCACTATTGATCATTGCATACTTAAATCTTGAAGTCACTATAGGACCTATGGTTCCTCCCTCAAGTGGACCTAGTCCCTCTCACCAATCCCATTCACAATCTTATTATGATCACAAAGTCACAAACACTCCTATCAACCTTGAAGAGACATATGGTAAAGCATTTACTATCTTAAGAAAAAAAGGTTGTGACATCCATCAAATTCTTGAACAAGAATCAACTAAAGCACACACAATAGGACTAGGATATCAAGATCCTTCTCATCTTGATAGACATCCTCTTCAACCTAGGAGACTTTGAGATGCTAAAACAGTGATCTTGAATGCTCCTCCTAACTTCAACATTATTTTTCCACGTGAACAACCATTATCTCCTTCTAATGAAAAGGATGTTAGGATCCCTATGGGTCCTCTTCCTCCTTCTATTCATGAACAAGGAGAATCTAGCAAGCAAAAATGACCTTACAAACTCAAAAAGATTAAGTTTCCTGCACATCCTCCACCTGAATGTGAAAAGAGACTTCAATTACTCTTAAAAAAAGGTCTTATTCTTTTACCACTTATAAATAGGTTGGTTATTTGTCCAAAAGACTCTAACATCCCATTTTGCAAATATCATTGCATCCTTAGACATTGAATTGAAGAATGTTGGACATTGAAGGAAATACTGGATAAGTATCACTTCACTAATACCAATTTTTTCCTTGACATACCTTAAAACAACCAAATCCCCTCATCATGCCATAGTTGTAGAATTCCCTATTCTCACTATTGCATGATCCTTTCCCATCACTCACCTCAGCTCATTCTTTCCTTTACACTTTGTGGGGGGCAAGAAGTTGTTAGCCTTGTCCTTGTAATGCATTTTTCTTTGTCTCTTAACTATGTTATTCCTTTTCCACTTATCTATTTAAGATTGAGAAACCAATAACTTAGTTATTGGTTGACATACATTTGCATTACTTGTTCCTTTATTTTTTTACCTTTCCATGTGTGTATCGTGTTCCCCTGTATCGTGTGTTTGATGTTTCCTCTCTTCGTACACTTCTTTTATTCACATCTCTCTTCTTCTATATGTCGTACATTGTCTTTTTCACTTTTTTTTTGTGTTCTCCTTTTTGGGATGATGCAAAGCGTAGATATTCCCTATGTCTCTTCCATGTTGACCCAAAAATTCCTTGTCTTTTTTTCTTTTTGGTTTTAATTTTTCCTTTTGAGGATGATGCAAGGCATTAAGATCAAAATGTCTCCATGTTGACCCAAAATCTTTTTCATTTTCATTTTTCTTGTGTTTTCCTTTTGGGGATGATGCAAGGTGTCAAGACTGCAATGTCTCTTCCATGTTGACCCAAAATAGACTTTCATTTTCCTTTGTTTTCACTCTCTTTGTGTCATTCTTCCAGTTCTATGTGATTTGGGGAATGATGGCAGTTCCACACTCTTTCATAAAAACATTGCAGCAATGAACATACTGACCCCAAATCCATAGATCCCTTATGTATTTGGTGTGCTTTATTTTTTTGGGGGTAACTCCCTTTCTTTCTTTTTCCTTGACATGACACAACCTAACTTCGAAACATATGACTTTGCATAGGGCTTTCTAGGTTGGCTCTCATGTCTTATTTTATTTTTGCATTTTCTTTTCTTCTCTCCTTAAAGTAATTGCTCACAAAAAGATGTGTAGCAATTCCTTTAAAGTGGCGGGAATACATTACGATAATTCACTTTCATTCTTGGTTCTTAGAGTAGCCTTATCGTTTATATGATGTGTTCATCACTTTGTGGATGACATTGGGGGTGATGTCCTTCATAAGTGTGATCTTTCTAAGCATATTAAATTCCTCTTGGTGGCCTGATGTGATGCACTACATCCCCTAAGTTGCAAATATACTATTCTTTGATTGGTCCTCTCTTGGAGACATTAGAAACAATGTTCTCTATGTGACTAACCTTGCATGAACTAAACAAGACTCCTTTGAACTTCTTTTACACTTTTTACATTTTTACTTTTTGGATTTTTTCAACCTTGAATAATGCAACTTGCATGACTATGGTACCTTTTCTTTTTCTTCATGAGCATTTTTCCTTGTGGCACCTTGTTAAAGTTATCAATGGGTATAACTCTAATATGGTTGAGTAGGAAGCCCACCTAGCAGCATGACTTTTTCCCATAGCCACTTTTGTGTTTTTAATTGTATACCAACTAGCGTATGTATCTTACCTTTTTTGGGCTTTCTCACCTCATGAACAACTAGTTTTGTGGTCCCAGAGTGAGTACATTTGGGGCTTCTCACCCGACGGACCATCATGTGTTCTGTCGCCCCAGAGTGAGTACACATTCTCTTTTACAAAACGGCTAGCCTATATCTAATCAACAACTAGTTGGATTGAAGATCAAAGATTCATCCAATTCATCTCAACACTTGTGTGTTCCTTTGTTCTTTTTCCTAGTATTCCATGGGATCTTCATCCTGGGGGCTTGAGTGTCATTTAATCTTGCTAGCGTAAGTGCATTTAAACCCACTTCTCGATGTTCATGGTTACTTTAGTGTGAGTTTGAAGTAGGTTCATCCTCTCACTAAAGTGGGGGCTAAATGTGCCATAGAAAAATGGCCCCTTGTCATTTTCATGGCCTTTTAGATCTTGTTTCATGGGTTTGGAACTATCTTTCTATTATTTTATGTTGCAACATGGCTTGAACATGCTTATTTGGTACTAAAATTCAAAGAACGACGTCTTGTGAAGGTGTTGTGAAGTGTTTTAATACATTTCTATATTCTTCTAAACTCTATTAATTACAATTCACCTAAAAATTACCTGTTTATTCATCAAGTCATATTTTGATGTGTTGCAAAGTCTTGTAACAAGCTTTCACTATTTTCTTGGCACATCTTCACTATTTATCCCTTTTTCATGGTTTATTTGAATCCTTTATGCTCTCATATGCTTAATTAAGTGTATTTTTAAGTATTATCCCGACAAACAATCTTAAATATAACATATTTCCTGATACACATTTTTAGGTCCTAGGTGGAACCCATTTGCCATGGGTGGTGAATGAGTCCCCCTTGGCCCCAAATTCAAAATATTTTAAATTTCCTTTTGGGATTTTATTCAAAAACACTTGATGTCAGCCTGTGATAAGGTATGAATGGGTAACTAAGGTACAAGTGTGTATGAATAATTGATTTTCACCTCATTTTACATCTCCTACAATCCCCATTCATCAAGTTAACTTATCCACCTATTCACTCAAGCATTCAATCATTTTACAACATCTATTCAAGCACTATTCAAGCACTTTGAAGCAGCCATTGACATTACTTCAGACTTGCATCATCAAGGGTTTGTTAAGTTAATAGAAATTGCATGTTGTTGGTTTATCATTCCTTTGCATTTCATTATTTTATTGAAGGTTTGATTACCAAAAGTGGGGTTTGACCAAGGCAAACCCCTATTCACTAACCTTAAACCATTTTTCCCTATTGCATGTTTGTTTGTAGACCTAGGTATGCAAATTTGACAAGCTTTTTGGTGTTGAAGTTCAGTTTACAAGTCAATTAGGTGCTTCAAGTCAACTTAACTCTATTTCAAGATTAGAGAAGATTTTCTTTCTGTTTCCTATAGAATTGACTTCGGCAACCCAACAAGCAGTGACTCCCAGATCTGGTGTTGGAGAGTTGTCTCCCGATTTTTTAGAAATCTGGGAGAGGATTGATTCCCCACTTGTGGCGAATGAGTCCCACCTTAGGACTGAAAATCTGAATTTTGTTAGATTTTGGATCTCGATAGACAAAAACTTGTTTTCGATAGTTTTTCACCAGGAGGAGGACTAATTTGCCACCCTAGGAAAATGAGTCTTACTATGAAAAAGTAGTGATTTCAACTAGCATCTACAATACTCTAGATTCATCATATTTTCCCATGTGCAATTTGATTTAACTCATTCCTTTCTATTTTACATATTTTCTTCATTTAGTCCATTATTTCATAACATAATGTGTTTTCAAACATAGTTTAAATCTCACTTTTGCATTCATTTTCATTCTTTTATATCTTTCAATTGTATTTAGTTAACTTCATTTAGGTTAGACAACATCGCACATAACATTATTTGAATGAACCATTATCATTTTTGCTCCTATCTCTCTCCTTTTAGGTGAAAAACCATAGAAGAGCAAGAGTTGTCCATAGGAGCCAAAAAATCAACAGTTCACACTCCTTGGAGTCAATTCATGTCCATAGGAACCAAATAGGCTAACTTACCAAAAATAGTAGGTGACTATTTTTTTGGCTGTTTCAAACTTCTAACTATCCCAAAGATTGCATGAGTCACCATGGACCTCAAAAAAACTAAGGAAACTATTAAAAAATAAAAATATAATATTTTTTGGGGGATGCAAGATTTCCCTTACACCACTAGATGCTCTTGCATCATACACCCAGCGTAATTTAAAAAGTGACCCTATCACTTCTTAGGAGTAAGACGGAAACCATTATGGTTAACCTCAACCTCAAATAACCATGATGAATCTTCAATGGGCCTTCCTTTCCATTTCACCAAGTGCTCTGCATATTTTCTATTTCTTATGCTTCTACCCACATGGCTATCCAAAATTTCTTCTCTCTTCCTTTTTTGATGTAGGTTCCAAAATGTTTCATTGTGCCTCTATCAATTTATTCTCATTAACTCCTTCATGGTATTATGTCCAATCAACAATGTTAAATGCAAGTGAAACACAAATTTCACTAGGCAGCTCTATGTCATAAGCATTTCCTGAATCATGCTTCTTCAGGATCTTACATGGTCCAAACTACTTCATCTTTAACTTGTTGTATGTACCAACTGGAAACCTCTCCTTTCACAAATGAACCATAACTTCATATCCTACTTGGAACTCCTTATACCTCCTTTTCTTATCCGCCTTAGCTTTATACTAATATTTCATCTTATTGATATGTTTCTTAACCTCTTCATGCAAATTATTAAGGTGCTCAGAAAAATATTCATCCTCAGCACTACTCTTCTCCCCCTTACCTATATTTCTTAGTTCAGAAGTAGTTCTTGGACTACTCCTATACACAATCTAGAATGGTTATTTACCAGTGCTCCTATTCATATAATTATTATAAGAAATTTTTCATGTAGTAAAATCAAATCCCATCGCTTAGGTTTATCTCTTACTAAGCATCTCAGCAAGTTACCCAAACTCCTATTCACCGCCTTCATTTTTCCATCAGTTTGTGGATGGTGTGCAAAACTAAAATTCAAATCATTCTTCAACTTCTTCCACAATGTCCTCTAGAAATACCCAACAAACTTGGTATCTCGATCTGAAACTATGCTCTTGGGTAAACCATGTAGTCTCGCCATCTCTATAAAAACTAACTCTGCAACATGAACATAAAAGATCTTATGACACATAATGAAGTGTGTCGTCTTCCAAAATCTATCCACCAGCACAAATATGGAATTATACCCTCTTTGTTTCCTCAAAAATACAAGAAAAAAATCCATACTAATGTCCTCCTATGGCCTCTCATGTACATGTAATGGTTGATACAATCTAGTATTCTGACTTGCCCCTTTTTTGATATAAAATACTCTACAACTTTGCACAAACTTCTTCACATCTTGTTGTAATTGTGGCCAATAGTAATGCTCACCAATAGTAGCAATGGTCCTATCTTGACCAAAGTTTCTAGCTAATCCTCTAGTATTTTTCTCCTTGGTTAGGTTCTCTCCCATGGAACTCCTTGGAATGCACAACTGATTCCCTCGAAACAACATACCATCTTAGAGTGTACAATCTAGCCATCTCATCCTATCCAAAGTGATAGGCTCCATGCAAGCTCTCCAAGCCTCTACAAAGTTATGATCCTTAGGATACAAACTCTTAAGTTCATTGAACCCAACAACTTCAATTTTCATTTCTTTTTAAAAAAAATTCCTCCTACTTAAGGTTCCTTGATTCTGTTAGATCTTCCACTCCTATGCTTCAAAAAAATGTATAACTTTGTAAAAACTCTACCCATTTCAAATGTCTTTAATTCAACTTCCCTTGACTATTGAAATATTGTACAACTTGATGACCAATAAATAAAACAAACTCTTTTGGCAATAAATAGTGTCTTCATTTCTTCAAAGCCTAAACTATAGCATACAACTCTTGATCATAAACATAATACTTCTTCTTTGCATCATTCAACTTTTCACTAAGATAAGCAACAATTTTATCTTCTTGACTCAAAACAACTTCAATGGCATTACCACTAACATCCCAATCTACTTGAAATACCTTGTTGAAATTTGGAAGTTCCGAAACAGGTTTCTCAATAACTTTCTTCTTCAACATATCAAAATTTTTTGCTACTACTATAGTCCACTTAAACTCTTTTCTATCCCCTCTTATTTTTTTAGTTAGATGTGCACAAATACTACTGAAACTGTTGATAAACTTTCTATAAAAAACTAGCCAAACCATGAAAAGATCCCACCTTAGTAGAACTCCTTGGTGTAGGTCATTCAATGATAGATTTTACCTACTTTGCGTCCATCTTAAGACCTTTTTCTGAGACAAAAAATCCCAAGTATACCAACTCTCTTTTCACAAAACTGCATTTCTTCAAATTGTTCAACAACTTATCCACTCTTAGCTTCTCAAAAACATTTCTAAAATACATCAAATGCTCCTCCAATTTCTTGCTAAAAATGAAAATGTCATCCAAATAAACAATGAAAAATTTACCCAAAAACTCTTTCAGTACCTCGTTCATGAGCCGCATGAAGGTGCTCAATGCATTGGTTAGACCAAAGGGAGTGACTAACCACTCATACAAGCCCTCTTTGTTCTTGAAGGTTGTCTTCCATTCATCTCCTTCTCTAATCTAAATCTGGTGATAACCACTTTTCATATCTATCTTCGTAAAGTACTTAGATCCACTCAAACAATCCATGATGTCATCCATCCTCGGCAAGGGAAATCTATACTTGATGGTGATCATGTTGATAGCTTTGTAATCTATACAAATTCATCATTCCCCATCCTTCTTTGATGCTAGTATTTTAGGTAATACACATGGACTCAAACTCTCTCTAATCAATCCATTTTGTAACAACTCTTGTACTTGTCTATTCAACTATTTGCTCTCTGCTAGAGTCATACAATGAGCTGCATTATTTGGAAAACTAGCTCCAGGAATCATTTTCATTTGGTGGATAATCTTCCTTATTGGAGGAAAACCTTTAGGTACATCGTCAAAAACAATATCTTGAAACTCATTCAACAAATTTGAAACCTCTATAGGTACCTCATTATTTTTTTTATCAACTATAGGGTTCAATGAGAAACACATATGCTCATGTCTCATATCTTCTAGGAACTTTCTTCCATCAAGAAAACAAATCCTTGCATTACTACATACCATTTCTTCTACCTCCTTCAAGGGCTTCAACTTATGACAAGCACCAATATTTGTCAAGGAATAGGTTTTGGCATGTCCATCATGCACTTCTTGTTGATTAAACTACCATGGTCTACCTGAAAACATCTAATAAACATCCATAGGTATAATATCACATTAAACCTCATCTTGATAGTTACCAATCTTAAAATTTACCAAACATCTCATTGAACAAATCCCTATCGTCCTTCTACAACCATGCGATTCTATATGGATTTGAATGCCTTATCCTCTCCAACTATAACTCAGTAACCATTTCCTCTAAAAGAATATTATCAGTGCTACCTCCATCAATGATAACATTACAAAATTTACCTTCACACTTACTTAAGTGTGGAACAAGTTCTTTCTTTGATTTGGTTCTCTCTCCTCATTCAACAAGGCTCTTATGACAATAAGGGCCTATCTTCTTTCAACATCTTTAGAATGTGAAGACTTGACATCTTCATCTACATGTACAACTCACGCATTTCCTTCAAGTCTTCTATTTTTCCTCCCTTGATGTTGAGGACACTCGTAGGCCCTATGTCCTTTACATTGAAAACAAGTTCCACAAAAGCCTCCTCTTCTTATTTTTCATCTTGATCTTCCTCTTCCTCTTTGGTCTCCATTATTTTGATCTAAAGGATGGTAGGTATTGTCTCCCTTTTGGTTTTGACTACTACTGGATCCTTCCGTATTCTTTTGATATTCACTTTGACCTCCATATGACCGTCCACTAGCCTTTCCACCATGACCTCCACCCCTTTGCTTGATTTCAAACATTTTGTTCATATTCTCTTCTACATTCAAAGAAAATTGATAAGCAACTTCAATGGTAGAATTCCTTACCAAACTCAACTCCTCTTTGATTCTTGGTTTTAACCTATTAATGTAATGGAAAACTTTCTCCTTATTGGCCTCAAAATTTCTTGTTTTGATCAAGACTCAATAGATTTATTTTTTATACTCCTTAACATATTTTCCTACTTCTTTCAACCCTTGCATCTTCTTTAGTAAATCTAGCTCATAGTTGATGGGAATGAACTATCTCTTCAACTTCTCCACCATTTGATCCCATCTGGTTATCTTCTCTTTACCTCTCTAGTTTCTCTCCAATTGGACTTCTTTCCACCATATGCTAGCATGGCCCCTCGTCTTGGCCTTTTCAAATTTGACCATCTCTAGATCTTCTATTTCCTCATACTCAAAATACTCTTCCATTTCATTGACCCAGTTGATCAACTCCTCTGGATTTAGGTTTCCAAAAAAATTAGACTTCAATCTTCAACCTCTTTCCAATCTTGGAAATGACCCTAAGCATTCTAACTTCTCTATCATCTATTAAATCTTGTGCTTCTTCTTTGAATGGCTCTCCATTTTCAGCCTCATCTTCACTTTCATCTCTTCTTCTGACATTGAATCCTCTATGTAACTCCTCTTGTAGTGCTTGAACTTGTCTTTGGAGGGCTCTAAAACCCTCTTCTATTACCCCAACATTTCTCCCACCACAGTTTCTTCATGGAGACATCTTTTCTCACAAACCCATAACCACAAGTCTTGGTGTAAACTACCTCACATTCAATGATCTGTCTACACACTTAGGAACTCTTGCTTTGATACCACTTGATGAGGGTAATCCCCTTAAAAAAACACACACACACAACTAAACAAGAGAGATAAACATAAAATGTCAAAAGAAATGCTTGCTTTCTATTACCTTGATAAAGTGAAATTACAATACTTAGAAAGATTAGAGATTTTGCACCCTATTTCAAGGCTCTAAAGGGCCTCAATTTTTAGTTTTAAACTTCATTGGAGAAATTCCTTAGGATGAAAAATTAATATCTTCCAAATAGTACAAGATTTTGAGATGATTCTTTAACCAAAAATATTATTTTCCCTTTTCACTCGGAGTCAATTTTCGTGCCCATAGGAACCGAATAGGTTGACTTACTAAAAATAGAAGGTGACTAGTTTTTTGGTTGTTTCAAACTTCTAACTATCCCAAAGACTACATGAGTCACCATGGGCCCCAAAATAACTAAGGACAACACTAGATTCTCTTGCATCATCATTAGTATAACCCAACTAGGAAAATAATGTCAATGTATTGTGCACTACACCATGGGTCCCATACTTCCATTTGGCCTTTACACCATCGAACAACTCAAAATCCAAGACTATCCATCATTGACACAACCATAATAATAGTGTTTCTTAATTTAATCTTTGTGTCAACAATGTTTCCTTGATCCTTTTTGATCTATTATTCCATTTTGACAACCTTATGATCTAAGGTTAATCCTATAATCAAAATTTCCATTAAAAATTGGTTACCTTGGTGAGTCCATTCACTATCACATTATGTCAATCCAATCAACATACAAAGATCAAAACTATTCCAATGATCCACCACTTACCCTCTAGAATTTCATGAGAGTATACAAGTCCTATCGATGATGGTGTCTTGTCTTCATTCCATGGTATACTAGACAATAACTTGCTACATACCTTGCAACATCTTACTCGGTTTCCTTCCAAATTATAGTGGTTTCCTATTATTCAAACAAGTTTTTCATTCAAGTGTTTTGTATATGACATTAGTTTAGCTCATTTTATTACTCAATATTCCAAGAAATTGGTACTTATTTTCTTTCTTTGATTCATAATAGTCAATTCCGACTAAGTGGAACCTCTTCCATGGACTTATGCCACATTTTATTCTCAAGTATAATGATTATATATTTTGTGGAGATAAAATAATTTATCTTAGAACATCCATATCTTGGATTTCTTTCATCCTTTGATCATTTCCAAATTTTTAATCCTATTTTTTTCTCAATCTATTTCTTCTTGTGCGAACCCTTTTTCTAGTACCTACAAAACAACATGAATAAACGAGTTAGACAAGGAATTACAAGCTAAAAGAAGGATTCCCCATGAAATCCATTTACAAATTAAACTAGGAATGAAAATATTGAAGAACACAATGCAAATGATAAAAACAAGATAAAATCTTAATTAGATATACAAACTCTCAATCCCATGGAGGAATTGGTGCCAATTTGATGTGAAAATTTGGCCCTTTCCCAATCCCTAAGATGCAAGATTCGAATATTGAAGAGATTGATGATCCACTTTTGATGAAATGGTGAGAGCTCCAAACAAAATCTGCAATAACCTAGCTAAGAACTCAAGATGGATGAATGAAAATGGCTAAGTATTTTAGCATGTTAACTTTGCTTATATTGTGGATGATAAAATGAGGAGAGGAGCTCTTCATTTATAGGATTTCAAGATGGATGAATACCCAAATTTGAGCAATGTGGGACTAACATTCATCCAATGATATGGTGCCACTTGTCAAGCTATGAATGGATGATGGTTGTGCAAGATTTGGGGTTTGTGCCAATAAATGCCAATATTTGAAATTCAAATTTGTTGAAATGACATGTAAGAGGGAAGGGAAAATGCAATAAATGCCACTTGGCTCAAGGCAAAGGACATGTAAGAGGTTTAAATGCCTTGTTGGATGTACATGTTGACTTGGAATTTTTGAATTCAAATTGAGAGAATATTCCAAAAGATGCCTTGTAGAAAAATAGAGATTTAATAAATAAATTAAATCTATTTTCATGTGCAACTTGCATTATCTAGAGGATGTGACATGAGATGAGGTTAAATTAATCAAGGGTTTAATTAATTTAACAAGAGATTAGATGATGTGGCTTATTTGACTTAGATTTATGGATTTATTTAAATCAGATAAGAGAGGAATATGGTAAGAGGCTAATTAAATAAAGATTTTGATTTATTTAATTAAAAGGGATGGTGTTAGATTAAATCAAATAAGGTTTTAATTTATTTAATTTAATGGACAGACTTTAGGGATTTAATCAAATAAATTGATTATTTAATTAAATAGGGATAATGAGATCAGATAAATTGATTTAATTAACAGGAGATTGACTTGATTAGATAAAATGATTTATTTAATTAAGAGATGAATATTGATGAATTTAATCAGATAAGGGAATTTGATTAAATGGTTAGACCGAAGAATGATTCAGGAAGAAATGGTGTTAGTAAGTCGGGATTAGGTGCACGATGTCAAATTAGTATATTTTCGATGTCTGCATTTTGCCCCTCTTTGAAGCAATGCACTCATTGCATTGGTTCAACGAATACATGATCTCGATCAAAGCCAAAAAATTTTATTATTAAAAACTTGCCCCATTGCTGCATGGCGAGAGAAAACATGCCATTATAATGCCCCCTCGAGAGATTGGATGAAAATTTCTATATTTTGGGTGATCTCGCGAAAAAAGGTGACAAAGTGCCTGACAGGTTCGGAAAGGGTTCGGGAGGCTAAAAATGTGTCTAAACACAATAAAACGATGAAAAACAAGCCTCAAATGGACAAAAACGGGTTCAGGGGGCCAAAACCCTAGCAGGACAGCCCTATAGGGTCAAAAAACCCTAATTTTTAGGCTTAAAAGGGGCCCGAGGGGTCACTTTCAAGTCATTTTCACACACCTCCGCTAGCAAACCTTGAGAATCAAGCTCCGACCTCTTGACGATATGGTGCAATGACAGCTTCCCCTACACATTTCAGACCGCATTCGAATCTACTAGTGGCCACCTAGCATTGGTGCCCCAGTATGTGACCTTAACTGACACTTCGTTTTTTAGTTTTAACGCATTTATTGCATGTTTAATGATGAGCTCGCCTCCAGTGGCACTATTATAGTGCCGCTTGGTGTTTAAAGTGCACCACTAATTGTCCCTTTGTGCCGTAGCGACGCTGTTTAGTGCCGTAGTGATGCAATTTAGAATTTAAAAGCTCCACCACTGGGCTCAGGCTCGGCTCGGACTCGCGGGCCAGTTTGGAAAAGTGTGCCGCGGCGGTGCACTTTTCATGAAAATTGTGACGTTGGGGGCTAAAGTGCACCGTAGCGGCACTATTTGGCGAAATTCCAGGTCCAACATCGGAGTTTGAGGAAACTCAAACTGCGACGCCCTCACAAACTGCACCGTTGGGAACCAGTTTGAGGCGTTAGGTCATGAATTTTCCAAAAAAAATTAACATGCCGACTTTGCTGATACAGGACAGACCTAGGGAGCTTTATTCTTGGGAGCACTGGTCGCGGAATTTGGTGAGTGTTCTCCAGGACTTCAGCGATAGAGATTAGGATCAGCTGGGTGTCGCAGGACTATGGCACATTGTGTACGCAGTGCCCATGCGCACACACCTCGGGATGCTGTCAGTGCTGGCGGAGCAGTGGCACAACGAGATGTCATCATTTCATTTTCCCACTGGTGAGGCGACCATCACATTAGAGGACATTTGGCACATATTATGATTGCCCATTCATGGCTGCTGGGTGATCTATGACATGGAGGAGGGACGCATTTGCTACACCTGAGTCCTCGCCACTCGAGACATTATCTACTGCAAGGGGCAGATCAAGCTGGAGAGGTACAGAGTTATAACACCTCCCTTCTGTTGGGCGATTGTGACGATCATTTCAGGCTTAGTTGCCCCAGACAGACGAGGGCGGTACTTCAGTCCTAGATGGGGATACTGCTGGGAGAGGATGGTCTGGGACAGGCCAGTTCGATTTGCATGGAGGCTTGTGATTTTGGCTTCACTCTACAGGGATTTGCACGAGTATGTTTATGTAGATGGCAGAGTGCTAGGAGCTAGAGTTACCTTGTTGCATGTCTGGGCGTGGGAGCACATTTCTGTGCTACTTCCACAAGTGGTTCTAGTTCAGATGGGGGTAGAGGATGCCCTTGTGGCATGATACATAGGGGGTGTGTCATTCACACATACTGGAGAGCATAGGATCCCCTACTAGAGGCGGGTCATAGATGAGATTCTCATGTTCACTTGGAGACTATACCTCGGTCAGCCCAGATGGGCTGATAATGCAGACCAACTCTTTTATTGTCACTAGGACAGATACATGCAGGACCGAGAGCATACAATGATAGAGAGATACCTATCTGGGCGCGTGCAGCATCAGTTTGAAGAGCTGGAAGATTGGCCAGATGATGGCTATGTAGCCATGTTTGCACACAGCATGACACAAGTGTCATGGGGGCCTGGTATTCCTACCGCAGAGGCAGTTGATAGTTTCTAACATATGGTGGTCTGACCTTGGGCCTACAATCAGGGATTGGCAGATCTGGGCACAACACGGGCATACAGGGATTGGTTCCGGCCTCCTCTCCGGTTGACTATTCTAGGTGAGGACCCAGACGCATACAGGGTCAAAGGCAGGGGTAGAGGACAAGCACGAGGGTGAGGTCCGAGGATCGAGATCTGACGGGATGCACCAGAGATGCCCCTAGTTCTGCCAGGTCAGGGAGATGTCCCTATGCAGGACTAGCAACAGGATCCTCCTGTCCCACCACCACGAGTTGAGGGTGAGGGTCAGATCCATGCACAGCCACGGGCACAGCCAGCAGGGCAGGCAGACACATGAGATGCCTTGATTTTGCAGTTATAGTCACAGGTATAGGAAGTGATGGCCAAGAGAGACCAGGCACGAGCCGAGAGGGAGCAGCTGAGAGTAGAGAGGGATCAAACTATGTAGCAGAGACAGGTTGTAGAGCTATAGGCAGCGATAGAGCTAGGTTGTAGGCAGCAGATTAAAAGTATGAGAGCCTCCTCATCTTAGGGTACAGTGCCGGTTCGATCTTATAGAGAGGCCATTCGAGAGGTGGAGTACTACCACTGGGCCTACTACGATATAGTTCCTAGAGCAGACTGGGTCCCAAAGTATTCAGAGCGGGCCAGTCAGAGACCACCAGAGGGTCACAGTGATAGGGGCGAGGGTAATATCCATGGAGATCGGGCTTGATCCAGATCTTTATGATGTACCTTTTGTGCTTTATGGGCTCATTTTTGATAGCCCAATGGACATTTTGTACTGATTGACACATATGTATAGTGATCCAATTATTTTTTGTACTATGATAGTTGATATATATATGAGCCAATTTTGATGCGATGCAATGTGTTACGTTATTTATGCATGGATGGTTTATTTCTATATGCTTTGCAGTGATGTTTTATGGATGCATTTATTTCTAATGATGTTTATGCAATGATGTTATCTATATGATGATTTATTTTATGACGATGTGATATGTGAAATGATTTGATGCAATGATGTGAAAAAATGCTTATATATGAGTTGATTTATGGGTGAATATGATATGATGCGATGGCCGTGATATGATGCAAATGAATTGACGGTATGAGATGCTTAGAATAACAAATGTTATTATCCTAAATGATGATGTATGTGATGCAATGATATGTTAATGCGATGATATGTATGCCTAATGAATTAATGCTTATGCTCCTATTGTTTATGATTATGAGATGCTTCCGTTCATGTTATGTGGTGATTTATGTAATGATAATATGAATTGGTCATGTAATGCTATGAGATGTAATGTAATGGGTGGAATGCGGTGTCATGAATGCACCTATTTAAAATGCGATGTGTATGTTTCCTATATGACATGTTTTTTATATGAGATGTGTATGCAATATGTTAATGATTTGTGGATGCAGGATTGATGCCAGTGATGGTGATGATGATCAACTGTCATAGTACTTTGTTAGCATGATTAGTAAGAAAAGAAGAAGTCATTTCAACAAGATGCAAGATAACACAAATGCAGATGATGATGATGATGATGATGATGATTACTTGCCGAGGAATTGGGATTTTCAAAGGGCCAGATTTTCTTATGTTTGATAACACACATGGTACGATGCATCAAGGTATAGACGACCAGGATGGCGTGGTACTTAGTGTGATGGAATTTGACTTGATAATCGGATAGGAGTATTCTCGTTCACACCTGACATACGGAAACCTTGCTAGGATGCACTTCAAAAATTTCAGACACCTCAGACCAAAACATGGAAAGGTAAACCTTTCTATGCAATAATCAACAAGTTGTCCTAGACCTCTTCCGTACATACCTAACGAAGCAAGTATTCGCCGAGGTTATAATATAAGAATGTCCAACAAGCACAACAGACAAAAGATAATGATCATTGCCCCATTACTATTTCTCTAAATCCTCTACTTTGAGATATCATCGAGACGTCCTTGGAATGAGCGTAAATAAGATAAGTCAAAAGAAAAAGACCAAGTAAACAAACAAACCGATTCTCTTCAATACCGCTAACGGAAAAAGGATATGTTTTCTAAGGATGATGAACGAAACTTATTGCCAAAAGATAATTCCCATTGTCAGAAGGATTCATCCTAGGACATGTTAGTGGATGGTGGCACATCATTTCATTTATAAGGGATGATTGATATGGGACTAATTCAGATGATGAGTTACCAATACAAAGAGATAACCAACTTGCTTACGTACTGACTTAGACTTATGACTTGACGTTTTGAGTTCTACCTTAAGATGGTGCGAGACTTGTTTCCGATTGTTTTACCAAAGGTTGATGATGATGATCAGTTTATTATGAGTAATGTTTATTGTGGGTATAAGTGAGATGAGATGGATTTTTCTCAAATATTTGGATGTTTTGCAATGTTATGCAATGTTTTGAGGCTGTTTTTGGTATTTTTTCGAGATTTTCCAAATGTTTTGATTTTTGGTTTTTCAATGTTTTTGGGATTTTCTAAGATTTTGACCAAGAAACTAACCTAGAGACCTATCCTAGGGGTCTCGAGGGCTGATCGATAGATTAGCCTTTCCTACGTTATACACGCAGAGACCACGTAGTTCAACTAATGACTTGACCGATTTACAGATGAGATGTCATTTTATTATGACGGACTCCTATAGGACTGACCTAAATGTCTCGGGGGATGATCAAAGATCAACCTTGCCTACGTTCAAGCTCAGAGATGATGTAGTTTGACAAGATGACCTTGTTTTTGGCTTTTTAAATGACTTTTTGACCTATTTTTGGATTTTGATGTGTTTTGAATGTTTTTGGATTTTTTCTAATTTTTTGGATTTTTTGGTTTTTCTGATTTTTTCATGTTTTTGGATTTTCTGATTTGAGGACTTTAAGAATATACATGAATCCGATCTGATGAGAACCTACCCCCAGCGCGATGCAATAGACTACTCCGATAAAGGCAGGACAAACTGACCTTGAGGATGGGCCGAGTAGTACTAGGAGGGATCATGATACGAACACAGGACCAAGCTATGGTGTGGATGCGAGTGGATGTGTGATGGGTGGAGACCCGAATGTGATGGATGATGGGAGTGAAATGGATGGATGATGCAGATCAAGCCATAAAGATCCCGGTGGATGGATAATGCAGGCTTTCACCAAGGTAAAAGTGCCACCGAAGTGGTTTTCACTAGAGGACAATTTTGTGGATCATTTTTTTGATTTTTTTGAATTTTTTTGCTTTTTTAATTTTTTTTTGTTGTTACCAAGATGCCTATTTGCTAGGTTTTCACCGAAGTAACCATTTTTTAAGGATTTTTTCTGATTTTTTGGATTTTTTGGTTCTATACCTTGGAAGATTTAGGCATAATTTTTTTTTGAGATGGGAGCTATTCATGGGCTCCTGCAAAGGTTCCCCTTCAAGTGTTGATAGCTGATATGCCCCTAATTTATAACTTACTATTGTGACAAATGGTCCTAACCAATTGGGTTCGAACTTGCCTTTGCTGTTGGGATTCGAGACATTCTTCTGATTTTCTTTTAAGACCAATTCTCTAACTTGGAAAGTCCTATTTCTGATCTTCTTGTTGTAGCTTTGTTTGAGTCTATTTTGATAGACTTGTAGATGATTCAAAGCATATATGCATCTCTCATCCAGTAACTCCAGCTCGTTTAATCTTGACACCTGATATTCCTCATCAGTGATGAGATTTTGCAATGATATTCTAAGGGATGGGAGCTCGATCTCAATGGGGAGTATGGCTTCTAATCCGTAGACCAAGGAGAAAGGGGTGGTGCCAATGGGTGTGCGGATGCTGGTTTGATAAGCCCAGAGGGAGGGATTAAGCTGCAAGTACTAGTCACGACCTGCGTCATTGACTATTTTCTTGAGGATTTTGAGGATGGTTTTATTCGTGGCTTCTGCTTGGCCATTACCTTGGGGATAGTACGGGGTGGAGAAGCGATGCTAGATTTTGAATTTCTCGCACAAGTTGCGAACCTCCTGGTTCTTGAATGGTGTCCCATTATTTGAGATAATGGCTTGTGGGACGATGTAATGATAGATGAGATAGTTCAGGATAAATTTTGAGATTTGTTTCCCAGTGATATACGTCATGGGTATGGCTTCCACCCACTTTGTGAAGTACTCAGTTGTAGTTATAATGAATTTGTGGCCATTGGATGAGGTGGGTGTGATTTTGCCAATGAGATCAAGTCCCCACTGCGAGAAGGGCCATGGTGTGACGATCGGGTGAAGCTCTTGAGCTGGAGCATGGATGAGATCCCCATGCTGCTAACATTGTAAACACTTTTTAGCATGATCATGTGCTTTTCTTTCCATTGTGGGCCGGTAATACCCCATCCTCAGCAATTTCTTAGCGATGGTCATTCCACTCGAGTGTGAGCCACAGATACCATTGTGAACCTTGGTTAGAGCGGTTAATGCCTCCTCAGCATTTAGACAGCGTAGCAAGGTACCTTCTATGCTTCTACGGTATAAGGTATCACCTAGGATGACAAATCTGATGCCTTTTTGATAAAGGTTCGTTTAAGGTTTGATGGGAGGTCAGCGGGTATGACTCCTATGCAAAGATATGTGTAGATGTCATGGTACCAAGGATCACCAAGACCAATGATTTCACACACATATTTCGATTCTGGTACCTCGAATGCGGGAACGAGAAGTTGCTCAATCAAGAATTCATATCTTGGGACATTGTTAGGGATATTCAGCAAGGATCCAATTGTCACCATCGCATTTGCTACTCTGTTGTTGGTTCTTGGAATCTACTCAAATGTTATGTCAATGAAGGATTCCTTTAGAGTCTCCACCAATTTCTTGTATGGAGTGAGCTTATCATCCTTAGTCTGATATTCATTATTGACTTGATTTATGATCAACTGAGAGTCTCCGTAGACTTTGAGGGCTATGATATTCCATTACACTACTATCCTGAGACCTATAGTCAAAGCCTCATATTCTACTATGTTATTTGTGCAAGGAAATGCTAGTTTGTATGACCTTGGTATGCAGTCCCCTTGTGTGGTGATGAAGAAGACACCGGCTCCTGATCCGTGTTGTGTATATGAGTCCTTGAAGTATAGTTTCCAGTGATCAACAACATTGAGGTTAAAAATAGACTCATCAGGAAACTCTGATACAAGGGGATTCTCAGAATACATAGG
This sequence comes from Sequoia sempervirens, assembly GCA_007258455.2. Lineage (NCBI taxonomy): Eukaryota > Viridiplantae > Streptophyta > Pinopsida > Cupressales > Cupressaceae > Sequoia > Sequoia sempervirens. The sequence continues at coordinate 225,457,295 of VDFB02058242.1, read as the reverse complement.
TGCTTCTGCTAGTTGGTCTACAATAACTTGACCCTTGATGGCTTTTCTTTCCACATACTTGATGTCATATTCTGATAATATCATGACCCATTTTTCCATTCTACTAGTTAACATTGCCTTTGATAAGAGATATTTAAGGGGGTCAATTTTGGCAATGAGCTTGATCTTGTGTGCCAACATGTAGTGTCTGAATTTTTGGGATGCAAACACTACTACAAGGCAAGCTTTCTCGATGAATGAGTAATTTAACTCGTGCCCGACCATTGTCCTACTGATATAGTAGATAGCCCTCTCCGTTCTTTTTTCATCATGTTGAGCCAAGAGAGCTCCAAGGGCTACTGCTGTTGTTGATACATATAAGATTAATGGATTTTGTGGGATAGGTGGCATTAACACTGGTGGTGTCAGTAGATATTCCTTGATCTTGTTGAATCCCTCTTCACATTTTGTATCCCATTTATACGCTACCCCCTTGTGGAGTAGGTGAGAATAAGGATTCTGCTTGTCTGCCAATTGTGCTATGAACCGTCAGATGGATTGAAGTCGGCCTTGGAGGCCTCTCAGTTGTTTTAATGTCTTTGATGCTTCCATCTCGAGGATTGCTTTTACTTTTTTTGGATCCACCTCGATACCCCTCATTGACACTATGTATCCTAGTATTTTACCTGATTGTACATCGAAGACAGACTTCTTGGGATTTAGTCTGACTTTGTATTCCTCCAGTCTGTCAAAGATAGCACTTAGGGTTGCTATATGATCTTGTCTTTTTCTTGACTTTGCTAGGATGTCGTCGACATAGTCTTCAACTATTTTGTGAATCATGTCATGGAATATTAGTTTCATGGCCCTTTGATAGGTTGCTCCTACATTCTTTAGGCCAAATGGCATCATGTTCCAATAGTAAGTCCCCCATGGACAAGTGAAGGCAGTCTTATGTTGATCTTCCTTTGATATCATGATCTAGTTATATCCTGAAAATTCATCCATTAGTGATAGCATCTCATGCCCTGCTATCATGTCTACTATCATGTCAATATTGGGAAGTGGGAAATCATCCTTGGGAAATGCTTTGTTCAAATCTCTGAAGTCCATGCAGATTCTGATAGCTCCGTTAGGTTTTGAAACAGGTACCAAATTTGATACCCATTCTGGATAATCAATTTGTCGGATAAATCCTGCATCTAACCACTTTTTGAGCTCCATTTTGAGTAATAAGGCTATTTGAGGATGCATCTTTTGAAGCTTTTGTTTGACTGGTTTTGCTTTTGGATATACTGCTAAATGATGGGCAACTATCTCTGGATCTAGCCCTGGCATATCAACATAACTCCATGTGAAGTTTATTTGTCTCTCCTTTAGGAATGCTGCTAGGAGTTCTTGCTCTTCTGATAATAGCGATTCCACATAGAATGTAATGTGCGGGGTCTCCTCTGTTCCTATGTTGATCGGATTGCATTTTTCGGCCAATACTACTAACTTCTCCTGATGAATAGCTCTTAGGGGAAGATTGAATCCTTCATCCTCAGGTGCCTCAGAGAGGTTTTCACCATTGGATACGTCCTTTCTATTTACTATTTTCTTGTCAAAGAGTGCCACAGTGTGGTTTTCACTCAAGGACTTGGATATGATTCTTAGTTTCTCAGTTTTACAACTGAAGGATTCAATCGTTTCCCCATAATAGGCATGTGTGTCCAACTCCATTATAAATCCTGCCTTGTGATCTCCATTTGGAATGTTATCCCTCAATCCCATAAATTCTAACAGCGCTTCATTGTTTTCGAATGTATCAAGAACTGGTGGTCCTCGTTGGTCATAGTTGATCAGTTGGGGGTAGACTAAACAAATCTCATGATTTTGACTATCTGGTTCAAAGGATATGGTACTAATCATACACAAGGTGGTATCTTCGAATAGCCTAGGTAGATTAGATAAGGTATCTTTGTCATTGCTACTAATATAGGGCTCAGTTATAAAATTATGTGTGTCCCTACCTGTGACTATTGGTGAGTGTACTTGTACTAGTACTGGCTGAGGAGAAACATTATCGGCTCTAACCAGAGGACTTCGGCCATGTATGGTTATTCTTGGTGTGGCACATCCAAGACCAAGATTTGTTATGGGTCGCGTCTCAGGCATGATAGGTATTATGAGCCCATTGTCATTTTGTCCCAATCTTTGATTTCTATTGTAGCCCATTGCAAGCATCATGTGTAGGCCCTTACTTTTTTCATCCATTGGTAAATTAGCTGCCAGTCTTTCATCTTGATACAACATGCGAGATGGATCTACTTCAATGACCTCATGACCAAGGTCTCCCCATCTTGTGAATTCAGGATAATCCTCAGGATACGTTTGTGATGTGGAAGCTTGATTTTCTTGTGGGCGTCCCCATGATCTAGGAGATTGTGGTAACTCTCCTATCAAGAAAGCATTGTTAGGGAGTTTGTAACTTCCACAACCATCCTCCTGGATGATGAGATTGATATTGGATATGGTGGGAATGGCAAGTGTCTCTATCGCAGAAGTGGACACGAGAGTGGTGGGATCAATGTATTGTGTGGATGGTCCCTCATTATTCTTTGGAACTTGGGGGATTTTGTAATACTTGGCTTCAAGATTTTTGCAATATGAGAATGGCTTAGGATCCCCACGGATGGTAACTTCTTGTCCATTATGCGTGAATTCCACACATTGGTGGAAGGTTGATGCTACGGTTTTCATCACATGAATCCATGGGCATCCCAGGAGGATATTGTATGGCAATTCGAAGTCCAAGACCTGACATGTGGTTTCCATGAGTGTTGGCCCTACTTGCATAGGGAGCTTAATTGTGCCCTGAGACACTCTTTCTTGGTCATCATATGCTCTTATTGTGATGCCCTTTCCTTTGTCGATGGAATCTTCTGATATTTTCAACTGCTTGATGAGGCTAAGAGAACAGATGTTCAAACCTACACCTCCATCCACCAAGACCCTTTTGATTTTTCTTTTGTTTACAATGGCTTCCAAGTGAAGTGCGCAGTTGTGAGATGGTTGGGCAGGGAAATCTTGGTCAGAAAATGTAAGGAGATTAGGTGTTATGATATTTGTGAACATAGCTTGGAATTGCTCTACATCGAGATCTGCGAGGACAGTGGATGAGGCTAATGCTTCCTCAAGGATATTTTTATGCACTGATGAGATTTTTAACAACTCCATGATGGAGATGTGTGTTGGTGTTCTTTTGAGTTGGTCTACAACATTGTAGCTATATGGAATGACTCATGATGTAGGGACTCTATTTGGTTGGGATGATCTTGCAATGGTGACTTTGCCGCCTCTTGTGGTGACTCCACAATCTTCGACATGGGCGCCCTTGATAGTGATGACCATGCAGTCTTCATTTAGCGAGGCAACAATAGATTCATAGACATGATTTACATTTCCTTCCCCTTTATCATCTCTATTTCCTTTGTTTCCATGATTCAGCATCGAATTGTGTAGATTTTAAGGTCTTGATTTCCCGTAGGTTGTTCCACGTTTATGATTTTCTTGTCAATGAGATCTTGGATGATGTTTTTGAGTCTCATGCAATTGTTTGTGGTGTGACCTTTTATTTTGTGGAATTCACAAAGTTGATTCTCATTGTACCAAGGGGGTTTGACATCGGGTTCTTGGTAATTTTTGAATGTAAGAGGCTGGATGAGTTTTTCGGCAATCAACTTTTTCATTATGTCCTCCAATGGTTCCCCCAAAATGGCGTATTTATGTTTTGGATAAGTTTTGCATTGGGGTGGTCCTCTTTGGTCATTGAGGTTATTGATGGTGGGATTATTGGGTTGGTATGTTGTGTGATGAGTGTTTTGGCGTTGTGGTTGGATTTGCGGTGCGGGTGTATTTTTCCATGGACCACTAATGACCACCTTGGCATCGACGATGCCATCATTAGTGATGTTCTTGTTTCTCGCTCATGTACAAGGTTTATCATTGTAATTAGATTATGGGAGGTTGTTTTGTGGTTCGTGATATGATGTTGATTCTGCTGGTTGAGTCACAAGGGCTCTTTCGATGTTGAGCACCTTGGAGATCAATTGCTCATATGTGGTGATTCCCTAAACCTTGAGATGCAATGATAGGTAGCTTTCAAGGTTGGTTATGATTGTGCAGACTTGTTGTTATTTCGGCATGGTCCACTTGCTCCGATTGGCCTTGGATTGCCATCGTTGAAGGAATGAGGTGAAAGACTCATTCTTTCCTTATTTTAGAGCAGAGAGTTCTTTGAGACTGACATCCATTGTAATGTTACATGCGTAATTCCTAATGAATTCATCTCTGATTTCTTGGAATGTTCTAATGCCTGAAGGTAAGCGGGAGAACCATTCTATAGCGGGACCTTCCAAGCTCCTAGGGAATAGCTGCATCAGATAAGTATCGTCATATGCAACCTCCATACAGTGAACCTAGAATTCCCTGATGTGATCTGCAAGGTTTCCCATCCCTCGATATTTGTCAAATTTTGGGATTTCAAATCCTTTGGGGAATGGTTTCATGTCTAGGCTCCTATCGAATGGATAGGGACACAAGTTGCTTGGCGTTTTAGTTGTTCGCCCCGATTGAAGGTCGAGCACTTGTTGCGAGAGCAACCTGAGTTGTGTCATCACATCACTCTAGGGATCAAGGGGTGGGATGAAAGTGTTTTGGGTTGTGGTTTGGGTCATGGGTTGGATGGATGGGTTGGTTGGTGCGTTGTTTGATGGTATCTACATGTTCTGTCGAGTGAAGTAGGCTTCTACTTGCTTTTGTATGAACGATGCCTGTTGTTGATCCTGTTGTTGTTGCGCTAGGATTTGTACTTGTTGCTGCTCCAACAACGCTTGTTGTTGTGCTTGCTGTTGTTCCCACAACGCATGTTGTTGGGCTGCTAATTCTGTTGCTTCTTGTTGCTCTTAGTATTGCTTCAATCCTTGTTGATATACCTGCAATTGCACTGCTTGTGCAAGAATTTGTGCTTGTTCTTGCACTTGTTGTGCTTGATATTGAGCTTGTGCTTGCACTTGAGCTTGTGCTTGTGTGGCCTGTTGTTGTAATAAGAGTTGTGCTTGCACAACTCTTTGTGCTTATAATGCTTGTGTAGCTTGGGCAGCCTGTTGTTGTTGCTGTTGCAATAAAGCTTGATCTTGTGCAGCTTGTTGTGCTTGTATTGCGGCTTGTGCAGCTTTGGCCACTTGTGTAGCTTGATCAGCTTGTTGCACGCCTTTTTGTTTCAGGACTTGTCGGTATCCTCTTTGGAAAGCAGCCTATAATGCTGCATCATATGGATTTGATGTGGTGAACGTTGGAGGTGGTGGATTTGGAATGGTGATAGATGATGATGTTGTGTTGATGTTTTGCATGTTGGATAACGGTATTGATTTGATTGGTCCTTGTGAGACCATGCTTTTTGATGCTAGGGGTGTGTTTGATGATGTTTCCATTGCTTGTGTGTTTATCGTTTGTTGTTGAGATATCAATGATAAATTTTGAGTGTTTGGTGCAACGCTTTGATTGATGGTTGGGATGTAGGTTTGATTGATACTTGGTAGGGGAGGAAGCCCTAAACAAAGGAGTGGTACGGATGATAATGGAAATGGTAGAAGAAGTGGGAATGTAAGAGGTGTGAGTTGTTGTGAAAACATCGTGGTGTCAAATAAGCCCCCTAGTCCGAACGTATCTCCCTCTTCTTGTGAATTTGTGAGAAGAGGTGTTTGTGGTGTTGCGTGGAAGGATGATGATGATGGATCGTGATGGAATGTGAGAGGAACACTCTTGTGTAATGGGTTTTCGGGTATGCTTTGTTCCAAGGTGGTGTTTGCGTCCATGTTTTGATTATTAACAAGGGGATGTGATTGAAGAGCATTGAGGAATGTGTTTCCCTTGTTGACATTTGGTTGGGTTGGAGCAAACAATGTTGTGATTTGTGGAATTTTTTGTGTGACGTTTTGAGATGGGGGTGTAGATGAAATGGGGATGGTGGATGAAATTGGAGGAAATGATGTGTCTATGATAGTACTCACATCAAAATCTGAAGGCAACTTGGCCCCTTGTTTTTCTAGTTCAAGCATGTACAACGAAGGGTTAAGTCTCATCATAATGTTGATGATTCTATGGTTGTTTGGATTTTGGAGCATTTCTTCAATTTCCTCATGATACATTCTGAAAGTGAGGTCCTCTCCTTGATTTTCTTCTTGGGGATGTCGTGATGATGAGAGGGTCAATGGGTTGCTTGATTCTATTGGATTCATTTCTGCATTGGTATGGCTAAGGTCACTTCAAGCGGGTGTTTCTTGGCTTCCATACTCTTCTTGTATTGAGATCTTGCTTGGACCATAAAACAAGGATCAAGAATATGGGAGATGAAATCTCTTGATTCTTTGGATTGATCTCTATTTTATGTCCCAAAGTGAAAGTTTTTAGGATGCTTTTGAGGATCAAAGGTGATGATATGATGATGATACTAGGGATGGATGATATGGATGCTTTTGACTTTTGATCAATCTTGAATGAGACACTAGGCTTTTTAGGACTTTGGATTTTGATTTTGGATTTTGAGATTTTGAGATTTTGAGATTTTTTCCTTGACTTTTGATTATGCTTTTGATTTGGATTTGGATTTTTGAACAAAAATATCCTAAGATGTTGGATGATGATCTAAGGGATAGCTTTGTCCAAAGGATGATAATTTGAATATGTGTGAGGAGAAGGATGCATCTACCCACACCTATTAAAACAAGATGATTGTTTCACTAAGCATATGGAGAAGGATTCATCTACATACACTAAGCTAGACAAGATGATTTTGATAACTTTGACTAAGCATATGCAAAAGGATGCATTTACACATACCTAGCCAAAGGTGTTTTTGATAATATTCTCAAGGATTTTGTCTCAATGATTTTGATGATGGTTTGGATTTTTCCCTAAAGCCTAGTATCAAGGATGATTTCAAGATTTATCAAAAGGTGATGATGAGGTGGATATTGTTTTGATGTATGGATGAAAGATTTTGATAATGTTTTGATCCTAAGATGAACCTACAAGGACACTTTGTTTGCCTAGATCTAGGTATTGAAGAGCATGCAAATGCTTCCTAAAGACCTTTGTAACCAAGAAATGATTTCATTGGGACATGCATTTTCGGATTTTCAAACAATGACTTGTGCTTTGGGATTGTAAAGTATTCAACACACATGAAAGTTCATTTTTCTTATCTTTGCTTAATGTCTTTATTTTACCAAAAACACTTTCTTCAATTAGGTTTTCAAACTAAGATGTCCAATGTCTTAATTTCTTCAAACCCCACAAGATATGCTATGTGAAATTTAATGAACTTAAGGCAAGGGGTTTTCCTATTGTTTACTTAAGGAGACAAATTGAGATATAATCCAATGCTTAGAAACCTCTAAGGATGTAAATCCCAAGGGAAAGCAATAACATATGGATTGAGTCAATTGTATTTGTCCTCAAAAGGGTTTGAAATTTGGATGATGTTAAGTGTTTATTTCCATGGTGTTTTCGAACAAGCAATGCATTTTGTAACCCAAGAATAAGTACAATCCTATGGATGTGTAAGACAATATTTGTTGGATTCCCACTTGGACAAGTCCAGCTACGCTTATCTCTAGCGGATGGTTAGATGCTTGACCCCACTGGCTCCCCTCCATGGCACTCACTTATATGGGGCAGCCAAGCATCAACACCCATGAAACACCCATGGCATGCTTTCCATATCTACTAGAAGACCGTAAAAGTGTGGGGTGGCTTCAAAACGATCGTTCTTGCACCAAAAAATAGATAAAGGATTTTGGAAAATTCTAGCACATGGGTTTTAGTAAGGACTTTCCATTCATAGGAGTTGACCCAATGTGGCAAGAGTCCCCTTTCAGATCCATCTTGTCGGTCAACTGCGTGATATTGGTGTTTCTTCCAATATCCACATTTATATCCCAGCTAGAATACTCTCGGGTTCAGAGTTTTACCAGTTGAGTCGTTCCCTTGGGTGAGTACTTTTTCCCCAAGGTAGGCCCTCTAGGATAAACAAAAGCGAATGAAGAACAATATTTGTAACTCGATCAATCCTTGTTGGCAACTAGGAAAGAGAATATACGCAACAAAGCCCCCACTCACACTCGCACAATAGTTTGTCCAATTTTAAGCCCAAATTGAAGTGTGCAGGTGATTGCTTTATCTCAACCCAAAGTCATGGAAAAGAACTTTTGATTCTCAAGATCGCTATAAAGCGCGAGAGAAGCGCATACGTCCTTTTCCAATGGCTTTAGTCTAAGTAAGCCCTCACGAAAAACACAACTACACTTGTTCTTTTTAGATCCTCAAAGCAATATGTGAGTTCATTTTAAAGCACCAAATCACAAGTGAAAAGACATTTGTTCAATTGTTTAATCCATAAACGAAATCTAGTAAGTTGTTGATCCTAAGGTTCTTTTTAATCCTTTTGTAAGAAATAAACAAAAAGAATCCTTTTTAAACCCAAATGAAAGCTAGTGTTCTAAAGAAAGAAAAAGATGAAAAATTACTTAAAGAAGTGTTAAACAAACACTTAAGTGTTAAAAAACATTTTGATTAGACAAAATATCATCTCCATGCTTCTCCTTCCTTTGATTTTGGCTTCCAACCTACAAAGTAGAAAATAATCAGATTCTAGAAAAACACAGAAGTTAAAAAACTAGAAAAGAGTAGATAAATAAATCATGAACCAAAAGCACGTGCTAAAAAACTAAATTCTCCCTTTTTTTGTTTTCCAGCATCGTAACTCGTGAAGGCGTCGCTATTTTTTCCTTCCAGCGGTGCTCTTACAGCGCCACTTACCATTCAACGGCACTCTGTGTCAAGACAGAGAGCACGATTGCGTCACTCTTTTCTCCTAGTGTCGCAGTTTTTGAAAGCGTCGGAGTTTTAAAATTTTTGAAAACTGGTGCAGATCAGCGAGTCCAGCGGTGGAGTTTAGAATTTGAATTTTTTGGCGGGATGAGTCCAGCGGCACTAAAACAGTGACACTGATGAGCCCACGTTGCTAAAATAGCAATGCTGATGAGCCCGTGGTTCGAAAATAGTGATGCTGGCGAGCTCGCGTTGGAATTTCCTATGTATGCAGAAAAAGCACAATTTTTTTGAGAAAATGTTAGAAATTTTGATGTCAAGCCCTCCTTCTACACCAAATGTGTAAACCCTTTTTCTAGTACCTGCAAAACAACATGAATAAACAAGTCAGACAAGGAATTACAAGCTAAAAGAAGGATTCCCCATGAAATCCATTTACAAATCAAACTAGGAATGAAAATATTGAAGAACACAATGCAAATGATAAAAACAAGATAAAATCCTAATTAGATATGCAAACTCTCAATCTCATGGGGGAATTGGTGCCAATTTGATGTGGAAATTTGGCCCTTTCCCAATCCCTAAGATGCAAGATTTGAATGTTGAAGAGATTGATGATCCACTTTTGATGAAATAGTGAGAGCTCCAAACAAAATCTGCAATAACCTAGCTAAGAACTCAAGATGGATGAATGGAAATGGCTAAGTATTTTAGCATGGTAACTTTGCTTGGATTGTGGATGATAAAATGAGGAGAGGAGCTCTTCATTTATAGGATTTCAAGATGGATGAATGCCCAAATTTGAGCAATGTGGGACTAACATTCATCCAATGATATGGTGCCACTTCAAGCTATGAATGGATGATGGTTGTGCAAGATTTGGGTTTGTGCCAATAAATGCCAATATTTGAAATTCAAATTTGTTGAAATGACATGTAAGAGGGAAGGGAAAATGCAATAAATGCCACTTGGCTTAAGGCAAAGGACATGTAAGAGGTTTTAAATGCCTTGTTGGATGTACATGTTGACTTGAAATTTTGAGTTCAAATTGAGAGAATATTCCAAAAGATGCCTTGTGAGCAAAATAGAGATTTAATAAATAAATTAAATCTATTTTCATGTGCAACTTGCATTATCTAGAGGATGTGACATGAGATGAGGTTAAATTAATCAAGGGTTTAATTAATTTAACAGGAGATTAGATGATGTGGCTTATTTGACTTAGATTTATGGATTTATTTAAATCAGATAAGAGAGGAATATGGTAAGAGGCTAATTAAATAAAGATTTTGATTTATTTAATTAAAAGGGATGGTGTTAGATTAAATCAAATAAGGTTTTAATTTATTTAATTTAATGGACAGACTTTAGGGATTTAATCAAATAAATTGATTATTTAATTAAATAGGGATAATTAGATCAAATAAATTGATTTAATTAACAAGAGACTGACTTGATTAGATAAAATGATTTATTTAATTAAGAGATGAATATTGATGAATTTAATCAGATAAGGGAATTTGATTAAATGGTTAGACCGAGGAATGATTCAGGAAGAAATGGTGTTAGTAAGTCGGGATCAGGTGCACGATGTCAAATCAGTATATTTTCGATGTCTACACTTCCAATAAGTATTTTAAATTAGTTTGAGTAACAATTTTCGTTACATCATATTGACCTTGATATTATCTTCCAAAAGATGTCAGCAATTATTACATACATAGTTTCTAGGCATGCACGTTCCTTGATAACTCAAGATCATGAGGATATAACTCTTCCCTTTTCTATTTCATAGATGATAATCTTTCCGTTTGATGATCAATTATATCTTCTACCTCTTTGAAACATTATTGATAATAGAAAATTGATCTTCCAAAACAATATGAATAAAATTTTGTCTAAATAGTCAAAAGCTTTTGACCTTTCCATTATCTTTCACTAATAATTCCAATACCTCAACCTTTGTGGTCATGGAGGATAATATTTTAGTTGAATCATGACTTACAAAGAAGTCAAAAGTTCTTCTAGATTGAAAATACATCATTGAACTTTGATGTATTGGGTACTTTATCTGAGTTCATCTACTCTCCTTCTCCCCCCATAGTGTTTCCATGATATTATATCATCTTAAGTTTAACTCTTAGCAAACATTTTCTCTCCCAAAATTGATTGAATTGGTTTAACATTTTTTGTTGTTGGCTTTTGAATTACTTTTTCTTTCCTTTCCTAACCTCCATGGTATACCTTGAATATAGTTTTGTGTTTTTAAAATTGGATTCATCATCACCTTCAATTCTTTCAAATTCAATAGTTGGATCCACAAATGAATAATCAAAAACTATACAAGCCAAGAGATACTCTAGTATTTCATTCCAATTCTCTTTTCCATATATACATTAATAGCCTTTTAACCATAGTAGAATATTATCCCATATCTGCAAGGCCCCTTTCGTTGGTGTGTTAAATGAGCTTGTTGTGGATCCCTTATGACAAATGTCTCTCCAGCTTAGTGTGTTTTTTCCAAATTATTATTTTGATTTGACAATATAGTTTCCTCCATATCTAATTTCTTTTGGAATATCTAAACGTAAGTTTAACTTTCATTGACAAGTTGGTAAGTTCAATCTACACTTCAACCAAACTATGCTCTAACTGAGCCCTTTGTCCAATTTGTTTGATTTTCTTTCGAAGATTTTACCTTGTGATCATCTTCTAAAGTAAATTTTTCCAATTCCTTGGTCATTCCACTTTCTCATAAATTTATACACTTTAAGGTTGTTTGTCTTCTTTCCCCTTTTTTTAAATTAGAATCTCCAAATTGACCATGTCTATTCCATTTGATGGAATCATATTGGCTTTTATTCTTTGTAGGTTGCTTCTTTTCCTAACCATTCTTATCTCAACCATTTGTTCTAAGATATAAACTTTCACTCTTGACTCTAATTATCATTGCAAGATTTTTACCTTGCACTAATTCAATTTTTTCAAGGGTTATGCAACCTCTTGGTTACCTCTCTAGTTGATTGTGATTCATAAAACATTGAATTCCTACTTCAATTGAAGTTTCTAATTTATGCTAATAGTTAATTCTTTTCCAATAAAGCATACTCATAGATTCTTAGTATCCTTAATCCTGATTCCTTGACTCTTTGCATCTACAGGTTGCTATCAATAAGGGGGATTAATTTGATTCTTTCCATCCCTTAGAGTCACTTAAAAATATTTTTTAGGTTATAGGTAGTCATTGGTAATCCTCCATAACCTTATGTTGATGGTTGTTTTAGCACTTCTCAATATAGGTAATGCATAAATACACTACCTCTCTTGAAAGGTAGAAATCTACAAACAAGTTACAAATCACTACCCCAAGGTTTTGAGTGTCAGGTCATGACAATGCTTAGAATATCTTAGTTGTTTCATGTGATTTGTTGGTAATCATAGGGTCATCATGTGTATGTTAAGTTGGAGAGGAATTGGCTCTTCAAATGGAATTTATGGAATTCTGAAATGATGTTCTAATGTTGCAAGTTCAGGACAACAGTCTAAAACTCCATTTTTATCATTAGATTTGGCTTTACAATGATGTTAGAACTTTTCCTAAATTACCATTTCAAAGAAAGGTGAAAAGGGAAGGGGAAGGAGTAAGTTCCTAGACTTTAAACTACCAATGAACAATGATAATGGAGGATGCTACAGTGGACAACCTTCCTAAAACTAAGTTCCACTTAACCAATCAACTAAGAGTATCATGAAACAAGTGCTATCTTCTAAGGTCTGCAGATTTTCAACTATTCATTCACCATAAATCATGAATAAAAGATGAAATTTAAGTGCAGCAATCAATTTATATTCAAAATAGCTTTATACTGCTATTTATTATTAATAAACAACAAAAAAATGAACAAGGAAGGACATCAACACAACAAAATTCTTCAGCATCAATGAATAGTATTTACTAATCTACTAAAGCATTCTAAACTCATAAAACAAAAAATTAAATCTACTCAAATCTATTAACTATGAGGAGAAGAATCATGAAACATGAAGGAAACTCAAGAATCCACCCATAAGCAATTGATTTCTATTAGAATTTTAGCAACATGTCTTTACAACAACTCAACTCTCTCTTGAAAATGAGAGGAGACCCCATATTTATAGTTTTCAAAAAGAAAAATGAATGGCCAATATTTAATCTCATATGTGGCCAAGATTCACTACAAATTAAGGTTTCAACTACCCCCAATATTTTACAATTTAAAATTATATTTCTTGTCTTATCCCTATTTTGTCCTCTAGTGCCTGGCACTGTAGCACTTTTCTCTTCTAGTTGATTGCCTTTTTCTTGCAGTTACACTATGAGGAATTCATCATAAATAATAGGCTTTCCTTCATTTTTCTTCATAGTGGCATACTCCATGAACTTTCCCATTAGTGCTTGAATTTTACCCCATTCTAGGATGTCAGATTGGAGCGCTTGGAAGGTCAATTTCTTGGACCTCCTGGTGATTAGCTCCCAATTCTTTGTGCACTTTGGCGTAGACTTGATTACTTGCTCTAATTGAGTGAAGGCTCGAGCAGAAAAATCCATGAAATCTAGTGTTAGTGAATCCATAGCCCCGTTCTCCATCTTCTTATGAAAATAAGGCCTTACCTTTTCGGGATCTAGCTTGATGACCAACATGTCATAGTTTCTCATGAGCTTTAAATATTCCTCATAATCTGCCGATGTTCTTTGACCCATTCTAGGTCAAAATCTACTTCATGGAGCACTCGCTCCAAGGCTTGTCTTCGGTGGTCTATTCCCATTTTCCATGTCTTGACCAGCCAATGGTCATCCTTTGCCAAACTTAGCTCCTTCTCCCAAGTTCTCTCATGCATCTTGAGGATAGCCTCAAGCTTAGGATACATAATCCTATATAATTTTGGGAAATCAGTACAAAATTTATCCATGCCTTCAAGCTACTTCTACACTTCTCGAAACTTGTTTGTTGTCTGAACAACATGACCAATGCCCATATCTCCATTGTAGATTACTCATCCAAACTAGTCTTTAGTGGCTTTGGTGTAGTTCTTCCTTCTCTCTGATTTTCCAATGTGTTCCTTGGACAACAGCAGTGGCAGAGCTAATTAAGTTATGGGTAGCTCTTCAGTAGAAGACCACTGTTAGATGTAGGCGATATGATCCACCACTTGAGCCTTCAACTACTCCTAGGAGGATTGGTCCTTGTTCATTTGATGCACAATAGTAGTGACCAACCCCTAGATATGATCAATCTTTTGTTCTCTAGTGTTTGTTCCTAGGTTGATGGTGGAGATATTGTAGCTAACTCCTTCTCCCTTGTCCATTATTAGAGTAGCAATTTTTACTATCCTCAATCCTAATGCATCCATCCTGATATGGGATTGACCCGTCGACTTCTTTTCTTTCTTTACTCCTATCTAAGCTTGTGCTAGGATGGCCTCCATCCTTTCCTTAATATCCATGAGAGTGGGGGTCTTCTTTTGTAATTGCTTCTCCAACCATTTGGTCATATGAGATTCCTCCTTTGGTGATTCATGATCACTGTCCTCTCTTTGAGTGTGTTAGATTGATCTTTCTTCATGGCCCAAGACCTCTTGCTCTGTTTTCTCTTCTTCTTCATCTAAGTCACAGATGAATATGGTCCTTTCTTCTTGTGACTCAGTAGTGGTTATGTTTTCTTTAGGGATATCTTCCCCTTCAGATGCCTTTTCTTCTTCTACTTGCCTAAGCTTTGTATGATGTTCTACTTCAAGGCTTATCTTTTTCTTCAAATTTTTCCCCTTTCTTTTCTTCTTCTCTTGTGGGAGGAATCTCTTCATCGTGATTGAGGCTTTTGTCTTGTTCCTTGGTTAGATGCTCTGTAGATACCTCCATATCTTCATTTGTCTCTTTCTTTTCCTTAGAAGACTGTCTCTCAACCTCCTCTCTGATGTCCTTGAGTTGTTGGTCCAACTCTTCCTCAAGTTCTTGGTTAGAGGATTCTACTATATACTTGGCACAGGGGTCTTTGACATCTTCCTCTAAGGATTGTGACCCTTCCTTTTCATGTACTAACTCATCAATGACCAAGTGTTGAGTTTTTAGATGCTCATGGTAGTCATCCTTGAATGCATCCTCAGATTCATCATCTCCTCATTTGGATACCTCCATCTATTATCTCTCCAACTCTTCTAAGATCTGCATGTTCATCTCCATTTTGGATGGTTCTCTCAGAGGAGGGACAAGGAGATCGACAACAACTTGAGCTAGAGCAGCTTGTAGTGCAGGGTTCATCAATACTCCTAAGAGCTCCATACGTATATTCTACATGTGCCAGGAAAAAGGCCTTTGGGAGAGCAAGGGTAGGCATTATGGCTACGGAGGCTAGAGTAACTGTAGTTGATGGAGACATTGAGGATAGGAGTAGGGAGGTTGTTGCAGAGGAGGAATCTCTCACCATAATGGGTGTAGGAGGTGATGTGGAGGAAAGGTGAACCGAGATGTCCAATGCGGGTAGAGAGGAAGCAGGTAATGCTTGAGATGTTGGAGGAGGATTAATAGTGGTGGTAGTGGTGGTGGCAGTAAGAGTAGAGGTAGCAGGTGGTGATTTAGGTTGCTCTGGCTCTTCCTCTTCTCCCTCATGTAATGGATCCTCCTAGATTGTGGGCATCTTAGAGAATCCACCTAGTTTCTTTACTTTCTTTGAGGTCTCTCCCTCAGAGGCCTTCCTAGAATATACTTTATGCTTTGGCGGGCACTCCACTACCTCTTTTCTTTTTATTGACCTGGTGGATGGAGGATATTTTGGAGCCTCAGTTGGGGTAGCAATAGCCTCACTATTTGTTTCGTTGTTGAGCTCATCTTCGAGCTCGCCATAGGTTAGAGTTACTCCCTAGATTTTAATTGGGAAATCTATGCATCGATTCACTATCTTGTTCTATGCTCCTCTGGTTTTGTTAGAATGTCGAGGTCATTGACCTCTTCCTCATTCTAGTCAATTAGAGGGAGGGGAAAGTTGGCAACAACATCAAACCTCAGATCTATGGAATTGTTCTCATCTTCTACAATTTGATTTGGGACTAGGAATAGTTTGATTGTCTTGACAAAGTAGGTAGTCATGCCCATATAGTGTCTCATGCGTACCTCCTTGTCATCCTGGAAGTTAGCCTAGAAGTCTTAAACATTGTGCAAGTGGGAATACTCTCTTTCAAATGTCTTCTTCAACTTTCCATATGGGTCCATTCTTGGTTGGGGAGTGTTGAGGCCAAAGTTGTATTCAATGATCTCCTTCTCTAAATACTTTGCACATTAGGACACAGGAATAACATACATGCCCTAGCCGAAGTTGAGAGGATAGGGGATGTCTAGCATGTGTTTGTTGCTTAGGAGTTTATGTGCATGTTACAATTGTCTGGAGGCTTCCAGTAGAATCAACTAGCCATTTGGATACCGGGGCAGCTTGTATGGCCATTCAGAGAAGCCTTTGGTCTGGATGTAGGTGAACTTGGGGAACTGTATAAATAAGAACTCGAACTGATGGATGAATGCATAGGCACTGTGAGTGACTCTTTCATCCAAGAACCCTCTAAGAAGTTTGATAATGTTCCCAATAAAGGCATCATTTTCCCTACAATAATCTTTCTTGAAATTTTAGTACTGTAACTGTGGATGCCTGTCATACACCTTTAGCTCTCTTCCTGGAGTTGTGCTTTGACAACAAATAGAACTTTGTATGGAAAGGGATCATCTAGAAGATAGATCGAATAAGTGGTGGCATAAGAGTCTAGAAAGTTGAAACAACATAAAATAAACTATGCACCACATGATTTAGAGCTAGCGCCCATAGTACATGCTCTCCAGATGTGGAGGCACTATCTCTTGGGAAAGTTGTTTGAGTTAAAAATAGACCATTCCAGATTGAAGTATATCTTTACTCAGCCCAACCTGAACGCTTGTTAGAGGTGATGGTTGTAATTTTTGAGTGAGTATGACTTTGTAATTGATTATATTAAGGGAAAAGAAAATAGGGTAGCATATGCCTTGAGTAGAAGAAGACATCTTCCAGCCATGGTTCCAATAAAATCTAATTTTAGGCAGCAAGTGATTCAGTTTTACCAGGGGATGAGCATTTTGAAAGGGTTAAACAAGACCTAGGATAGGATCCTTCGGATCATAGATTTGTTGGTTATATGTTTGAAACCAGTAGACTTTTGAGGTTCTAGGGTTGTCTGCATATTCCTAATTTTGTATGATTGAGAGAGTTGATGCTAGAGGAGTTCCATAATGCACCATACTCAGGGCACCCCAGTGTTACTAAAATCATGGAAGGACTCAAGCCACTATACTTCTGGCTAGGACTTAAGAGAGATATTACTGCATTTGTAGCATGATGCTTAGAGTGTTAGCAAATCAAGGCTACATCCAATAAAACTTTTATACCTACATAGGGTGCTAGAATATAAGTGGCGACTGATAACTATGGATTTTATTTAGGGGTTTCTGATGTCTAAGAATAAACATGATACCATCTTTGTTGTGGTGGAAAATTTGACAAAAGTGGCTCATTTCATCCCTAGGAATCTCAAGGATGGTTCGTTGGTTTTGGTAAGAAAGTTTTTGCAAGACATTTTCTGACTACACAGAGTTCCTGAGATGATCATTTCAGATCGTGACACTCGGATGATATCTAGATTTTGGAATACATTGAACTCTCCCCTAGAAACAAACCTAAATTTTAGTTTTGTATATCACCCTCACACCGATGGTGAGTTAGAGAGGGTGAATCAACTTGTGGAGAATCTCCTCTGAATGTATTGTATGGAACAACATAAGTGGGAGTATTTTCCACTAGTGGAGTTTTCCTACAACAACTCCTACCATGCTTGGGTATGGTACCATTTGAGGCTCTTTATGGTTGAAAATTCTGAACACTCGTTAGTTGGGATAGGGTGGAAGACATGATTGTGATTGGACCTGAAATGTTGAGAGAGATGGAAGATCAAATGAAGCTCATCAAAAAAAAGTTGAAGCAAGCTTCAAATCGACAGAAGAGTCTTGCAGATAAGAATTGGACTTTTAGACAGCTTTCTGTGGGAGACAAGGTGTTTTTGAGAGTTCGGTCGCAAAAGAGTTCAATCTCTTTCGGAAAGAACTCAAAGTTAGCCCCTAGATTAATGGGACCCTTTGATGTCTTGGAGGTTGTTAATCTTGTTGCTTATAGGATTTCTCTGCCACCAACTCTATCCCAAATCCATAATGTCTTTCATGTCTCAATACTTAAGCCCTATCATCCAGATATTGCTCATATCCTCAACTGGCATGCCTTGCAGGTATAGGATCCAGGAGTGATGCAGGTGGAGTCCATCAGGATACTGGAAGAGTGCAATGTTAAGTTGTTCAATCAAGATATTATACAATATAGGGTCTAATGGGACCAATATTCGATGGATAACGCCACCTAGGAGAGTGTAGAGGACATTGATAGATTATTTCCTCATTTGAGATTCTAGTTTACGTTTTCTTTTCCTGCATATTGAGACTTATGATACACCGATACTTTAAACTCTATAGTGTGGATTTTTGTAATAAGAAATCGAGACGATGTCTCTTCCAAGTGGGGAAGGATGTCATGTCTCGAACTCTGATGCTTCTTGTTTTTGGCTTTGTGTGGAACTGATATATGATTGGATGTGTGTGTGATAGATTACATAATGAATACTATATCATTTTTGGTGTGATCAAATATGAAATGCTGCTTTAATTTAAGAAAAGTTGAATGCTTGGAAATGCAATTTATTTTGAATATGATGAAAAATGGAAAATGCTATTTGAATTCATGAGTTTTAATGTCTTGATTTATATCTTTATGTGGATACTAATCTATTGATGTGTGCCTGAGGGTATTGAGATGCAGGTCGTTAAAGACCAAGGGTGTGGCTATAGAGAGAAGGTTAGCTTCTTGGAAGGGTATAGTAGGAACAAAACTCTCGCATACACACACTTGCACGTAGTGTCATTTAAATGCATGTAGTTTTAATTTAATTGGATGCATAATTTGTTGGAAAATGTGCCATAATCTCATAGGCTGAAACTTCTGAGAAAGCATGGTCGCTATGACATTCTTGGTGTCTAGGCGACTAACAGTTCAGTAATCTTGTGTTTTGCTCATGTCGCTGTGACTTTGCTTTTGTCTTGCCGAATGGACCTATCACTATGACTTGGTGCATTCGTTGTAACCCTTTGTAGAGTGGAAATGTCTCAGAGACAGAAGGGTTTGTTATCAGGCTTCAGGGAGACTCATGGTGACTTGGAGTCTTTGGGATAACAAAAGGATTCGGTAGGATGTCATGGCGACTAGGAGAAGTCTCACCGATAAGCAAGTTCAAAGTGACTTGAACTCTCGGGAAGAAGTCTCGGCGATGATAGGAAGTATTGTTGATATTGGCATGACCTTTGGTCTATCTAGCCGATGTGGAAATTGGCATGACTTGCTCCTATCAACATGTAGTCTTGGCAACTGGGAGATGTCTCGGTGAATGGAGTCATCGGTATGACTTGAAGGCTTCACTATGAAGTCATGGCGATGGGAATTTGTCTCACCGATAGAGTGGGATGCGTTCGACATGACTCCTGGTGAAAGATAGGCTCGGGGTAACCTAGAGACTTCGGTGTGAAGTCTTTGTGATAGGTGTTGGTCTTGCCGATAGGGATGTAACTAAAAGTCATCAGTGTAGCTCTCGGTGCTTGGTGAAAGGTCTTGGCGAAGTCAAATGTCTTGCTGACTTAGCAAGACATGGGCACTCGGTATGTGGTCTCAGTGAAAGACATACGTTTTGTTGACTGGTGAATGTAGCGCTCAGGGTGACTTAAGACCTCAGTATAAGGTCTTGGCAAAGATGATAAGTCTTGCCGACTCTTCGTTGTTTCGGTATGACATGTTCGCTTGGTTTAAAGTCTCGGCAAAAGATGAATGTCTTGCCGACTGTCGAGCACAGTGGTGTAACTTGAAGGCATTGGTGAGATGTCTTGGCGAAGTGTGTTTGTCTTGCTAATGGGAATCCTGATGTCGGTATGACCTCTCAGCAAAAGCGATGACTCTTGGTGACTGCTCGGTGTTCGGTATAGCATGAAGGCTCAAAGAGATGTCTCAGCAAAAGATGGTTGTCTTGTCGACTATTACTCACATCGCTATGACTTTGGAACATCGGTATGATGTCTCATCATGGAAATTTTCTCGCCGATGAGAATATTGATGTCAATGAAACTTGTGATCATAAGAGTGATGTTTTGGTGACATGATGAAGTCTGAATGATAGCTTTCTGGACTCAGTGTAACGTCTAGCCGATAATGAAGACTCTTGGCGACAAAGACAATATGGGCTCTATGGCATCGGGGAGACACTGTTAGTGTCTCACCGACATGTGACATAGGTTGAACATCCTTGACCGAGTGAAAAATATCTAACGTGGTGTGATTTGGACAAATCAGAGAAAGTAGGATGTGAACCATTTGTTGAACCGTTTCTGTGTGGAAGTTGGAAAACAAAAGCACAAAGAAGTGGAAACATCTAATAGATGTTGAGGAGAAGATTAGGTTGACAAGCCAAGAAGCTGAAGAGCTGAGAGCCAGAGAGAGATTGATAGAGAAAGGTCAAGTGGCTAGCTGAAAGGCCGGAGCCATGAGGTTGAGGCAAATAGTGAGAGAGGTAGGGTTATGCTAGAATCTCTCCTGAACATGAATGCTATGGTTGATCTCTCTGGGGGTGTTTGCTACCAGTTGTATCTAGATGAACAAGATGTAATATGTGAAAAGGCTAAGAGCCTGCAATTGTATTGTAACCATTGTTGCTGAATAATACATTGACTCAAACTTTGGAGAGTGGGGTTTTTTACCCGAAAGGGTTTTCCCAAGTAAAATCTTTGTGTTTTGTTTTCTGTAGTGTCTTTCATCTATGTTGTTAATTGTTGTTGAATCTACATATGTTTCTCTCAGAAGGATTAATGTAGGAAATAAACTATCTGTTCTGCATTTGGACATAGTTGTACGTGTCTTTGAGGCAACCTAATCGAATTGAAAGTTACCGAAGGCACTACTGCATGGAGTTTTCACTAGATGCACTCCCAAATTTTCCTTACAAGTGGTATCAAAGCCTTCTTTTGGTTGTTAGTTCTACATATTTCTCCTGTGAAGATTTCTTAGCTTGATGGGCTAGAAGAAATCTGGAGGAATAGACTGATGGATTGATCCTTTGATGAGTGGAAGCCTTGTGGTATTCTGAGACAACATGCAATCTGAAGGATGGTCAAGATGGAAAAAGGAGTTGATCATGTTGTGATTTGTGTCTCCTAGCTGGTAGAGGTTTAACCTTGAAGTACGAGGTAGATTTTTCAGAGTGCTTATGCTAGGTGGTGGTTCCTGGTGTTGGAAGGAACTATTTCTTGTTAACCTTGAATGCTTGAAGGCTATGAAGTTAATCATTAGATGATTTGCAAGCTTCTGAAATAGCATTTCTCTCTTTCTCATATGCATGTACATGTTGGTGGTTTAGAGTTGGCCTAAAAGGGGTCTGGATTCTCTTGAACTGCTATTTCCTTTCTAAGGATGTTTTGTACTTGCATGGCTCTATGGTTTTGTAGGTTTTACATGGTTAAGCAAAACTTGTGATCATGTGGAGTTGCAATTAAGCTATTGTCTAGGAATTGGCCTTTTGGGGTGTTCCTAGATGAGATAGTTGCAGGTCTGCATGCATGCTTGGTGCATGGTTTGAGGAGGTATGTTTTCTTCTCTGCATGGGAGTGTTGGTAAGTGATTTGTCACTCAGCATTCTTGTGGTGGTGTTCCTTGATTATGGTGCTTGTTGTGGACATGCTTGGGAAGTTAGATATGGTGTGCTCTGGTGTTTGAGTCATGCTGTCTACGTGGTTATTCTCTTTGATATCTCAATGATGCATTTTCCAATGCAATGATGGGTTTGCACGTTTCTGTTGAATAGATCTACGAGTTGTGCAATGTTGTGGGCTGTCTTTACCTACATGTTTGCTATGAGACAACTTGGATGTGGACTATCTATATCCATGAGGTTGATTCATTGTTGGTACATACTTGTTAGCTTGCCTTGTTTATGGTCACTTGTGCATTGGTGAGATTGCTTTGAGATGAGAGGATGGATACTATTGAGTACCTGAATAGTTGGTTATGGGAACCTATAGTAGGTGGTCATGATGCTTGGAGAGCTCGGATGTCACATTTCAGTGGGAGCTCTAGCAGTGACTGTGGGTTCATCACCTAGTGGTGAATAGTCTTCTTAATGTTGCAGATGTTTCTTGGGATCCTGTTGCTGTTGAATGGTTTTTCTTTTGCATTTGCATGAACATTACTTGAAGATGTGCAACATCTTGGATCCATGGAAGATGCTTGGAGTCTTTGGTTAAGGTGTTGGTGGTGCTTGACAGGTGATGTTGTTTTTGAGTCTATTTGCTTTATGCCATGGTATACTCTTGCTTGTACACTAGAGTTTTGGCATTGTGCATTGTACTTGAGACAATGGAGAAGTCACTTGAAGCATGGAATCTCCTAAGGAGATGTGTAGATCATGGTGTCATGATAAGTTCCTGATTCAGATGATTGGAACTTTGATAGTGGTATGGTAATTCTTTGTGTATTGAGTGCTTTGATTACTTGCTTGATACTTCATGTTAGTGCAGTAATGCAATTGAAGTTTAGCATGAGATGATCAGTTGCTAGTACTCATGAATACTTGAAGAATAAAGTGAGGCTATTTTTCTCTTATGAGAGATGTGTTGCTGCTTGTTACTCTTGTTAAAGTTGTTCAGCAGAAAGTCTGAGAAGCCTTCACCTTGGTTGAATGTGAGTTCAATAAGAGACCTATGAGGAGATTTCTCTTGGATTAGTCAGGATGACTTGTATATCTTGAAGGAGTATTCTCGTTCCCACTCTTGGTCTTCTCGGTAGTTTATCTAAAAGGTATGTGGCCCATTATATTTTTTAGATGTGTTTTATTAAGTTTACTTTCATGATATGGATCTTGCATTACTATTTAATGATTCTGGAAGATTCATAGTGGAAGTTGTAAAGTTTCTTTTATCTCCTTGTTACTAATGAGAATTGGTAGGAGATGATGTATGGGCTGATTTCCTAAAATGGGAAATGAACTAGCTTGATCTTCTTTGAGATGCTTACATCCATGTTGGTTTTAAAGATGGGTTGATCTTGGTGATTGAACGAATGGATGTTGTTAAGGCTTTCTTTTGGGATATGAAGAAGATCATTCTTGACACAGCTAGCTATTAGAAGTGTATGTAGGAGGATGTTCTACAGGAAGATGATGTGCAAAGTTTCTCTTTGTGCCCATGAAGGTTTGTGGTGAGAGAAATGATTCTTGTGGCAGGTTGTTGTAGTTTTTGCATACCATTGTGGATTTTTCCTTGGTACTACAGGGTTACATTTTCTATGTGCTGTTATTGGTAGATTTGTTGATGCCTTTGATAATTCAGATCTAGATTACTCTGGAAGTGGAAGTTCCTGTATGTGTCTTGTTGTCTTCGACTAGTTAACACTTGGACCTTGTATTTGCTATTGATGAGTTGGTTCTAGACTGGCAGAAGCTTACTAATGATGATACCTGTTCAGGTATGTGCGATTGGATAGTATAGCACAAGCTGTGGGTGCTATTTTCAATCGCGTGGGTTTATCAGTTGGATGGGAGCAATCAGTCAGGATTGTTGTTCTCACTAATGTTTTTGTATCTTGTTTCTAGAAAATGACTTCACTGTTGTGTTCTGGTTGAAGCTTTGAAGTTGATATTGCTTTTGTATAGCGTTTGAACAAAGTGAAGTGGTAGTAGTATCTTGTTGGTAAGATTGCTTGGATCTTCTGCTTGTGTTCATTGGAATGGTGCTTATTCACCTTGGCTTGTATCTTTCTTCCACATGTGGCATGTTGGAAGATGACAGGATTGTTGCCTAGATGGTGGACATCTTGGATGTTGTAGCTAATTTCTTAATGGAGCATGAGAGTATGTTTGAGGTCTATGTGGTTTCCTGGATAGCTGTGATCGATTGATTTGTTGGTCAGTGAGTTGCATTTGGATGCTTGGTCTTTGTTACAGATTGTCTTGTGGATTGTTATCTGTTGAATCATGTTGATTAGGTGTCTTGAGTATTGCGGGGTTTGAACTGGTGGAGCTAGTGTGATCTTAGTTCCTGGTTGCTTTGGAGGTGCCTGTGTGATCTTTGTCAAGTGGGAGATTGTTGGAAAATGTGCTTCAATCTCACAGGCTACAACTTTTAAGAAAGCATGGTCACTGTGACATTCTTGGTCTCTAGCCAACTGACAGTTCTGTAATCTTGTGTTTTGCTCATGTCACTATGACTTTGCTTCTGTCTTTCCAAATGGACCTATCGCTATTACTTGGTGCATTCGTTGTAACCCTTTGTAGAGTGGAAATGTCTCGGTGATAGAAGGGTTTGTTATCAGGATTTGGGGAGACTCATGGCAACTTGGCATGTTCAGGATAACAAAAGGATTCGGCAGGATGTTGCGGTGACCGAGAGAAGTCTCACCGATAAGCAAGTTCAAAGTGACTTGAACTCTCGGGAAGAAGTCTCAGTGACGATAGGAAGTCTTGACGATATCGACATGACCTTTGGTCTATCTGGCCAATGTGGAAATCAACATGACTTGCTCCTATCGGCATGTAGTCTTGGCAACCAGGAGATGTCTTGGCAAATGGAGTCATCAGTATGACTTGAAGGCTTCGCTATGAAGTCTTGGCGACGGGCATTTGTCTCACCGACGGAGTGGGATGCGTTCGGAATGACTCCTAGTGAAAGATAGGCTCAGGGTAACCTGGAGACTTCGGCGTGAAGTCTTGGCGATAGGTGTTGGTCTTGCTGACAAGGATGTAATTGAAAGTCATCGGTGTAGCTCTCGACACCCAGTGAAAGGTCTTTGGTGAAGTCAAATGTCTTACTGACTCGGCAAGACATGGGCACTCAGTATGTGGTCTCGGTGAAAGACATAAGTCTTGCCAACTGGTGAATGTAGCACTCGGGGTGACTTAAGACATCAGTATAAGGTCTTGGCAAAGACGATAAGTCTCGCCGACTCTTCGTTGTTTCAGTATGACATGTTCGCTCAGTGTAAAGTCTCGGTGAAAGACGAATGTCTTGCCGACTGTCGAGCACAGCGGTGTAACTTGAAGGCATCGGTGAGATGTCTTGGTGAAGTGTGTTTGTCTTGCAAATGGGAATCCTAATGTCAGTATGAACTCTCAGTGAAAGTGATGACTCTTGGCGACTACTCGGTGTTCGGTATAACATGAAGGCTCGAAGAGATGTCTCAGCAAAAGATGGTTGTCTTGCCGACTATTGCTCACATCGCTATGATTTTGGAACATTGGTATGATGTCTCATCATGGCGATTGTCTCGCCGATGAGAATACTGATGTCGATGAAACTTGTGATCATCGGAGTGACGTCTTGGTGACATGACGAAGTCTGAATGATAGCTTTCTAGACTCGGTGTAACATCTTGCCAATAGTGAAGACTCTTGGCGACAAAGATGATATGGGCTCTGTGGCATCGGGGAGACATGGTTAGTGTCTCACCGACATGCGACACAGGTTGAACGTCCTTGACTGAGTGAAAACTATTCGACGTGGTGCGATTTGGACAAATTAGAGAAAGCAGGATGTGAACCATTTGCTGAACCGTTTCTGTGTGGAAGTTGGAAAACAAAAGCATGAAGAAGTGGAAACATCTAAGGAGAATGCATAGGACATTGAAAAATTATTTCCTCATTTGAGATTCTAGTTTACATTTTCTTTTCCTACATATTGAGACTTATGATACACCGATACTTTAAACTCTATAGTGTGGATTTTTGTAATAAGACATCGAGATGATGTCTCTTCCAAGTGGGGAAGGATGTCACGTCTTGAACTCTGATGCTTCTTATTTTTGGCTTTGTGTGGAACTGATATATGATTGGATGTGTGTGTGATAGATTACATAATGAATACTATAGCATTTTTGGTGTGATCAAATATGAAATGCTACTTTAATTTAAGAAAAGTTGAATGCTTGGAAATGCAATTTATTTTGAATATGATGAAAAATGGAAAATGCTATTTGAATTCATGAGTTTTAATGTCTTGATTTATATCTTTATGTTGATACTAATCTATTGATGTGTGCTTGAGGGTATTGAGATGCAAGTCATCGAAGACCAAGGGTGTGGCTAAGGAGAGAAGGTTAGCTTCTTGGAAGGGTATAGTAGGAACAAAACTCTCGCATACACATACCTGCACATAGTGTCATTTAAATGCATGTAGTTTTAATTTAATTGGATGCATAATTGTATGTTTTTTTGAGTGTTTATTCAATTGTATGAAGTGGAAATAAAAACATATAGAGATAGAAGAATTAATTTTAATTATAATTTAATTATATCTCTTTGTTTTATAGTAAAAGATTATGATTGGATAATTAAATGAATATTTTATTTTTTGAAATCAAATATTATTACTTTGGGTTAAATCTTTATTTTATAATTAAAAAAAAAAAACTTATTTATTCCTCTTTAAGAGTAAGCCTTTACTTTCATTTTACAAATTGGAAATAACATTGTCTAACTCTTTCGGGGTGGAAAATAAATAAGTTGAAATGATTTTTTTTCTTCTTTCAATTATCAAGAAATAGTATACAAGAAATAAATTTAATATTTTATTTAATTCAAGATTGGGTTCTTGGGAAATTGAAAAGAAACTTTGAAAAGAGAAAATATTAATGAAATCAAACAATGGTTCTTGAACACATTTTCTTTATTTTATGCTTTACAAAATATCAAAAATGGCTGCAAAATAGATTACTTTCTAGATTTTAGTGGACTCAAAATCAGTGGGATTAAGAAGATAATATAGTGAAAAGAAAGAAGAAGGAGAAGAAGAAGGCTTCCAGAGAGCAAGCTTAAGGGAAAGGAAGAAAAAGCAAGAGAGTTTTTTTTCAACTAGAGGCAATTATTTTCTAGGTTTTAAACCTCTTCCAATGCATTCTAGTTTCTTTAAAGTGTGTGAATGAATGTATGTATTATTGAAAAGATTGAATTTGTTTAAAATAATTACTATGCAAAATCTCTGTATTGAGTGCTTGCTAGGTAAAATTTTGGCATAGAAGTTCAACTTACAGCACTCTTCCCCATTCCTTTAAATACATATAAATAAACATGCACAAATCTCTATATTTAATATTGTATCCCTGATTTTTGTTGAATCTTTAAGTGGAAATATTGCTTCAAAATGCCATAAATTATGTATATATTTAAATATATGTATATACTCACACAATATTGTGTAAATATATACATATATTTACATATATTTTTTTAATGAAATCAAATTACACAGAGCATTGAAATTGGCAAATTGAATTTCCTCTAAAGGAAGGAATTTTTTTTTGTTTGTTTCTTTAAGGTACAATGGGGCTTTTCCCCAGTTGTCCCTCCCATTAGAGAAGGCCAACTCTATGGGGGAAGTGCCCTCCATAGGCCGCCAAAGCAGTGCCTCTGCAATGGGAAAGGCATCTACCTTAATCCCCTTTGCACAACCAATAAAACTTTGTGTCAGCCTTATTCCCCTATGTGCATCCACTAAAACTTTTAGGTTTTATTTCATGATAAATTTAATATGACATTAACTTACCTTCCATATTGCAAAATATTTGAATTAACATTGAGACCTTTCATTGTTATTGGGAATTTCCTTGTGTTGCATTCGATGTGGAGATAAATATGTAGATACCAATATGGGTAATATATATGCATATGTGTGTGTGTGAAATATATCTGTGTACAAGCATAACTCTAGTGCGAGATATTGATGCACCTGTATTTGTTTCTAAGTGTTCATGTATTTTTTTATATACTGGCAGTGCAATCTTCTAGTTCAAAATAGTTAGCTTGCTAAAACCATATTTTAATCTTGCATTGGTAACTCCTGAGTTTATATATATTTGTATGTATGTATATATGAATTTATATATACATATATATAAATTTGTTCTTAGTAGAAGATAAAAAATTTCATAAATTAGAAATAATTCGAGTTAAACCAAATGGGGAGTAACTTATATTTCTATGGAAATTGGTATTTCTCTGTGTTGTAATTGATTCTTTTCTGAAATATAGTATAATGTATCCATATATGTATATCTACAAATATATTAATTTTATAAATAGATAAATACATGAGCGCATTGCAATTTCTAAGAATACTTATATTGCTGATTAGAGAGGATTTTTTTACATAAACTTGTTATTTGGACTAAACCATCCAATAGAGATAGAACTCATGTGCAGATACTTGTGTTATTCTATGAGAATATATTAGAATGTTTAGAAAAGAAATCATAGCGATCTAGTAAAACCATTTGTGAAATGCATTCCTTTTTGAATTAATGTTTTAATGCAAAAGGATTTGAGAACTTACACCCTTAAGTAGCTGAGTATATGAATAGATACATAAGAGAACATTATCATAGGAGTAAAGGAAAACTAAAAACCTCTAGAAGTAGACATAATGCTGATTGAAGTTTCTTTTAATTCAAACTAGATTAAACCTTTCAATTGGAAATAGAATGGAGGATATCTTGCATGTATATGAAATGAAATCATTGCTTAGACTTGTTTTTTTAATTTTATTCATTGAAAATAGTTAAGTTGAAGAATGAATTGCTTAGTGAAATGGTGGGATTATTCATGAGTTACATTATTGCATTTATGTAAATCATTTTCTGAACTAGTCCATGAAATGTGTTTTTATGATAAAATGTTTGTGTGAGCAGATGTTAGTAAAATGAATGGAAATTTTAAGTGGAAAATTTATTACTTATTTCCTTTATGAGAAAACTTATAGGATAGGATGATGAAGGTGGACCCATAGAGATGATAGTTTTACCTTTTCTAAAACTATCATTTAATTTTTGTTTATGCTTTGCGAAGCAATGTACCATTGAAATAGATGGAGTAAAAGCCTAGAATTAAATGCTATGTAGGTCTATGCCACCTCCTGTTTGCAAGAAATATGTTATCCTTAGTATATTAATGCATATAGACATTAGGCTTGCATCGAGAGTTCCCTCTTACTATGTTGTTCTAGGTTGCTAGGATCCTCATGCAGGGTCAGGGATTTCTTAAAGATAGGAAGAAACCCTGGGAAGGCATGTGCTTCGTGGTTGGGTAGAAAAGGAACATTAACCACACTCTTGGCCTCAGTGCAAGAAAACCAGTGGAGTCAAGGTAGATGAGGATTAGAGATTCACTATTCGTGGATATATTTCTTATACAATTTCTTAATGGCTTGCACAACCAATTTGTACATTGTAACTTTATTTCATGAATATAACATTTATGTAAAATTGTTTATTGTATCATTGAAAAAGATGATTTTTTTATTATATCATTGAAATAGATGATTTGTAACACCCATAATGGTGTATGTACATTGATAATGTTATATGAAATTGTTTGAGCATTTATGGATAACTCATGGTATACACGTTATGGATATATCATGTTATATATGCAACTCTATCTCCCTACATGAAATGAATGTTACTCTTATACTACATTTTGGAATGGAATGGAAAACTTGTGTTCATTACATTTTGGTATCAGAGTGCAGTAAGATTCAACTCTTGGACCTATTCCTAATTACGCTTGATGCTATGTTTTTCCAAGGTAACTCCTAATGGATGGTAGATACTATCAATGGGGAGGAGGATCCCATGGTGATCCCAATAATAAGTTGGATCATATTTTGGCCATTTTGAGTAGACAAGAGGCCAAGATTGACAACCTAGAATAGGAAAGATAGACTGGGCCATCTGGGTTGAATCCTAGTGAAAGTGAAAACAATAGGAATGAACCAAATGGAGGAAACCTTGAGACAAAGAAATCAAAGTAAGCTAGGGAAAGTAGCTGAGGAAATGGGTAAGGACCTCAAGAAGGTCATGCCACCAAATTTTGATGGAAAATATTTTGGGGATGGAGTAGAAGATTGGATCATTGAAATGGAGAGTTATTTTTCCCTATGGAACTTGTCCGATGAAACTAAGGCTGAATGGGGGTCATACCAGCTCACCAGTGAAGCTGCCACTTGGTAGGAGAATGAAAGGGATGATAAAAAAAATTTGCATGGTAAGGTCACTTGGGAACAATTCTTGCAAATATTCAGAAGCTTCCACAGTCCTATTTTGATAAAAAGATGATAGAATTCTAGGTACTCATTCAAGGAGGAATGATGGTAACACAATATTGGGAGAAATTCTCTCACTTGCTTAAGTACATACCCCTGTACCAACATGATGAGAGGTTTCAAATTCATAAATTCATTCTAGGGCTTAGGACTCAAATTGGAAATGAGGTGGACATGCATAGACCTGGTACTATGGATGAAACCTTTGAATTGGCACTTAAGCAAGAACATAAAATGCAACAAGTTCCAGACTATAGGAAAAGCAGAGATGCTAAATATGGAAAAAATAAATTCCAAGGAAATTTCTAGGGTAATAGTAATAAAGATAATTAGAGTAACTAGGGAAATCAAGGTAATTAGGGCAATAATAGTAGGCAAAAAAGAAATCTAAAAAGGGACAATTATTCTCAAGATCAAAATAATGAGAATCAAGGCAACAATAAGAAGGCTAATTATAATAAAAACAAAAATAATAGGAAGGATTTTTCAAACAAGCCTAAGGAACCCCGTGGAGGTTGTTATACTTGTGGTGGTGAGCATTATGCTAGTGTGTGCCCTTAGAGGGTGAATAGGAATAATAACAGGAACCAACATCATATTCATGCAACGGTTGATAACCACCAAGCCAATTATCAGGCTACACCTACCAGCTATCAGGTAAAATCTTTGGATGTCCTATTTCTATTTTGATTGATACTGGTGCCACTAATAGTTTTTTGGATCCTCATGTTGTATCTATATTATCTGTTAAGTTGGTCTATATGGTAAATTCTTGGAAAGTTCAGTATGGAAACTGGGTAGAGAGGAAGGTAGAGCAATGCCTATTTTGTAGTGAACTTGAACTCCCTAGTCTCATAACACAAGTAAATTTATATGTAGCACCTTTGGGGTCTTATGATGTAATTATAGGAATAAACTGGCTCACTGAACATAAGGCCCTTGTTGATTGTGAAGAGAAAATAGTAAAGTGTCTTGATGATCAGGGAAACCATGTTAAGATTTGTGGTGTAAAAAGGCCTTTGGAGCTTAGATAGGTCTTTGCCATGCAGTTAAAGAAGGAAAGCCGAAAGGGATGCACTATCTATAGAATAAAGGTCAAGGACCTTGAGGAGATAGAGTCATCAGCTGATGGCCATCCCATTCTAAAAGAATTTCAAGATTTTTTTCCTAACGAACTGACCGAGCTACCGCCTAAGCATGTATTTGACTTTTCTATAGACTTGATACCTAGAGTGGAACCTCAATCTAAAGCACCGTATAGGATGAACACCAAAAAGTTATATGAATTGAAGGCTCAATTGGAGAAATTGTTGAAATGGGGTTTCATTAGGCCAAGTGTGTCGCCATGGGGAGCTCCTATTATACTTGTGAAAAGGAAGGATGGGACCTTGAGGTTATGTATTGATTACAGGATGCTTAACAAGGTTACTATCAAGAAAAAATACATGCTCCCTCATATTAATGATTTGTTTTATTAGTTAAAAGATGCCAAGGTACTCTCAAAAATTGACCTGAGATCAGGGTACCATTAGTTGAGGATAAAAGATGAAGATATTCACAAAACTACTTTGAGGACAAGATACAGGCACTAAAAATTTACAGTGTTACCATTTGGGCTAACCAATGCCCCTAAAACCTTCATGAACATGATGAACAGTGTCTTTCAAGATTTCTTGGATAATTTTGTCTTAATTTTCCTTGATGATATCTTGATATATTCTAAGTCAAAGGAAGAGCATGACAGGCACTTGAGAATTGTGTTGCAGAGACTGAGAGATCATAAGTTATATGGAAAAATTTCCAAATGTACCTTTTATTAGCCTAAGGTGCACTATTTGGGGCATGTTATTTCAGTAGATGGGATAGTCATGGACCCAGATAAAATCAAGGCAATATTGGAGTGGTTGGCACCATAGAATGTTTCTGAAGTTTGTAGCTTCATGGGGCTTGTTGGTTATTCCATGAGGTTTGTCTAAGGGTTCTCTACAATTGCAACACCCATTACAACACTCCAAATAAAGGGAAATAAGTTTGAGTGGAGTGAAAAATGTGAAAAATATTTTCAATTGCTAAAAGAAAAACTCATTTCTACACCTATTTTGGTTGTGCCTGATTTGAATGGGAATTTCACAGTGATAGTAGATGCATCGGGGGACGGTGTAGGAGCAATCCTCATGCAAGAAGGACAAGTGGTGGCATATGAGTCTAGAAAGTTGAAGCAACATGAAATAAACTATGCACCACATGATTTAGAGCTAGCGGCCATAATACATGCTCTCCAAATGTGGAGGTACTATCTATTGGGAAATCCTTTTGAGTTAAAAACAAATCATGCCAAATTGCAATATATCTTTACTCAACCCAACCTGAATGCTCATCAGAGGTGTTGGTTGGAATTTATAATTGAGTATGACTTTGGCATTGAGTATATTAAGGGAAAAGAAAATAGGGTAGCAAGTGCCTTAAGTAGAAGAAGATATCATGTAGCCATGGTTACAATAAAATTCAATTTCATGCAGCAGGTGATTCAGACCTTACCAGGGGATGAGCATTTTGAAAGGGTTAAACAAGCCCTAGGAAAGGATCCTTCGGATCACAGATTTGTGAGTTATATGTTTGAAACCAATGTACTTTTGAGGTTCTAGGGTTGTATGTATATTCCTAATTTTGTAGGATTGAGAGAGTTGGTGCTAGAGGAGTTCCATAATGCACCATACTCAAGGCACCCCAATGTTACTAAAATGATGGAAGGACTCGAGCCACTATACTTCTGGTTGGGACTTAAGAGAGATATTATTGCATTTGTAGCCCGATGCTTAGAGTGCCAGTGAGTCAAGGCTGAGCATGTACATCCGTCAAGACTTTTATACCTGCATAGGGTGCCAAAATATAAGTGGTAGGTGATAACTATGGATTTTATTTAGGGGTTTCCGATGTCTAAGAATAGACATGATACCATCTTAGTTGTGGTGGACAAATTTACAAAAGTGGCTCATTTCATCCTTGGGAATCTCAAGGATGGTTTGTTGGTTTTGGCAAGAAAATTTATGCATGAGATTTTCTGACTACACGGAGTGCCTGAGATGACCATTTTAGATCGTGACACTCAGATGACTTACAGATTATGGACTACACTGAACTCTTCCCTAGGAACCAAACTAAATTTTAGTTTTGCATATCATCCTTAGACCAATGGTCAGTTAGAGAGGCTGAATCAGGTTGTGGAGGATCTCCTCTGAATGTATTGTATGGAACAACAACACAAATGGGAGGAGTATTTTCCACTAGTGGAGTTTGCCTACAATAACTCCTACCATGCCTCATTTGGTATGGCAACATTCAAGGCTCTGTATGGTCGTAAATGTCAGACATCCATTAGTTGGGATAGGGTGGAAGACAACATTGTGATTGGACCTGAAAGGTTTAGAGAGATGGAAGATCAAATGGGGCTCATCAAAGAAAAGTTAAAGCAAGATTCATATCAACAAAAGAGTCTTACAAATAAGAACAAGAATTTCAAACAGTTTTTGGTGGAAGACAAGGTCTTTTTGAGAGTTCGGTCGCAAAAGAGTTCAACCTCTTTTGGTAAGAACTCAAAGTTAGCCCCTAGATTTGTGGGACCCTTTGATATCTTAGAGGTTGATAGTCATGTTGCTTATAGGCTTGCTCTACCACCAGCTCTATCCAAAATCCATAATGTCTTTCATGTCTCAGTGCTTAAGCCCTATCATCTAGATGTTGCTCATATCCTTGAATGGCGTGCCTTGCAAGTACAGGACCCATGAGTGATGCAGGTGCAGTCCATTAGGATACTAGAAGAGTGCAACGTTAAGTTGCGCAATTGAGATATTATGTAGTATAGGGTCCAGTGGGACCAATACTTGGTGGATAATGCCACCTAGGAGAATGCAGAGGACATTGACAGATTATTTCCTCATTTGAGATTCTAGATTATATTTTCTTTTCCTACATTTTGAGACTTATGATACACCGATACTTAAGAGTCTATAGTGTTGATGTTTGTAATAAGACATCAAGACGATGTCTCTTCCAAGTAGGGAAGGATGTCACGTCTCGAACTCTGATGCTTCTTGTTTTTGGCTGTGTAGATTTGATATATGATTGGATGTGTGTGTGATAGATTACATAATGAATAATATAGCATTTTTGGTGTGATGAAATATGAAATGTTGCTTTAATTTAAGAAAAGTTGAATGCTTGAAAATGCAATTTATTTTGAATATGATGAAAAATGGAAAATGCTATTTGAATTCATGAGTTTTAATGTCTTGATTTATATCTTTATGTGGATACTAATCTTTTGATGTGTGCCTAAGGGTATTGAGATGCAGGTCAGCAAAGACCAAGGGTGTGGCTAAGGAAAGAAGGTTAGCTTCTTGGAAGGGTACAGTAGGAACGAAACTCTTGCATACACACACATGCACGTAGTGTCATTTAAATGCAAGTGGTTTTAATTTAATTGGATGCATAATTGTATTCTTTTTTGAGTGTTTATTTAATTTTATGAAGTGGAAATAAAAACATAGTGAGATAGAAGAATTAATTATAATTATAATTTAATTATATCTCTTTGTTTTATAGTAAAAGATTATGATTCGATAATTAAATAGATATTTTGTTTTTCAAAATCAAATGTTATTACTTTAGGTTAAATCTTTATTTTGTAATTAAAAAAATAAAAAATTATTTACTCATCATTAAGAGTAAACCTTTACTTTTATTTTTCAAATTGGAAATAGCATTGTCTAACTCTTTTGGGGTAGAAAATAAATAAGTTGAAATGAAATTGTTTTTTCTTTCATTTATCAAGAAATAGTATACAAGAAATAAATTTAATATTTTATTTAATTCAAGATTAGGTTTTTGGGAAACTGAAAAGAAACTTTAAAAAGAGAAAAGATTAACGAAATCAAACAACAGTACTTGAATACATTTTCTTGATTTTATTCTCTGTAAAATATCAAAAATGGCTACAAAATAGATTACTTTCTAGATTTTAGTGGACTCAAAATTAGTGGGATTAAGAAGATAATACAGTGAAAAGAAAAGGAGAAGAAGAAGGCTTCCAGAGAGCAAGCTCCAAGGAAAGGAAGAAAAAGAAGGAGAGTTCTTTTTCAACGGGAGGCAATACTTTTATAGGTTTTAAACCTCTTCCAATGCATTCTATTTTCTTTAAAGTGTGTGAATTAATGTCTATATTATTAAAAAGATTGAATTTGTTTGAAAATAATTATTGTGCAAAGTATCTGTATTGAGTGCTTGTTGGGTAAAATTTTGGCATAGAAGTTCAACTTACAACACTCTTCCCTATTCCTTTAAATGCATATAAATAAACATGCACAAATCTATGTATTTAATATTGTATCCCTAATTTTGTTTGAATCTTTAAGTGAAAATCTTGCTTCAAAATGCCATAAATTTTGTATATATTTAAATATATGTATATACTCACACAACATTGTGTAAATATATACATATATAACACATATATATATATATTAATGAAATCAAATTACACAGAGCGTTGAAATTGGAAAATTGAATTTCATCTAATGGAAGGAGAAATTTTTTGTTTGTTTCTTTAAGGAACATTGGGGCTTTTCCCTCAGCTGTCCCTCCCATTAGGGTAGGCCAAATCTATGGGGGCAGTGCCCTCCATAGGCTACGGCCTATGGAGGGGGTGCTACCCACCATAGAGCAGTGCCTCCCCAATGGGGAAGGCGTTGACCTTAATCCCTTGTGCATAGCCAATAAAACTTTGTGTCAGCCTTATTCCCCTATGTGCAGCCAATAAAACTTTCAGGTTTTATTTCATGATAAATTTAATATGACATTAAATTACCTTCCATATTGCAAAATCTTTGAATTAACATTGAGACCTGTCATTGTTATTGGGGATCTCACTATGTTGCATTCAATGTGTAGATAAATATGTAGATACAAATATGGGTAATATAAATATATGTATATATATCTATGAAATGTATATATATGTGAAATATATATATCACTATTGTATTTGACTCCAATTTCTGACGAAATTTTGTTGAAATATCGAAAACATATTGTCAGAATACCGACAAATCACTAAAATAATTTTCATCGCTAAATTTTTGTCGCTTTTCCGACTAGCTTTAAAACATTGAAATCACGACTCAACTTCGTCGATTGCCACAACAAAAAAGGTATCTAGTGTTCATTAGAATATCGACGAAATGATCATTGATCTAATGATGAACAATAGACAACACACAAGTGGCATGCCTTTGTGAAAGTGTCAAAACAACAATAGAAGTTCGTCAAAATTATGACAAAATAGGCAAGTCATTACGACGAAAGTTTCATCAAACATATTGAGAATATAGGTGAAAGATCAAGACTGTTACAGTGATCAAAATTTCCAAAGAAGATATATCTAGAGGACTGGCCTGTGGAATCACTGATGAAGTTTCATCGGCAAGATACTCATCTTGTCTCATCGATGAAGCACGAGGGAAGCATATCAACATGACATATACCATTAGAGTAAGTTTTGAATGTCTACTCGACCTGCTATGTCACATCGATAAGATTACATTGGCAGGAGTCTTGATGACATACTTGAGATTGAAAGAACAACAACAAAAGTTCATCGAAATTGTGATGAAACAAGTAAGTCATTACAAGGAAAGTCTCATCAGATGTATTGCAATTTCGTCGGATGCTTTTGGAGGTTCGTTGGTTGCCTTCATCAAATGTTCGATGAAACAATCCAATTTTTTTAGAAAAAAATATTCGTTCAAATGTAGGCATATCGGTGAAAGATCAAGACTATTACAACAATCAAAATTTCCTAAGAAGATATATCGGGAGGACTGGCCTATGGTATCAATGATGAAGTTTCATTGGTGAGATACTCATCTTGTCTCATTGATGAAGCATGAGGGAAGCATATCGGCAAGACATATTCCATCGGAGTAAGTTCTGAATGTATACCTAACCCACCATGTCATGCCGATAATATTACATCAGCAGGAGTCTTGGTGACATGCTTGAGATCAAAAGAACAATCATCAGGGAAACTCACCACGTCGAGGAAGATATAGAATATCCTAGAGATACATGATCTCTTGCCGATGAAGATACAAATGGATCGAAATAATTATTGGCATGACTCTGGGCGATATTTGATGTATAAGACATTTTTGAAAGGATGTGTCCTTTCAAACATTTGATGTATAAGTATCCATTTTTTATATCAAAAGGAGAGAGGCGAATAGGAAAAAAGAATATTGTAGATAGTTTTTTTTTGTAATGATGTTTTCATCAAAAAGACTCAGATGCATGCATGAAGTTCGATGAAGTTAATGAGCATATATGAATTTTTGGCTTAGTCTTTGGTATTAGCTATCTATGGAATTATACAGTTATTGGGAAGTATGAAAAATTATATATAGGTAAAAGCTTCAATAATTCTATACAGTTCAAGAAAAAATTCAAGGTTATTAATTCATGTCATTCTATACATTCTACAAATCTAAGTTGAATACAACTAATTTGCAAATACTACGAGTCATCATCAACACTAACAACTTTAAAGTCACAACTATTGGTCCAATATTGATAAAAATATTGGGCATTATATAAACCACTACTATCACAACTATTGAAGCATGCTCAGCTACTGGGTCCTCTCCCCTAGATTAAATTAAGGAAAAAATTATTGTAAACATAATATGTATAGAAGAATATGAATGTAAAGGAAAATGGATATTAGCAAAACATAAATGTAAATAAAAGTAGTGTGAGCAAAAAATGAATCTAAATTGGTCTTGAACAAATAAAATCATGCCCAATTAACATTAAGTTATACTAACCTTGTACTCATTGCCATTGTCAATCTTGAAGGTTACTTTGATGCCTTTTGTAGAAACTCTCTAGCCAGAAGGAAAGAGAAGGTGGGAAAACCAAGTGTATATTGATGACTTTCTGACAATAAAAAAGAAACAAGCAACTAGTCAACCCTATTAGAACAGAATAAACTTATGAATTAATTTTATTTGTTTTACTAGCTAATGGATAGTGGACCTAGTTCTCTTGAATTGAGATACTACTAAGATGTGTTGACTACCGATATTCTGCTTCAATCTCTATAAGTTACTTTTGTCTTAAATATATTCATGATAACCCTGCAAAAAAATTCCCTGATCTATTAGAAATTATGCAAATTATTTTGTTAATATTTCTCCATTTCTCCATTTTCTTTCAAAAATTCATAGAAAGATATGTAATGCCATATTTGAAACTTACCTATTTTAATTTTACTAGTTTTGTAATTATAGGATATGATTCCAACAATTGTGCAAAACATTGGCAATATGCTGGATGAATGAAGTAAACTATGCAATTGGCAGGTGTAAATCCAAATTCCTTAACCCTTGGCAGCATCCTTCTTGCCTGTTCTAAAACATGTGCTTTGGAACAGGGCATGAAAATCCATCTAAGTATAATGAAAAGGAGATTTTTGTCAAATATTATATTACAGTAAGTTGAATGAATGCAAGTAGAGAAATTTTTGCATACCTATAGATGGTACAAAATTTCATGGTTAAGTGGAAGCCTCCCATCAACAACAAGATCCAAATATCCGTGTATCTATCTCAATTGAGCCTCCAAACCCTTCAGAGCTGTCAAATTTTCCACTAACCTGTTATGCACAAAAGTCAAATTTTAGAGTTATGTCACCACTAAAAACAAAAGAAACAAAGCTTTGAAACCAAATCCACACACAACACAATGTGGTATTCATACAAAGCCATACAAACAAACTAAACTTAGAAAATTGGAATGGAAACAACTTCAAATTATGATGCAGAGCATGGATTCACTTTACTCAACTAGAGGCACATTTCACAATAATGGCTTCTTCATTTAAAACATCTATACGAGGTTCAAATAGTAAAGAGATTGATGAAAGATAGAGGAATTAAAAGGATACTTGGATGTAGTTGGATTGAAGGCTGTAAACTGGTACATGTTTTTTGTGTAGGAGTCATATCACATCCACAAACATGGCAAAGCTATGCAAAGTAGGAGAAATTGGCTTGGAAAATGAAGGCATCAGGGTATAACAAATCATTTTTCTGCCACCATAGTGAAAAGTTAACACTTTCTTTCATCTTTGCATATTGGTTTGATCCTTCAAACAATGCATTTCTTATATTGAAAAGTGCATTACCTTATTGATCTTCTCTTTGTTTCAAGAGTCATTTAATATTCTCTACTTAACAGGGCCAACCACATGACAGTGGAAGCTCATTTGGCCCCTCCCCCCCTCACATCACTCTCAATTCCCCATACCCAATCATATAACATTAATCATTCATTCATCCATTAATAACATATAATATTCATTCATTCATCTATTAATAACATATAACATTCATTCATTAACATATAACATTCATTCTTTGAGTTTTTACATATTATCAAAAATATGGTTGTCATAATATGATTACAATCATATTTTTTTTGTTTCCTTTTTGAAGCTAAAAAAAGTTGAAGTGTAGTATCATTTTCTAAATCATCTATCTCCCCTTCAATTGTTCTACCCTCTACTCATGATCTTAATTTATGCCTAGTCATGTACTCACGACATGGATGTCACTAGAAGGGGGGTCTGCTGCTATAACAAAGAAATGTTAAATTGATATGTTTTATTATTATTGTTACAAGTATTTCATTAATTAAAAGAACATTAGAGTGGTTCTCTTTACTTGATGGGGCCACATCATGTTCCTGATCTTGTCTTATAGCCTCATGCTCAACATGTTGAACACCCTTTAAATCCTGATCTAGAGTTGAAACACGAAAGGTTGCATTAATTAATACACCAATTGCAATTAAATATGTTTAAAAGAACATTAGAGTGGTCCTCTTTACCTAATGGGGCCACATCATGTTCCTGATCTTCTCTAGCCTAATCATGCTCAACATGTTGATCACACTCTACATGCTCTAAAGTTGAAACACAAAAGGTTACATTAATTAATACACCAATTGCAATTAAAGATGTTTAATTGTATTAATCCATACTATGTTTTGTATATCACATGAATACATCTAGTACTGGGATGCACACCATGACCTTCATCTGTAGGTTGTGCTCCACCCTCACCAGGCTACATTCCAATGTCATGTGTAGTATTATCATTGCTTGTCTTTTTAAAACAAATAGGAACATAATTACTTTATGGTGGAAATTAATATTGAATAGATTGCACAAGTATTCAATTTTAAATAAACTTTATTGAGTTTATTTACCTGTGTGTCAGATGCAATGGAAGATTGTGTTTGCCTAGTCAAGAATCTTAGGTGTTTAGCCATGACTCCATACCCTTGCTGGAAGGAAATCTTCATGTCCTCTTCTGTGGGCACTCTGTTGAATTCAGAGCCTTGCATTTTTACATAAGATCATGAATTTTGCTTCTATGGTGTGGCAAATCCAAAATTGTTTACAATTTATTATTTGGATGCAATATTTTATTTATTGATACTTACAATTTGTGTGGCTAATTTCATATAACCACTAGAGCCAAGTTTGTGTTGCCCATGTTTTTCTAGTCTTTCCTTTGTTTCCTTTGATGTGTTAGGCAACCTATGAAAAGTTTGAAATATGTTAGATTACGTAAAAAGAAAGAGTAATCAGTATATAATTGCATTGTTGATAGTATCACATACCTTTCTTGTCCTGGTGGCATCTTTCCTTTTTTTCTTTTCAACCTTCTCCTTTCCATCCAACACTAGGTCCTTCCACTCCCTCTCTGGAATCATGGGGGGACACTCGAACTTTTCTTTCTTCTCTAAATGTGACCTATATTGGTCCCTCACATACTTTAGATAGGTACCAGCTTTCTTAAGGACCTTGGTTTGGTTGAATGTTTTATCACCAAACAATACAACTAAATGGTTAATGAGCTCATCTTTTAAATCTTGATTTTGGGCATTCCACTGTGTACGTATGGTGGGCCCAAAAAGCTCCAATGTAATATCACTTAGATGTTTATAAAAAACATCATTTCCTTCAAAATGATCATGGGATCATTAGTCTAAAAAGAGTGATCAATAAGTAAATTTTAATTGGATTATATATAGTAATAATTAAAACATTTTAAAGTACCTAGGACCTTCTCTATCTTTATGGGAACGAAATCCTCGGTCACCACAAATGTGACCGGAAATGTTCCCGTACTAGTAATATGGGAAGATCTAGGAAATGTTGCTAAAACATCACCAGTACTAGTGGCCTTTGCATCCCTAGGTACATGTCCTAATGCATGTTCTAGCATGTGTTCGCTGCCAGAGGGTGTACTACTAGATGTCTACATGCTATGTGTTTTTGATGTTTCAGTCGAAAATATAGGCATGGATGATGGGGTCGTATGATGTGATGTATGTGCAGGAAGATCAGGATGGACACTTGTACCAACCCCTACTTCTTTAGCAACATCATGAGGACGCAAAAAATCCTATAAAAACAACACATATTTTAGTTCATGACATAAAAGAGTACAAAATATCAAACCATGAATGAACTTATGTTATAATTAAAGACCTCATGATAGCTTACTTGCAAGTTTTATGCTCTCTTAGTAAATATTTTAACCCTCTCTCTTATCTCATCTGTTTGAGGCACTATGAATAACAACTGAAGGATTTCTTTATTGCATTTTTTTTGGTCTTCCTTATCATATCGAGAGGGTTTGTTGAATATGTGATGTCATCATCACATAATAGTGACTGCACCTCCCTATGGATGCTCTCCTCTACTACTAGTGCCTTTCCCCGATTAGCTGACTCCAACAAGAATATTAAAAAAATTATCAAAATTAACCCAATAAACTCATGAAAAAACATAATAATAAAACATTTTGCTTGTCTCTAATTTGTACAATTACAATGAGCTAAACCTATCGAGTAGAAGCACTTGAAGATGCATCGCGATCTATGCTCTAGGCCAAAGCCTTCCCCATATGATCAATGTCCCACTGTGACAAAAATTAAATATAAAAAAACATTACCTAAATGAAACCAATAGACTTACGAAAAAAAACATAATAATAAAATGGTATATTGGAGTCATTAATTAGAGGTTGGGTAAATGGTATATAGTACATACCACCCCCATAGTAATTGTGTTTGTATCTAAGCAATTCAAATTGTAATCGATTAGCAACTCTTCCCCTACAGTTATTGATTTTATTGCACATACGAATACACAGTTTCCCTCGCGCACCTCGAATATGCAATTAGGTTGCTTATTGGTTGACCCAGGTCATGTACTATTTATAAACCTTGCAATATTCCCTTATGATTTTGGCCTTCCGTCAATGTACATAGCCACTCTTTTATTTTGATCCTTATCTTTTAGTTGTATATAATTTGCTGGCAGTGCATACCTACACATACTTCATGTATATCGAACCAACTGCATCCAATTTTTGTAGCTGTAATAGGGTCAAACATACTCCATCAATTCAGTAAATTTTTTGTAACATACCTTTATGTTGTCCATGCAAAATAGGCCCAAACCATGTGATGATGATGGTGTTATGCGATATATCCTCTCGTTGACACAAAAATCAGTGTTTATTGGAGGAAGTTCCTTGGGTACCCATTTATTTCCATAGATGTTTGTACCTCAAGGGCACCTCGATGTCCCCTATGCTCTCATCATCATAAGAAAATTACCCCCCTTCAGCAAGAAAAAATTCCATGCGTTTACAAAATTTTCTTCTAATCTTTTGACCTCTAGTTGATCTCCCTCTTTTAGACCTACTACATGTCTCACTTTCCTCTTCTCTTCATGAATTTCCCTCGCTCAAGGAAGACAAATCTGAAAAATACCTATTTGGTGTACCTACACTCATAAGGATGTTGGATGAAGTTCTTTCATGGTGATGTGATCCCAAGGTGACATTATGATTAATCTATCATTTCATCACTAGAATTTGACAAGTTATAAGGTAATCACGTCTTGATAGATTGCAAGTTATTGTTACTACTGTCCAAATGTGTCCATCACAAATCAAATCTAATTAATTTTTTAACTCCCAAACTTTGTAGCAAGTGTTAAATGTGACTATGGTCCACCAGTTACACAACCAAGGCCTCAAATGTATTCTCTAATTGTAATAAAAGGACTTTTTCTCTTCATTCAAGTAAATAAACTTGAAGGGAAACACCACCAAGTGGTTTATTGGACACCTACATGACTAAAAATAGTAGTAAATTTACATTTGATTTACATTTTTCTAAGTGGTTAATGGGGAGGGAGTGTGTACTAGGCCTAGTTAAGTCATCATAAGTTTATGCTTTGGCAATAAAAATTGTTTAAGTCATCTTAAATCTTCTTATGTCTAATTGCTAGGAGACTTTTGGTATGTTTTAAGGTAGGATGAGTGGTTGAATCAATGTTCTAGTTCTCTATGACAAGGTTTCAACATCTTCAAATAGTGAAAGTTAGTGCTCATAGTCATTTGAAACAACAAAATTTTGATTATGTATGATGGTAGGATTTGATAACTTAAAAGAATTGGCTACCCAACAAAATTAAATTTAAAAGAAACTTTTTCAGTTTAAGGGGTTAGCACTTTCTTTCATCTTTGCATATTGGCTTGATGCTTCAAATGATGCATTTCTTATCCCACTTCTATCATATTGTATTCCCATCCCATTGCAATTGTTGGAGGAGTTGATCCCAAAATTTCATATCAAATACCATGTTCTTGAAGCAATTTTTTGTGTTTTTAATGTTTTTCTAAAGTTCTTTTGTGTTGTATGGATCCGTACAAGCTTGAAATTCTTTGAGATCATTGGTGTAGATAAATATATGTGTTCCCTTTCATTTTCATTTGTTTTGAAGTGCTAAATCGTTGTTTTGTGGGAGAAATTAATCAAATATAGGGACTGCCTTATTTTTCCTGTGTAAGGTTTTGAGGGCTAAATAGAAATGACATCCACCAATCCACCCACTATCTTGGAACTATAACTCAGTGGAATGGTGTGTAACATGGTATGATAGAGTTCATTTCATTTAGGGATCTATTAAATCAAGAAACTTGGCATTGAATTGATGCCCTAGGACTGACATAGGAAATTTTCTTGTGAATTTGTGGTTGTTAAGTCAAGGTTTATCAATTTGATGGATATCTTGGTAGAGTCATCATGACACTATTTGATGGTCCAATCTCTACTTCGATACAAAAATATCTCTAACAACTCTAAGAGCTATAATGGGATGGATTTAAAGGAACCTTCATATGAAGGATCTTCTAATGAAGGACCTTTGAATTAAGGTC
The DNA here is from genome assembly GCA_007258455.2 of Sequoia sempervirens. Classification (NCBI taxonomy): domain Eukaryota; kingdom Viridiplantae; phylum Streptophyta; class Pinopsida; order Cupressales; family Cupressaceae; genus Sequoia; species Sequoia sempervirens. Next base: position 225,412,808 of record VDFB02058242.1, on the reverse strand, counting down.
TTCATTTGAAGGTCCTTCATGTAAAAGTTCCTTTTATAAAGCATTTTGGACATGAAATATTTAAAATAAAAAATGCCTTCATTTGAAAGTCTTGACATGGCATCATTTTTGAATGAAGGTTCTTCATTCAAAGGTCATGACGACATCACCTTCAAATGAAGGTTCTTCATTCAATTGATATTTTGTAATTTTGAAATTTTGGGATTTTTTTTTCCTCATCCACAAGTGGGACACACTATTGTGCTATCACTCATTAACAAAGAGATGAATGTGTGATAATAATTTAGGGTTAAAAATAAATCCATTTGAGCCTTTTATAAATGAAAGGACATTTGATACAATCATATGCCTTGTCAAAGTGTTAACTTAATAGTAAGGGCGTCATGAGTAGTTTGTTGGGCCCATTCAACAATCTCTGATGCAAGGATTGAATTGTCTAGAATGTATCTACTATCAAGAAAACCAATTTGTTTACCTGTATGACTACATCTCAAGCAATAGGTTTAATTGTGATGGCAATGATATTGACAAAGATTTTGTAATCTAGGTGTTGAGAAGCATAATTGGCCACCATCATAGGAAAGATTCTTCATTCTCACTTTTAGTTGTTAAAATTTAACAATACCTTGATTGGTGAAAGAGCCGAAAGAGCCTTTCTCCATGGTATCCAGGTACACATAGCAGCGGTCTTCTCTTATACATTTGGACATGATTTAAAGAACTTACCTAGTAATTATTCATTTAACCTAAGGTTTTCTCATAATGCCATCATTGGAAAAGTAGTATCAAATTATTCTATTATGAAGAATTGGTCTATGTGCCTCTAGTAATCACTATAAATGTTTGTAAGGATAAAATGACTAATTGCATTAGGTAGGAGAGAATCAACTTTGAGTTCTTCAAAGATTATATTCCTCTATTCATAATTTTTAATGGTTGTGTGTGGAGGAGGCTATCACTACCAAGAAGGGAGGAGACCTTTCCTTGCATATTTTTGTGGTGGAGGTATTAAAGAAGAATTGTATGCCTCTATTTCCATTCATTAGATCTAGCTTAGCCTAGCATATACTTGGGCTCCTTTGCCCCTATAAACTTCCATTTTTTTGAGATTATGTTATGTAAGCGTAATTCCATGCTATGTTGAAATATAAGAGGTGGAGGAGGCCAAAAGGAAATAACTGCTTTTTAGTTGTACCTTCAATTTTTTTCTTATTGGGTATGTGCAGGATCATGATAGGCCAAAAAGTGGCAATATGATGGGTATGTGTAGGGTATGTAGTTGACAATTCTTTTTTATCCAAAATTGATAAAATGAAAAGGGTTTTTAAAGGAGATTCTTAGCTTTCCACCAATATAAATTATGCTTTACTTTGAATTTAATAAATAATTTGTTATTCATTTTCTATTTGAATTACAACTAAAGTCCTCATTGATAGGCTGATCGAAAAAAATTTATAGCTTTTCAACTATATCACATTTTTTGAATCCAAAACATGCGTCACATTCTATGCTTCACATACTATAGGATTAAAAAAATAAAAATTGAATTTCATGAAGTTTTGACCAAGTTAAGATGGTCAGACATAAAAGTTTTTATATTTTTTAAAAGTTGTAATAAAAAATTCATAATTAATTATTTACTTGGAAAAAAATTACAAAAAAATATGCATCACATCGAGACATGAGTCCTCTACTTATATATAAAATCTTATAAAAAAAATATTATCATTTTATTGTGGTTAGGGTGGTTAGTTAGACACCTACATATTTTTTTGCTGAAATTTAAGTATTACTGCATTGAAATTTCAAATTTTCACCAAATAGATTTAAAAAAAAAATAAACCTAGTAGTTTAGAAACTACATTCAATTTTCTACAAATTCTATTCTTACATATTTTTGAAATAATATAGATAACTTATTCAAATTTTTACGTTAAGTTGCCTAACTTTGATTTTTATAAAATTTTTGCCACTTAAGGGCCTGTTTTTTCCATGATGATCCTACACATACCCTATTGTTTTATGTTTTTATCAACTTTGTGGACATAAGATTTGAGGTAGGTCATACAACAAAGAATAACATGTTCCCACCAACAAATTGAACCTCGAAAGTTAGTGGGACTTAATAATGAGTTCTAGATGAGAATAATGACAATTTCAATCTTTTTGGAGGAGGTGGGAGGCATAAAGCTTAACGTGGAGGATGTTGGGGGTAACTAGGTGGTCAAATAGCTAGATTGACATGAGCACATGAAGGATCAATAAGAAAAGGCAACTATAAGTTCAAGTTGTGCAAGATGATTGAAAGGGGAGGGACAAACATAAAAATTGGAGGAAAAATAAAGATAAAGTGATCAGATTCACTAAGCTTGTATAGAGGGCTAAGTCTACAATTGCTTTAGACTCATGCGATGAAGGCTATGTGTGATGAAATCCTAGACCTCAACCAAGATGTGGGTAGATTATGGGAGTTTTTCCAAGACTTGAGGTTGGTCGATAAAAATGTGAAAGACTAAGCTATTTTATTCTTTTTGTCTTATCTTATACCATTTTACGAGAATGGGGGTGCCAATGTATGAGAAGATATTTGGATAGTAGGCATAAAAATTGCAGGTTAAAGAGAATGGGGGTGCCAAAATCATAGTACTCATTGTCCCTTGGTCGTTGATTTTCCCTGAGTGCCCTCAACATCATCCTCGACGCTAGTATTGACCTTGTTTTCACTTCTCCAAACTCTTCCTCAACACTAGTATTGACCTTTTTTCCACTCCTCGAAACTCTTTGTCGACGCTAATATTGACCTTTTTTTAACTCCAAACTCTTCCTTGGCGCTGGTATTAACCTTGTTTTTACTCCTCCAAACTCTTCCTCAGCGTTGGTATTGACGTTTCACTTCTCCAATTTGACGAGCTACAACCTGGTTTTGTTAGGTTTTAGAGTATGTTAATTAAATTGAAAATTATGGTGTCATTTAGCTAGGTTTTAATATTCTACAATATAGTTAAGTATATATTAGCTAAATTTAACATAATAAATAATATAATTATTCGACTTGTTATAACTATATATTATATTCTTTAACAAAATTATTAAATACATATAAAATTATTATAATTAATAATTAATAATAAGTATATTTTTATATAATACAAAATATAATTAATATAATATATATTTAATATAATAGTAATATTAGATTAAATTATATATAATATAATTATATTTATTATTATATAATAGTATATATAGGCTTTTACCCAGAGAGAGAGAAATATAAGAGATACAAAGTAAAAGAGAGAGAGGGAAAAGAGAAACTAAATTTTGAATGGTTGTTTCATGTCAACAATCCAAGGATGGCATGTGTCCTTGGGGAGTTATGTTCAAGGTAGCATGCCATTTGATTAAAGATATGATAATTCTCCTTTATGAACTCTTCAATGTACCCATTGCACACGTAAGGAGACAAAGATAAATATAGGGAAGAAAATATAGAGAGGGAGATAATGAGAAACATACAAATAGAAAGAGAGACAAAGAGATAGAGAGAGGTAGAGAGATAAAGAGATAAGGATGAATAGATAGAGATATAGGGAGGGTGATTGATATATCTCTCCCTATCGCTCTCTATCTCTCTATATCTCCCACTATCTATGTCACTCCCTCTTCCCCCCTCTATCTATTGAGATATCTCTCCCTCTTCCCCCTTTCTCTCTCATTCACTCCATCTCTCCCTCCATCTCTCCTACTCTATATTTGTATCTCTATTTCTCTTTTTATCTCCCTCTCACTCCTCTCTCTATCTCTTTCTATCCATATCTTTCTCTACCTCTATCATGATCTCTATATCTCTTTCACCATCCCCCTTTATCTCTCTATATCACCCCTTTTCTATGTCTCTCCCTCTCCCTCTATATATATTGAGGTATCTCTCCCTCTCCCCCTATCTTCTTCTCTCTCTCCCTTTCTACATATCGCTCTCCCTCTCCCCCTCTTCTTTCACTCCCTTTTCTACCTATCTATCTCCCTCTCTTCTCTCTCTTCCTGGGTGATCCCACAATAGTGGTTTACAATTTTTGGCCAAACTGGACACTGAAATATTTTTCTTTAACTAAATCGTCACTTTCGGGCACCTATAGCAGCTAAACCATGAGGAATTTGAAGATGATGCAAACTAGAGTTTCATGAAATTTTTTCTATAGATTCTAAATATATTTTTTTCAAATTTTTTGGAATCAGATTGCACCTCTTTTTCCATCTCCCTCGAAAACTAATTTTTTTCATAAAAGAACATTTTTAAAAAGTGACACTCACCGTATAACACATAACTTTTTTTCCATGAACGATAAAATTCTAATTTTTTTGAATTTATATTTGCATCTTTGATATATAGTGCTTCCACTTGGTTAGATAGTTTTTTATTGAATATTTTTTCTTTAATCAAGCTTCGAATTCAAACCAATTATAATTTAGACATACCACAACCGTATAACGCGTAACTTTTTTTGTATGTATCGAAATTCAATTTTTTTTCTTTGTTGGATCAAGGACTTCAATATCTAGTGCACTAATATTTTTAAATTTTTTTTTTAATAATCTACTATTTTTCCACATGTGCAAAACAGAGAGCTTGATTTTCGGTGAAAAACCTACATTCACGAGAAATAAAAAATAAATATAATAATAAAATTAAATTTATTTAAAATTATAATTTTTGGGAAGCTTATAATAAGAACTACATACTTGCAAAAAGTAAATTTTAAATGAATTCATTTGATCCCCCAAAAGGTAAATCAAAAGTGGTTTTTTATCAGCATTTTGATAGGTGTAAAGGAGACTCTATTATAGGTATGGTTTGAAACTAGCGGGGTTCTATCCAAGGGGTTTGATTTAAGGTAGTTTGATCAAACCTTCTTCAATTGGAATTCTTTAAATGTAATTTTTCAAGGCTTAAATCATTATATTTTCTAAAAATATGTGATTTCAGCAAAAATCAGTTCCTCCCAGAAATTGTAAACCACTATTGTGGCAGCGCCATCCTCTTCAACCTATCTCTCTCTCTCTCTTTTCTCTCTTCCTCTTCAACCTATCTCTCCTTCTCTCCCCCTCTTCTCTATCCCTCCTCCTCTGCCTATCTATATCCCTTTCTCTCCCCCCCTCTCTATCTCCCCCTCTCTATCTCTCACCATCTCTCCCTATCCATCAACTCTCTATCTCCACCTCTCTTCCTTTCTCCTCCCATATATCTCCATTTCTCTTTCTCTTCCCATATATCTCTATCTCTCTCTCTTTCTCACCCCATATATCTCTATCTCCCCATATATTAACTAAGAAGCCATGCAAGCATACCATAGTATATGTTGGTAAGACTATAATAGTGTTTTATTAAACTATAAGTAACACTTATCTTTCTAATGTCAAGCCTTCTTATAAAAGTAGTGTTTTATTAAACTATAAGTAGATTATTGTCACCACTCTTCATTCCACATGAAATGCTAAATGTAGCAATTGTTTTGTTGCTTTTGTCAAGTTTCATTAACCAAGTTATTTAGTGGGTTGAATAAGTTGTGTTATGACCCTTGGTCTCTTTAAAATAATTAGCCAATATTAGGGAGATCAAGAAGGGGAGAAAGCTAAACTCCTTCAAAATAGGGGTAGTTGTGGGTTTTTTGGTTTTCTTTGTATACTATATACTTATTTCCTCTAGGATAAATAAGCCACTATAGAAATGAAAGATGTTTGATTATCTACCTAATATTGATTTTTGTTTTTGAAATGGAAGAGATCTACAACTCTATAGAAATTGCTATATGTTAATGGTCAAATTATTAGACTATTTAGATCATTTTCTTAGTTGTGTATCCTAACTAATATAGAGTAAGCTTTTTCATTTTAATTGACTACTACGTAATAGTTTGTGTTGAAAGAATTGTTTCCATTCTTTGTAGGTTTTACATTGGAATACAAATCATATTTAATCTCACGCCAATAGAATTCTTTCAAAAAGATATTTTTTTAATTTTTCCTTGCTATTTTCATCTTAAAATTTTAAAAAATGTATTCTATAATATAGAATTATTTTCAAATTGGGACAAAAAGGATTCTAAGAGATATATTTAATCATAAATTTTACAACTTTCCTTTAAGAGGCTTCCAAAAAGTTTAGAATGACCAATTTAAACAATCCTAAAAACTCTAAGAGCCTGACAAACAACAGAAGTCAAATTTCACACTTTGACTCTTTGAATCCTTGTAACAGTGCAAACCTAGTTTTTTCCCAATAACTCAAAACTTTCCCAAAACACCAAAGAAACCCTTGATGGTTTTAGACACCCATTTTAGAGTTATTAAGCATACTTCAAGGGAAAGTACAAGTCCTTTGGACCAAATCACCAAAATCACCCTTTCTAGGTTGTGTTGATTAGGTTGATTAGGCCTATTTTACAAAGCAACTAGCCTTTAAACTTGTCATATGCCCATGAAACCTTGGGGCAGCAATTTTTATGCCTCTGTTGGAACTGTAAAATTTTGAAAATTTTACAGTGATTTTGCACTCATTGATTCCTTAAAGAAAACCTTATCTTGAGTATAATCCATCATAGTCACATATGATCACATCATTCTTGACCATTTGATATCATCAAAAACCTCAAAAATCTAGTATTCAAATAACCCATATTGGCAAGAATTTGTGCAGGTCTCTCTGATTCGTAAATCATTATATTCTCATTTTCAACATATTGGAAAAAGAACAGAAATGTCACACCGATCGGATTACATAAGAAGATACACATCGGAATAACATGGTCTAGTCTCACTGATAAAGAGATTTATAGGCAAGACAAGTTCCATCTGGGTGAAATGAAAAGGTCATAACGAGCATATAGGTCTCACCGATGAAGTTCCATCAGCAAGAAACCTGTCTTGTCTCACCGATCAAAGCACAAGGAGTTGTATAGGCTAGACCAATTCCATCAGAGTAAGATCCCTGAGTCAGCCCGAGTGCATTTGTCTCGCTGATGAAATATCATCAGCAAAACACTCATCTTGTCTTGTCGACAAAAAAAAAAACATACTATCGCTAATACAAACACTATCGAAATGAGTTCAAAATGTCCTCCCAACCCACTATGTCACGCTAATAAGACTACATCGGTAGGATTCTTGGCAACATACTTGAGATCAAAGGAATAATCATTGGGGAGACTTATAACATCAAGAAAATTACTAAATGTCTTAGCGATACACCATGTCTTGCCGATGAAGACACAAATAGATCAAGATAGTCATCAGGGTGACTCTTGGTGACATTTATATGAATCAGATGGATAGATTATGTGATAATGGCGTAATGTCTCCATAACCAAAAGAATGTTTAATGAATGTTAGACTAGCTTGAATAAAAGGATTGCCCAAAGTTTGAATTGTCTTGCCGATAGAACATTTGATTTGAAAGTGGATAAATTCAAAGATCAGCTATGCTCGTGTTCAAAGCCATATCAGCAAGAGATGGTGTAGGTCTCTCCAATTCACAAATCATTATAATTTCCAACATATCGGAAAGAGGTCGAGAATGTCATATCGATCAAATTTCATAAATGGATTCACATTGGAAAGATGTAGTTCATGGTCTCATTGATGAATAAGTTACATCAGCAGGAGTTTTGGTGACATACTTGAGATTGAAATAACAATCATCAAGGAGACTCACAATGTCGGGGAAATTGCATAATATCTTAGAGATACATGATCTCTTGCCGATAAAGATACAAATGAATCAAAATAATTGTTGGGGCAACTCTGGGCAATATCTATATAAATTAAATGGATAAATTATGTATCGGTGAAAAGGATGTGGTGTATTTTCAATCAACAGGAGGATCATTAAACATTGGTTAAGCCCAAAATAAAAGGATCACCCAAGGTTTGAAATGTCTTGACGATATAATCACATGATGTGATAGTGAGAAATTCAAAAATTTGCTACACGCGTGCTTAAGCTAAGACATTAATGGCACCACGAAGCATAAGTAATTTCATGAATTTAAGGGAATTGATTAAAGACATTGTTATGGAATTGGTAGTAGAGAAATCAAAGGGGAAAAATGAAGGGCCAAGATATTTCTTCAGTTCAAATATTTCAAGAGAAATACAATAAGTTCTTTGTACTCTAAATTTTGCAATTTTGAAAAGATAAAATGGAAGCTACAACTTAGGAAAATTAAAGGGTAGGAAACATGGGGAAAGTAGTTTCCCTAAAGGAAAAAAACAAAAAATTGAGTTTGAAGTTGAGCCAGAGGGCACTGAGAGAAAATTAAATTAAGATCTTATTGATCAATTACCTGGCTCTACACCCAAATCTGGATGTTCTGCACAGCTTAGGGAAGAAGTAGATAAATTGGATGATAAATGTAAGCACATAGGTGACATTTCGACGCCAATAAGAGGTTATGAGTTGTTCAATTTTCATTATCATCAAAGGAATCATTTCAAACTAGTATTTAATCCATGGAATCTTAACTTGGGGAAGCTTGTTTGCCCTAATGTGTTCATTAATGTAGAATTGGTGAAGGTGTTAGCTACCCATTATAATTCAAAGCTTAAAGCCATATGTGACCCATCTAGGAAACCATTTGTGCATGTATCAGAAGATGCAATAGGTGAGGTTTTCAAATTGGAAGGGGTATGTAATGAAAAAATTGTATGTGAAGAATTAGAGAAGGAATTTTAGAGGATGGACACAATTTATAAGGGTTGGAGGCTACCATTACACATAACTAAACAGGGTGGCAAACCAGTTCCACTAGAAGATAGTGATGGACCCCCATTCCATGTTGACTTATTTGAGCCCTATATGAGATACACCTATTTTTGGTAGGTTAGGTGTTGGGAATGGAAGTCCCTGAATATATGTCAATTGTGCCCATGGTGATTTTAGAAAATATTCAATGTCACAACTCTAGGCCTTTTGACTATGCCTCATATATTTTCAAAGGTCTTGATTTAGGATTTATGGCAATAAAGAATGGAGCCCCTTTTTTACATCTTAAGTTTAATTCACTATTAATGCACATAGTGTTATATTTTGGACAAGCGTTAGGGATGTGGCCTGAGGAACTGAGGGTTTCACAGTTTGACAAGGAAGGAAAGTTATTTCTCATTCAATTATGGACTGCTATCTGGGATAGTAGGTTTGCTAATTTCTATTTTGTGCATTTTGAGGAATATTTTGTATAACCATTGTATAAATTCTGCAATCATCCATGCGCCTATTCTTTGTCTAAAAAAATAAAGAGGTTTCTTAGACCTAAGGATTTTAATGGGAAAATTAATAACAACTGGGGGGATTGGTACTATTTGGAGGATGCTACTATGATTAGAGTGTATGGATTTGAGGATACCCCATTTATTCTACCCAAAACAGTTCCAGACAGGATTTCCTATTTAGAAATTGTCAGGAAAATGGACTTTTCTAGTGTTATGAACTTGAGCTCTTTTGGAAAGGAAACTTTTATGCCTAGTACACTATGCTTTGGTGATTTTACTATGTTGGAAAAGGAAGGATATGATCTGATTCTTCACAAGTTATTACAATACAACATGAAAAAAGGACCACCAAGAAAGAACTTTGACCCAGAAGGATACATTAATTCTTCTAAACAAAAGATAAAATTTGGAGGGTATAATCATGTACCCTATTAGTTTGATGATATAATTAGGAAATTAGAAGAAGTAGAAAGAGTGGTTGAATAATATAACCAAGGACTGCAGGATACAAAATTGATATCTTCTGGAGAGGAGGCATCTGGAGATGATATGCAACAAAGCCCACTAAATAAGATTTCTAGATTGAGGACCCAGGACTACAAATGCCCTGCCAAAGAATTGGGTAGTGAAGAAAGCCTAGACACAGACACAAGACAAATAGAATACAAATCATTTGTGGTAGATAGTGAATTTGTAAATTCTCTAGAGTTTAGGGCTTTCTTGTATAAACAAAAAGGAAAAGCAATAGGAGAAATAGTTGGCAATATCACACCAAGTAATGAGGAGAAGTTATTAAATGATCTGAAATTGAGTGTGGAAAGAGAGATGGTAGGTATGACCCCTAAGAAAGGAAGAAAAATGTTAGAAGATGTTGGTGTTATGATCTTTCTGGGGTTGGATCTCACTTTTGCATTGGTTTTTGATAGTTTTCTTATGAATAATAATGCCACACATAAGCTCAGCCCTAAGGGGGTGACAAAAGTATATGCATGGTCTAAATATAATCTAGATGAAGGGTCATTAATGATTTGGGCCTTGTATCCACCTCATATAAAATCAATTGTTATTGATACTAAGAAAGCATTTGGGCATGTTATGACTCTGAAGATTAGAGAGGTTGATCCTATGGAAATAGTAGAAATTGGGATAAATATAACAAAAATAAACAAGGCCTAGATACAAATTTTGGTCAAAGAAAAAGAAATGTACAAGATGAACAATGGGAGAATGTTGAGAGAAAATGACTGCCTGAAAGGTATTCTAGGAGTCACAATGGGATCAACTAAGCTGTTAACTCATGGTGAAAGTTCATAGACAAAGGATCAGTGGGAAGGATCAAGTGTTTATTCTCAAGGGAAATATGATGCACTTGTAGCAATAATTAAAAAGATACAAGCCATCCTAATGACTTGGTTGAGTAAGCTCAAGGAAACACATTCACACAATTTTACTGCAATATAGGAACATAAGAGGATAGATGGTAGGATCCAAGAGAAGCTCCAGGAAATAAACCAAAGGGATGCTCCTGATAGCATGGCAATCGACACTACAAATCATCTTATAAGAAAACACATATTTTCTTGAAGAATTACAAGGGGATGCACAAGGACTAATTGATGCTGCTAAACAAGGATTCGCTGCATTCTTTGATGATGGGGGAAGATCAAAGGAAGCAACTAGGTGGAATGGTGAATGTGAATCAATATTGTAGGAGATCCTAAAGAAGGCTGCTGAGAAAGATACAACATTGGATGAAGCATGCAAATAGAACAAGAAGATGGTGAAAATGGAGATCACGATTCAGAATGTGTTAGGAGATGCAGATATGCATGAGCATTAGGACTACTTGGATCACTTCTCAAAGATTCACTTGTGGCTAAATAGAGCCTAATCACTTGTTTTAATTTATTGTTGTTAAACAAAAGACATTTATGAAAGGATGTGTCCTTTCAATCATTTGATGTATAAGTATCTATTTTTTGATATCAAAAGGACATAGGATGAATAGGAGAAAGATATGATAGATAGTTTTCAATGATGGTCACATTACAAGAGACTTAGATGCATGTTTGAAACTCTTAAGGAATCAATGGAAGTTATTTGATTTTCTAGCACATTTCTGGTATCAGTTGTTTGTTGGATTAATTGAAAACATTATTAAGTTGTCTACAGGGTTGATAATTTTATGCTATTTAAATTGATATATCAAGTATATGTTCAGTTTATCTATGCACATTTGTTGCATCTATGTGGTGTGATTTGTTGGTTCTTTCAAGTAAAGATTAAATCCTTCAAGTTAGTCACAGTAGTTTAGAAATATCATTTGGATTATTAAGAAGAACTTAGTAATTACATTTTTCCATTTATGGCTTAATAGAGCATAATTTCTAGTTTGTTATTGTTGTTAAGCAAAAGACATTTCTGAAAGGACACGTCCTTTCACAATTTTTATATATTTATATCTATTTCACAATATAAAACAGATATAGGCGGATAGGAGAAAGATACAGTAGATAGTTTGCAATGAAACTTTCCTTTAAAAGACTTAGATGCATGTATGAATTTTGATGAAGTTAATGAAGATGTCTAAACTTGTGGCTTAATCTTGGTATCAGTTGTTTGTGGAATTATATAGTTATTTGGTTGTCTCCATTTTGATGTTTTTTTGTTGTTTAAATTGATATATCAAGCATATATTCATTCCACCGATACACATTTGTTGTATTTGTGTGATGTGATTATTCGGTTCTTTCAAGTAAAGATTAAACCCTTCTAGTCAATCACAGTAACTGAAGAGTATTAATTGGATCAATAAGAAGAATCACATAACTAGGATTGTCATTCTATCTCAAGTAGAGTTTTTCAATCATTTACTTGCACATTTATACAAGTTATAAACTAAATATGTGTGCTAAATAGTTTGAATTATTTTCATCATAGATTACACTTTTCTAGATCTTCATTAGACTCCATACACCAAACAAGGCATTGGTCTCATGCATTTCATCTTTTAGTTTATCCATTTTATTTTTTACATCTGTTAACTAAACATATTCTAATATTACACATACACTTTATTAGGATTATATCTGTTCACTGTAAGATTTCCATTGTGAATAGATTGTTGTAAGCAAATTCACATCACTTAAGTCTACTCAGTTCGCAAAGGTAGACCCACCTAGGTTTGGCAGCACTTGAAGAGAAGAAGGTTCAAATCATTTGGCCTTGTTTGTTACCCTAAAATAAGATTCAAATCAAAGCTAACACATATCTTCATGACATGGAATTGATTTCACATCAAAATATGGCTGTATCTGACCTTACAATGCTGCAAAATAGGAAAAATACAAAAAATTTAAAGAAAAACATAGATTTTTGAATGTCAAGAGCTTGTATTTTGAATCCTCAACCATCAAAAACCTTTACAATGATCATTGTTAGAAACCAAGATCAGATTTGCAAACCAGAATATCCTTCCACAGAAGAGAAAAACAAAAAAAATAGAGATTTGCAAGAAAATGTGCAAATAATTATTATTCGAGAATTGATAATTACAAGATATGATTTGCTTTATAAAAGAAAAGATGCATAACCCTAATCTTATCTTGAGCAACAAGTTAGCGCAATAAGATAAAGATGAAAATAATAAACCTAGGAATTAAATAATACCTAAGTAAAGTTATGCAAGTGTAATTAAATATTAATTACACTAACACCCCCCCATAAGTGCAACTTAGGGAGACTAACAAAGCATGCACCTAAAACTAAGATGAATGCAAGAAAGAATGAATGGGTCCTGGCAACAAGGCCTGATCAGGTACCCAAGTACAAATGTAATAATGAGGTAGAGAAGGAAAACCCAGTGGGACAAAACCCCCTACAATGAGATGATTGCTGCAAAGAAGCACTGGAAGAACACTGTGGAGTAACACTGGAACTGCAATCTGACAAACAAGGAAAGATACTTTTGTCTACAACTGAAACCAAAATTGGAATCATGATAATGTGACAATAGACTTGATGCCACAGAACACTAGAAAACTCACAAACTAGAACAACCCTAGAATCTGTGAAGCAACAGTAGATGAACTGATGACAAAATCTAGAAACCATGTATCTCAATGTCGATGCCACACTGTGACTAAAACTCCTCCATGGGAAGAAGTACCAAAAAAGACTCTAGAACATTAACCATAAAAACATGGCCCTCAAACTGAGAAGGATCTGAACCAATGTGGATCAAGAAACATAATCTCTCAACTAAAGTGTGAACCAATGAATCTGATATGTGTCAAACAATGGAAACAAATTGGCCAAAAGAAACTAGGAAACTAGATAACCCATGCGAGCTGCCAACAAATCAAAATGGAGATGGAGATCAAAGTGAAAACTACACTCTAATCATATTTATTATGCAAGAAACCCCCCTGATGGAACTTTATCTTAGTTCATTCATTACAATAACCCAATGATTGTAAAAGGAAAGCATGAGAAATATGCATAAACATAAAATATAAATTGATGTTATATCTGTGTAGAGGATAGAATTAGCTTTCTGATGCCGCAAAAATGATAAAAAAAGGATCACTGAGTCAAAAGGTATGCCCTCCGAAGTGAGATCAGAACATCTGACTTCAACAGAAAAAATATCCCATCAAACAGAAAAATATCTAAAAAAAAGCTACACCATCATAAAATTGGGCTTGCCAGCTTTCTGGCAATATCTCGTTTCAAAAAATCTGCCTCCGAGATCAAAAGTTATGGCAAAATGAAAAAAAGGCCTGTATGGGGGCAATTCAGGGATTGCACAGGCTAAATGGGTGCAAACTTTAAGCACCTTTCGGACTAGCCCCTAGTCTGCCATATGACTAGGGGAACTACAGTTGCAAAAAAGAACCTACCACTAGGCAGGCGGAAGGGTGGTGGGCAGGTGAAGTGGTGAAAGCACCACTAGAGGTGTAGAGGGAGCCGACCGAGTGGAAATCTTGCCAGAAGTTTGAAGGGAAGCCACTGAAGAAAAAGTGGCCACCGGTGTAGTTCAGGGAGCTGGCAGATATATGGGGCCCACGTGGTGCTACTTGGGCTTGCCACTAGGGTACAGCCCTGTACCCTGTGCACAGGCTATAAAGCCAAAAAACAAAAAAAATCGTTTGATTTTTTGTTTTAAAAACTTTTTCCCTTTTTCTGATTTTTTATTTTCACAAAAAAAAGCTAATGTATTTTTTATTTTGTAGCAAAAATATTTTAAAAAACTTGAAATTTTTTTTTTTGGATTGCATGCACAGGGACCGTACATAGACCGTACGACCTCTGAAACAATTTTTTTTTCCTCAGAAGCTCCCAATGCCGAAATAGGGTGTATTATATGTCGATTTTCATCTCTCAGATGCTTTGGATCCAATGGCGAGGTCCAATCTGCTTGAAAACACACCAGAATCTTCGCAACTCCCAGATCTGGAAAATCTTCAAACCCTCATGACTTTGGCATAAAATGTCGGATTCAAGTGAAACAAAAGTCAATCTTGACTTTTTTGATAGCCCTAGACTCAAAAATGAGCTCATATTTCCTCCAATGTGCACTGAAAGTAACCATGCAAGAGCACCCAAATAGAGAGACAAACTCAAGGTATGAAACCCTCGAGGAATCCCAAATGAACTCTACAATGAATCTCTCCAAAAATTTGAGAAGGGGTTGTAAATCAAGGCTCTGATACCATGTTAGCAACCAAGATCAAGTTTGCGAACCAGAATATCCTTCCACAGAAGAGAAAAACATAAAAAGCAGATATTTGCAAGAAGATGTGCAAATAATTATTATTCGAGAATTGATAATTACAAGATATGATTTGCTTTATAAAAGAAAAGATGCATAACCCTAATCTTATCTTGAACAACAAGTTAGCTCAATAAGATAAAGATGAAAATAATAAACCTAGGAATTAAATAATACCTAAGTAAAGTTATGCAAGTGTAATTAAATATTAATTACACTAACAATCACTTTATTCCTTTTAAAGGAATTTACACCTCAACCACCGAATAACCACCTCTACAACTAACTTTTTAATCTTTTATGATCAAATGAAACATAAAACACACTAATTTCAAGGTTGTTAACATCACTATTGAAATGTTTTAGTTTTTTGACCTTTCAAATGTATTGAAACTCCTAGGAAACCTCTAAAACCATTCTAGTGGCTTGATAATAGCCTTATTATTGACATGACACTAACCTTGCACCCTTTTATATGTAAATTCTCCAATTTGCCTTAAAAAGGCTACAAAACTCTTTAGTGTAAGACTTAAACTCATAACTCAAAAACTCACCTAGAACATGTCTAATGGTCTTAATTGACCTTAATCAAGACAAAAACATCCAAAAGACTCACTCTACCTATTGACCATCTATCCACCTTCAATTAATCACAAGTTGAGAATGAGGTATAGGTGCTACTGCACCACTAATTATACATTGTTTGTGAATTTCAATTTTTTTTTATATAGTTGGTCAAGAGTGGGATGCACTACATTTGTATGTCAAAAAAAATCTAGATTGGATGACGGTATGGATTGAACGATGTCAACAATCTAGTTGCACATTAACATGGGAAGGTGTGGCTTCATTGGTTAAAGAAGCTCATCGTAATGGAGATTCCAATGTTACACCAAGGGAAATTGATTTAGCATATGGTTTAAGAGATAAACAGGTACATATAAATATATTAATCACCCACATTATTTAATTATTATCAATTATATTGATGTATATATATGTTGAGATTTTTTTCTTTGCATACATTCGGCCAAGAATAAATATGTTTATCAACTGATGATATTGCAATAATTTTTTCATGTTTGACATATTGCAGGTGAAAGACCACAAGGCTATGTGGTGCAATGGTTGTAAATTTTGAATCAAAAATTTGGATGACATGAAGAAAACTTGTGATTCTGGGATAACTGCAGTCTTTTAGGTGACTAATGCTTCATCTAGAAGCGGCATACATCCAGAAGTCTCAAAAATTGATACTATGGGATTTTGGATGGTATACTTGAGTGTGACTTTAAGTCCTTCAAATTATTTTTGTTCATAATCCTATGGTACATGCTATGATTGAATGAAAATGATCCCAAGAGAACTGTTATTGAACATGATAATGAATTTACCATGGTTAATACAAGGTCGATCGAGTGAGCTGGAAATGAGCCCTATGTTCTTCCAAGCTAATGTGAGCAGGTATTTTACTCAGAGATTTCAAGTAAACCAAGTTGGTCATTTGTTAGACATGATCCAAGAGGAAGGCCAGTAAAGTATAATGTGGTGGAAGAAGAAGATACCAAAGAACTAGAAGATGATGTAGTTGATGATCAGGGTCAACAGTTAGTTGATGATGTTCCTGACAAAGATGTCAAAGAGGAGGAACTAGATCATGATGATGTAGGAGTTAATGTTCATGAAGATGATATCCGTGTGGATGATGACATTATCAAAATTGATATCAATGATAATGATGATGATATGACTAGTCCTTACAATGTCAAATCTAGATCGGATGATATAGACAAAGAGTTGGATGAAGAAGAAGATCAATAACATTGAAATTTATGAGTTATGCGATTGTATTATCTATTTGATATTAATTTCTTGATAGAATTATATTTGACTTATGTGGTTACATAATTAATTCATGATATTTTTAATTTTTATGCCATTACACAATTAATTCATGATGTACTTTTTAATGTTTAATTTTAATTCATGATGTTACAACTATTGTAGTTCTCCTAGAAATTTCCATATGATCATAATGAATAGTGTTTTGGGAAATTTCATGAAAGATGACACATTGATCATAGTAGTGAAATAATTGCAAAGTCATTTAGATTTTTTAGACCAATCACCCTTCGAAATGTCATTTTTAGGATCATCTCCAATTTGATTACTAGGACACATAAGGATGGATTTGATTGGCTTATCTTGGAGGAACATTGTGGCTTTGTGTAATGTGAGAAAATTTTGGATGGGTTAGTTGCTATTGCTAAGGTGGATCACTCCTTTCTGCGAAGGCCATACACTTATGATTGGGTCAAGTGTTCTTTTCTTTAGAAAATTCCTATTTCCTTTTTGATAGGTTATGATTTGATTAGATGGGTTATGAAGCACTTATTTCAGGTAATTTATGTCTATTTTAATTTTTAATTTATTAAATTCAAAGACATCCAAAATTATGTCCCTTGCTTTAATTGATTATTACGTTATTTAATTATGAACTCAAATGACACCTCCAATTTAACTATATTAATCTAATTAAATATATCTAAAGTGTTGAACATTTTTAGATCAAATTTAGTAATTAACTCAAAAAACTTTTCCAATTTAACTAACATATTTTAATATATTAAACAAATATGATTTATGAAAGAAGTATATTGGCATGAAATTAAATATGATTTGTATTCCAATGTAAAAACTACAAAGAATGGAAACAATTCTTTCAACACATAAACTATTATGTAGTAATCAATTAAAATGAAAAAGCTTACTCTATATTAGTTAGGATACACAACTAAGAAAATGATCTAAATAGTCTAATAATTTGACCATTAGCATATACCAATTTCTATAGAGTTGTAGATCTCTTCCATTTCAAAAACACAAAACAATATTAGGTAGATAATCAAACATCTTTCATTTCTACAGTAACTTATTTATCCTAGAGAAACTAAGTATATAGTATACAAAGAAAATGAACAAACCCACAACTACCCCTATTTTGAAGGAGTCTAGTTTTCTCCCCTTCTTGATCTCCCTAATATTGTCTAATTATTTTAAAGACCAAGGGTCATAACACAATTTTATTCAACCCACTAAATAGCTTGGTTAATGAAACTTGACAAAAGCAACAAAAGAGTTGCTACATTTGGCATTTCATGTGGAATGAAGAGTGGTGACAATAATCTAATTATAGTTTAATAAAACACTTTTTTTAGAAGGCTTGAGAGAGAGATAGAGAGAGAGAGAGAGATGGAGATAGATAGATAGATAGAAAAGGTAGAAAAGCGAGAGCAAGACTCAAACACATAACTCAAAACATCACCTAGAACATGACTAATGGTCTCAAGTGACCTTATTCACAATAAAAAATTCTTGAAATTCCTAAACCAACCTATTGATCTCCCTAATTATCATCACATGAGTAAGCATAGTAGATGAGGTGTAGGTGCTCCTACACCACTACCCCATCAAAAAATTGCTCACATTACACAAAGCCACAATGTTCCTCCAAGATAAGCTAATCAAATCCTACCTTATGTGTCCTAGTAATCAAATTGGAGATGATCCTAAAAATGACATTGCAAAGGGTGATTGGTCTAAAAAATCTAAATGACTTTGCAATTATTTCACTACTACAATCAATGTGTCATCTTTCATGAAATTTCCCAAAACACTATTCATTATGATCATATGGAAATTTCTAGGAGAGCTACAATAGTTGTAACATCATGAATTAAAATTAAACATTAAAAAGTACATCATGAATTAATTATGTAACCACATAAGTCAAATATAATTCTATCAAGAAATTAATATCAAATAGATAATACAATCGCATAACTCATACATTTCAATGTCATTGATCTTCTTCTTCATCCAAATCTTTGTCTGTATCATCTGATCTAGATTCGACATTGTAAGGATTGGTCATATCATCATCATCTTCATTGATATTAGTTTCGATAATGTCATCATCCACGTGGATATCATCTTCATGAACATTAACTCCTACATCATCATAATCTAGTTCCTCCTCTTTGACGTCTTCATTAGGCACATCATCAACTAACTGTTGATCCTAATCATCATCTGCTAGTTCTTTGGTATCTTCTTCTTCCACCACATTATACTTTACCGGCCTTCCTCTTGGATCATGTCTAACAAAAAATGACCAACCCAGTTTACCTAGAGCCTCTGAGTAAAATACATGCTCACATTGGCTTGGAAGAGCATAGGGCTCATTTCTAGCTTGTTCAATCAACCTTGTATTAACCATGGTAAATCCATTATCATGTTCAATAACAGTTCTCTTGGGATCATTTTCATTCAATCGTAGCCTGTACCATAGGAAAATGAACAAAACTAATTTGAAGGACTTAAAGTCACACTCAAGTATATCATCCAAATCCCATAGTATCGATTTTCTGAGACTTCTAGATGTATGTCGCTTCTAGATGAAACATTAGTCACTTGAAAGACTGCAGTTATCATAGAATCACAAGTTTTCTTCGTGTCATCCAAATTTTTTATTCAAAATTTATGACCATTGCACCACATAGCCTTGTGGTGTTTCACCTACAATATGTCAAACATGTAAAAATTATTGCAATATTGTCATTTGATAAACATATTTATTCTTGGTCGAATGTATGCAAAGAAAAAAATCTCAACATATATATACATCAATATAATTGAAAATAATTAAATAATATGCGTGATTAATATATTTATACGTACCTGTTTATCTCTTAAACCATATGCTAAATCAATTTCCCTTGGTGTAACATTGGAATCTCTATTACGATGAGCTTCTTTAACCAATGAAGCCACACCTTCCCATGTTAATGTGCGACTAGATTGTTGACATCATTCAATCCATACCATCATCCAATCAAGATTTTTGCAACATACAAATGTATTGCATCCCACTCTCGACCAACTGTATAAAAAAAAATTGAAATTCACAAACAACATATAATTAGTTAATTACCATGGTATATGACCTTAATTTATAATTGATGTATATTGAAGATTAATAATTAAATAAGTACAATATACATAAAAACCAAATGTAAAATGTATTCTAATTAATCTCCATGACCATAGATTATAATTACCTCTCGCTTTCCTCAATCTACCTTTCCCCATCAAGTACTCCCCTTCAAATTTGTTAATGGAGTTGGGTTCCCAAATGCAATCTACATGGATCTTTGCTACAAACTTAGGAAGATATTCAGTAATGTACACCATGGTCTGGTATACCATATATCCCTCCACCATAGAACCCTCAGGATGTGCTCTTTGTCTAACCAAAGCCTTAAAAAATTTCAAGTGCCTCTCAACCATCCACATTGACCTTATGTGTATAGGTCCACATAATTCAATCTCCTCAACTTGGTGTATGAGGTAGTGTTCTTGTGCATTGAAAAATGTTGAAGGTAGACACTTTTTCATTTCACACATTAGACGAGGAATTTTTCTCTTCCAATAATTTATATATTCTTTATGAATTTTCTTAGATGATAGCCATCTACAAGTGATTCAAGGCACAAATATATTAATGAGATTTAACAAAAATATACAATATATTACATAACAAGTAAAACAAATGGCAATTATAAGATGTATACAATGAATTGAACAAATATTGCTACTTACCTCAAGTATTTTCCAAGATCATATATAACTTGCTTGAAATTGTTGTCGAAGTTTTTTAGGAGAGATAGAGGTAGAACATACTGCAACAATTATAAAATGATCTTTTCATTATTTTTCCTAAAGTAGTAAACATAATACATTGAAAAGTACATGCAGTATACAAATATATATATATAATATACCAAAATAATTACCTTAATGAAGGTATGCCAATCATGAGTTTTCATCCCTGGCCCAAATTCACCTTTCTTTGTTATGATATTGTTTATGTTCGCAGCAAATCCTATGGGAAATCAATTTTTTTGTATGACTTCTTTTATAGCATTGCTTTGCTGCTCTGTTAATAACCAAGGAAGGGCACTTATATTAATTTGGTCTCTATCACTATTTAATTGAATGACATTTTTCATTGCATGATTGGCTTCCTAAATGTCACTACAAATTTTGACAATTTTTTCTTTGTCATGCCTTCCATCCAATATTTTCCATAATGTTTCTATTATATTCTTTTTGATATGCATTGTATCAAAAAAATGCACAATTTGTAGCTGCTCATAGTAGGTAAACCTACTAAATTATTTGGGATAACTTTTCATTCCCTATGGAAGTCAGCCATTAATGCCTTGACAACCTTCATGAAGCATATAAGTTAAAAAAATTAACAATGACAATCATTTTCAATTACAACATGAGTAAACACAACACAATATAAAAACATAAATTACAAACATATCATATATGATAGATAAACAATTTGATCTGATGTATAACCTTGATGATTAATTCTATTATATTCCAACTTCCATAGGCAAGGTGTCATTCTTCATGGTTTTGATGTAGTCTCTTCTTTCCCATTGAAAAGATGTTTTTGAGTAGTTCGATACTTATGATTTCTGTGGAGGAAGTGCCTATACTCATTAAACACCCGTTTTCCTAAACTTGTTGAATGACAAGATTTCATCTTTGGACCACAAAGAGGACATGCAAATTTTCCCTTTGTTTGAAGACTTGCAAGATCATATATAATTGGATTAAATATGTCAATTTTTATAATTATATATAATGAATAGATTATTTAAAAAACATGCATGATATCTACTTCATAAAATTAAATATCGTTAAAGTGTAGTCGAACATTATAACATACCACAAAAATGTGTTAGCCCTGGGGCATCATGAATTGTCCATACAAGCATTGCATGGAATTGAAATTGTCTTTGTCATCTTGTTCTAGAGATGTCATACATAGTGATGCCATTCCATAAATTTAGTAACTCGTTGATAAGAGGCTTGATATATACATTCATATCTTTAACTTGGTACTTACCTAGTTGAATGAACATTAACATTACATAATTATTATAACCATTTTACTGCAATATATATAAATTAACATACATGACTATTAAATGAAAAAAATATGTCATTATGCAACAAATAAGACAAATGAGATGCTACTACGTTAAAGAAAATTGATGTAAAAAAATACCTAGAACAATCATTTCCAACATTATGTGCTCCCTCTTTATTGACATCCATGGAGGAATTTTATTGTTGATAACAAAAATAGGCCACACGGAGTAAATAGGTCTTAGCTCTCCAAACGGATTGACACCATCCGCTACCAATGAAAGGATGAGATTACGAGGTTCTTCTTTAAAGTGTGGCCATTTTTCCTCCATGTATCTAAATACAAAACCATCCACAAGCATTTGAAGAATGTTATCTCCACTTCTATTCCATGCATGGTAATCCATAAATTGTACTAATCTTTCACACCTAAATAATCATTGCATACGTGGAATAATGAGAATATAATGAAGAACCTTGCGAGGCACCTTTTTTGTTAGTTGATCTGTTCGATATCTACTGATATGACATTCTGGGAATTCTATTGCAAATTCATGTTGTTTATGATATATAATATGATCATTGGGACATGCATCTATTGCTTGATACTCATTCCAATATCTTTCAGAATGGCAGATAAATCTCGGTATGAGCGAGGTAAAATATTTGATGGTGGTAACAAAAATTCACCAATCAATCTACAACAAAAAATATTTTTTTAATATAAAGAATATTAATGGTACATATTTCATCCTTTATTTTGCATAAAATTCAAGTGCTTTGTGGTTGGGTGGAAAAAGCACCTTAACCACACTCTTGGCCTTAGCGCAAGAAGACCAGTGGATTCAAGGCAGATGAGGATCAAAGATTCACTTGTCATGGATATATTTCTTATACTATTTCTTAATGGCTTGCACAGTTGATTTGTACATTGTAACTTTATTTCATGAATATAACATTTATGTAAAATTGTTTATTATATCATTGAAATAGATGATTTGTTTATTGTATCATTGAAATAGATGATTTGTAACACCCATAATGGTGTATGTACATTGATAATGATATATGAAATTGTTTGAGCATTTATGGACAATTCACATGGTATACATGCTATGGATATATCATGTTATAGATGCACCTCTCTCTCCCTACATGAAATGAATGTTATTTTTTTACTGCATTTTTGTATGAAATGGAAAAATTGCAGTCATTACAAAGGAAGACTACCTGAGGAACCTCGCAAAAGCAAAAGACTTGAAAATTTCAAGGAGCGAGGAATTTGGTCAACTCAAGATGATAACTTTAGGACTTATTGACCATTTAGGACTCAAAACATGGGTCACACAAAATGAGGCAAAGGAAAAAGAAGCCTAAGAAAGGCGAAAAAGAGAGGGTCCTTGTTCCAAATGAGGCATGTGTGCTATATGCACAACACCTTCCTACTGAACTTGGTTGCATAATCTTTTGCAATCCAAAGGTGTATCTTAATGAGTTGTTGGTTTAGGATTTTTCAACTCCATGGATGATTATTTCCTAGTCCAAAACTTTAACAAATTTTCAAGAATCTAAACTTCCTTTTTGTTTCCACTTTGTTCTTTTCCTCTTGCCATCTTGGCATAAGAAATTTTCAACTATTATATTTTTATAGGGTTTATGCATCACTTACATAATGAGCTCATTGGTTCCAGAGCTAAACCTGGTATCTCTGATACCACATGTAACATGCCCATTATTTTACTCAATAACTTTACTATGTTTTTAGCCTCAAGTAAATAAAATATGATGCCTACACTTAGCAATACATTTTTTATTTTCATATATTCTTATAATATGCACATTTAAAATAAATATCATTCCAAACTCTCCCATTGCATTACAACAAAGTATTACAACTTTCCAATGTATTTATTTCATATTCAATAATTTCATGATAACATTTCTCTTTTACAACTTTCCATAGAAATGAATACATAAATACTTATATAGCTTCCATGAGTTGAATAGCACTAGGTATACGAATGGTCCAAGTTTCCTCCATAAAATATTGGTTTCCTACTAATGAGGAGCAGCATCACTCAAGTGCTTTTCCACCAACCATGGACTTATTGCAATCCCCTACACATCTACCTAGAACTGGTAAGAAGGCCCTCCCTTTGATGAAGAGATTGATTGGTAATCACATAATAATAATGACCTTTCCTAAGCTTGGTGATGTGTCCTATACATTTCTAGAACTTACATATAGTTACTACAACTTACATGTGTGAATATCCCTTGCCTAGCACGTAAGCTCAGATCATAGTGAACTAATAGTGTAAATAGTGGCAACTTACACTGCTTTGGCTAAAGTATTCATCACCTAAAATTTAGAGTGGATATCATACACCCACCCACCTTCAAAGCTCAATTTTTATTTACCATTCATATCCTATGCATAAGCTATGGGTATGTGCAGGATCATCATGGAAAAAACAGGCCCTTAAGTGGCAAAAAAATTAGAAAAATCAGAGTTAGGAAACTTGACGTAAAAATTTGAATAAGTTATCTATATTATTTCAAAATTATGTACTAATATAATCTATAGAAAATTGAATGTAGTTTCTAAATTACTAGGTTTTTTAAAAAAAAATCTATTTGGTGAAAATTTGAAATTTCAATAGTAGTACTTAAATTTCAGGGAAAAATAAGAAGTAGGTGTCTATCTAACCACCCTAACCACAATAAAATGATAATATTTTTTTATAATATTTTAGATTTAAGTAGAAGACTCATGTCCTGATGTGATGCATATTTTTTTGTAATTTTTTTCCAAGTAAATAATTAAATATGAATTTTTTATTACAACTTTTAAAAATATAAAAAATTTGTATTTCTAACCACCTTAACTTGGTCAAAACTTCATGAAATTCATTTTTTAAATTTTTTTACTCCTATAGTATGCGAAGCATAGAATGTGACACATGTTTTGGATTCAAAAAATGTGATACCATTTGAAATCTATAGATGTTTTTCAATCAATCTATCAATCAGGACTTTAGTCATAATTTGAATAGAAAATGAATAATAATTACTTATTAAATTCAAAGTAAAGCATAATTTATATTGGTGGAAAACTAAGAATATCCTTTAAAAACCTTTTTCATTTCATCAATTTTGGGTTAGAAAAAATTCATCAGCCACATACCCATCATATTACCATTTTTTGGCCCATCATGATCCTTTACATACCCCTATCCCCTTTCACCATGGAGTAACCTTAACCCCAGGAATAACCTATTAATAACTCATGTTAAGAAGTAAGTGATATCATAACATCTTGAGTAACTAGGTTTCACCCTTTCCCATGGATTATCCCAACCTTAGGAATAACCTAATTTAACCATATGAGTATTTTCTAATAACAAAACGTTAAATGAATCTATTTCTAAAAGTACAAACTCAACAATAAATGTCTCCATTCAAGAGTATATCTCAATAATAAATGATTTTAATCAAAAGGATAATCTCATTAATAAAATGATCAATCAAATCATATAGGTTATTCTCAACCTATTTGCTTCAACTAATAGTCAAATAAACAACCCTACCCAATAGGTTATTCCTAACCTAGGGTTTTCAAAAAAAGTAATGTAACGATCAAGTGACCATCATGAAAACCTCTCTTTCAATATATCAAAAATAGTCTCATGTTTACTACATGTGTATAAAGTATGGAGGACAATTTCCTAAGAGGGGTTTGTTCTTCTCCTCCTACAAGTTCTCTACTCATCATGGCTTTGGGTTGCTGGTATGCGAGTCTCCATCTAGAATTCCATAAATAGGAATAGAATCTTAATCAAATAAGAAAATAATGTAATCATTAAATACATCTTGCCAACTCTATTGTTGAATAATGATATAACCATCAAGTTTATAGCCAATCCCTAGGGAAAGACTCTTCCTATTTCAAGGAGATATGAGTAATCAATCAAGTAAAGATTATCAATCAAGGTTTGCATGACGTCTCTTCCTATTGACGATGATATGTCTATTGTTCCCTTATTACCTTAGTATTGCTACCCTCCCTATTCATAAAGGTTTACCTAGCATTATAAGCTAACAAAGTCAAGTTATCTCAAGTCATCAATTATTCCACATTTCACATTTCATTCTACCTATGTATAGTATAGACTAACTATGTATAGTCAAAATAGAAACCCATCATATAAATTCCCATATAGGGTATATAAAATTATTAACCTAATAGATAGGTTCGACCAAAGTAGGAAACAACTAAGAGTATGCAAGCATTATGAAACACCACAAAATATTATAAACCATTTCTTTCTAACGTAATACTCATTATTTAACCTTTCTAATATAGTAATCAAAACTATTTAACCTTTCCAATATAAATGAAACAGGTATAGATACTAGCATGCCTATTAAACTCCCTTTCTAGCTTAATTTCTCTAGCCCACTTGATACTCCCTCCAAGATCAACTTTACCCCCACTCTAACTTCTTACCAATTCTCTCAATGATCATAAAGTAACTCAAAAAAACAACTCTCTCACTCACAAACTCTAAACTCTCTTTACATAGAATTTGCAATAGAATGACACAAGGTAATCAGATTGATAAGTGTAATAATTGGTAGAATGCGCACCTCTATTTATACTAATTTGTGAACAATCGAAGGCTACAAAAAAAAAAAATTCTGCCACCTTTCTAACCTTATGCACAACTCACCAAGTTAACTCACAAGTTTGCAACACAACTTAGTCCTTGCTAATTAAATGGTTGAGTTGAATTGATATATGGGGAAACAAGCTTTAAAAAGTATCCTAATTCGAGTCCCTTTACAAAATAGTTCCAAGTTTGCACTTGACTAAGTCTAAATATTATCTATAGGTTTACACACATTCAAAGACTTCTTTTACCTTTCAAACACTTAGAAAATATAGTGCACCTTCATAGCACGACCTTTTGACATATTCATAGGTTTCTAAACAATATTTACTCCCTCTTAAAACGTTTACACAACAATAACTCCTATGTGCTTTGTTCTTTGTTTGGCTTGGTCATATTAAACTTTATGCACTACTTTTACACTAATTCCATTTACTTTACATTGAAATAATTGTAATCATTCATTTTAAATTAAAGCTAACTTCACTAAATATATAATATATGCATAGAATATATGCCTCCTTATATTATGCTCTAAAGTTTGCAATTCTCTAAGTATTGCACTATTTCTTAAAAATATACATTGCTATTTAATTGAATTTTGTAGGCTTTTAAATAAGCCATGCCTTCCTATATGGTTGCTCCATATATATGTACTCATTGTAATCTAGCAAATATCTCATATTTTCATATATATATATATATATATATATATATATTATCATGTGTATATCATTATAATATATGTATATATTATTATATATATACATATAAGTAACTATTGATATTAAATATATATTTATATATATAAATCGATGATTATCCACATGTTTATTACCTATATAATAATATATATATATACATATAAACATTTTCATATCTTGATATCTTATTATCTGCACATAACATATACTTATATATTCATTAATGGATATACATATGTATTGCAAAAAATTGTATCCCTTTACATTTTCACACTTGTTTGGGCCATTGCGAAGTAAATGGACATAATTTTTCCTTATTTAGGGTGTTGTAAAGTACATTTTCTTACACTTTCACACTAATCTAGGTTTTTATTAATTAATTGGGCTTCTTTATGCCTTATTTGGCTTTATTTTGCATCCACAAGCCTTAATTAATGCATCTTTCCAAGGATAATCCTTACATCTACCAACATCCAATCATAATTCATGTGTTTTTGGATTGGGACTCATACACCACCTTGGGTTTATGGGTCCCACCTAAGTTTCAAGGCCCTAATCTGGATCTCACATTAAACTAAGCATTTCTTGAAAAATGTGTCCCAAACTTAGCCTAATGGGACTCATAAACCACTTATGGTGTATGAGTCATGCTTAGCTTAGACCTAAATTGAGTTCAAATTCTTGGTGGGATTTTATTCTTCTAGATTTGATGAAGGATTGTAGTGTTGTAATTTCAAGAAATTTGGCATAAACAGGTATAAATACAAGGTTATTTCACTCATTTTTCTCCTAACAAGCAATCAAGTGACCTAGAAAGTTGAATAAGCATCCTTATATAAAATTTTAGTTCACAAGAGCATTCAAGAGTTGATTATCAAACATTTTGGATCACTATTCAAGTATCAAGCATCATGTCAAAGTCATTATGCATCATGTTTGTTTTTGAGCTAACATTTGTGATGCAGGGTTTCATGATTCAAGCAAGATTCAATATCTACATCCATTGTATCCATTACATACAATATTGCAACCTTTTTTTCCTAGGGTTTGGTGAGTTGCAACATATCATTTTGTTCATTCATCATTCCTCCTTTCTATTTCATTTAATTTCAAGGTTTGATTACCAAAATGGGGTTTGACCAAGGAAAACCCTATCCACTGAAAAACCAACATTTTTCCCTCTCTTTAGTGTGTGATTTTTAGACCTAGGTTGAAGATGCATTTAAGAGAAATATTGGAAGAAGATGTCAAGTTGTCAAAGTTGTCACCCTTGTTCACAAGATCACTGAAAGGCACCTATAGAACATAATTGAGCATTTCAGATCGAGAAATTAGGATTGGAAGAAAGAGAAGAGATTGAAGAGAAGATTCAAATCTTCATCCTCTGAAGAAGCTAATCAAGACCGATATGCCACTTCTAGTGTATGAGTCCTAGTACAATCAATTTTCTAGATTTCAAGAGTTTTAGACTGTCACTGCCAAAATTATATTCCTACCTAGAAACCCTAAACTAGGACTAAATCAGTCAGCTTGGCATATGAGTCCTAGTGTGCATTAATTTTAGTATTTTCAACATTTAGGCCTTGTTCTAAGATTCTATAGGTTTCCAAGTTCACCTCTCTTATTTCTCAGTTTTATATTATGTTTTGCATTCATTTATAGGTCATTTACTTAAGGTTTACAAATCATTAGGTTTTTTCATTAGATCTTGCATGATACTAGTCTTTCCAAGCCATAGCTTGGTGGTGAACTCCCTTTTATTCTTTGATCATACCCTAGGACAACCTTTAGCAAATCTCTTTCCTTTATTCTATCCTTGGATTGAGATCTCTAGGGTTTCCTTAAGTGAAACTAAGTGAAATAGGATTCTAACCCTAGTGTTGTATCTCCCAAATGGATAGAACCTCGTCCTATTTATGAGGTTTCATTTCGGTGAACCTACATTTAGAACACCTTATTTTTTATATAGAGTGCATCATAATCCTAGATCTAGCTTGCATTAACTTTGCATTAGGTTTTGCATTAGTTAATTTGCATCTAGGATTTCTAAATCTTGCATTAGTGAAAATGCATATAGATTGAATTTTTGTCTCTTGCTTAATTTAAATTCACTTAAAATCTATATTTTCTCTTAGTCTAGACATCATCCAAAATAGAAAACATAACATTCACACAAAATTTGCTGAAAATGGTGTGAAAACCCTAATCTGGGACTCATATGCCTCTCTAGGAAATTTAGTCCCAGTATAGGTGGTTTTTCCTAATTTCTAGGTATTCTGTGGTGACTATATTCATCATTCAAATCCTTGAAAAACCCTGATAGGGACTCATATGCCCCTCTACATGATTTAGTCCCATTTCAAAATTTAAACTGCATTTTCCAACATTAAAAACTTTGTTTGTATGTTTCTATTTTTTGTTGTTAGTTATTTGATTTAGTTTGTAGAGTTTATTTTTTCTTCATTTTATTGCTTAATTTCCTATATCTTGTCTTGCAATTTCATTAATTGCCCCTTGAATGAGCTTTAAAACTTGGTGCCCTATTGCTAATACTATAGCAAAGGAGACTCATGTCATCTCGAAATAGCACAATCATCATGGATCTTGGGTTATCTAGCTCTTTCACATACTATCTTGTGTTGACACTAGCTTCACTAGGTATGGACCATGGGTTATCTAGCTCTTTCACTACTAGTGTTGACACTAGTTCACTAGGTATGGACCATACCCTTAAAAACTCTTTTCCTTCAAGTAATGTGACAAGTGTTGAGACAATGATTGCTAGTATTATGCAAGAAAACATAATCCAAATTTATGAAGACTTAGCAAACCTACAAAATCAAATAAGTACTGAAAAAATTTCAACCACAAGTATCCCTACCATACATAACATACATCACATGATTGAAAGTGAAGATGAAGTTGACCTTGTGCGTAACATAGTTTAGATTTTTGGAAAAAATCTTACATCAACCACTAGTTGTCCTTTACCTTTGAACAATGTCCAAAGCTAAGAAGGAATTCAAATTCCTCCTCCTACAACCATTACCTCTATTCCTACCTACACCAACCCTCAAGTTACAACAATAATGCAACCTACTAGTAATGTCATTCCTTGGGTATTTCCACTAGAATTCCTAGTACCTTTGTGGCATCGTACATCATATATCCTACCACTTTACCTCCCATAATAATTTCATTCACTACTCCCTCGAACATATATACACCTTAACCATATTCACCTCCATCTCAAAACACAACCAATGAAACTCTCATAAATCAACTTGTGCAAACTATTTCATCCCTTCAAAATCAAGTTTCCACCATAAACCAAAATCAAAATGGCCAACCTACATACTATGTTAAAAGCAATCCCTCATATCCTTGGAGATATTGAGAAAACCAATGCCACAAGATATATAGGTGGCTACATTTGAGAAATATGGGGGGAAAGGATATCCTTCTAAACATGTTTCCACTTATACCACCTTATGTAGTGACTTTATTCTTGAGGATAATCTCTTGGCTAAGCTTTTCCCTAGATCCTTGAAGGATGTTTCCTTAGAATTATTTTCATCATTACCAAATAACTTAATTCGTTCATTAAATGAAATCATTGAGGTATTTATAAACCATTTCCAAGTTCATATGGGTATGTGCACAATCATCATGGAAAAAACAGGCCCTTAAGTGGCAAAAAAATCAGAAAAATCAGTGTTAGGCAACTTGACGTAAAAATTTGAATAAGTTATATATATTATTTCAAAAATATGTAAGAATAGAATCTGTAGAAAATTGAATTTAGTTTCTAAACTACTAGGTTTATTTCAAAATAAATAAAATCTATTTGGTGAAAATTTGAAATTTCAATGCAGTAGTACTTAAATTTCAGGAAAAAAATAAGAAGTAGGTGTCTGTCTGACCACCCTAACCATAATAAAATGATAATAATTTTTCATAATATTTTATATATAAGTAGAGAACTCATATCTAGATGTGATGCATATTTTTTTGTATTTTTTTCCAAGTAAATAATTAGTTATAAATTTTTTATTATGACTTTTAAAAAATATAAAAACTCGTATGTCTAACCACCTTAACTTGGT
Organism: Sequoia sempervirens; assembly: GCA_007258455.2. Classification (NCBI taxonomy): domain Eukaryota; kingdom Viridiplantae; phylum Streptophyta; class Pinopsida; order Cupressales; family Cupressaceae; genus Sequoia; species Sequoia sempervirens. Next base: position 225,381,277 of record VDFB02058242.1, on the reverse strand, counting down.
CAAAACTACATGAAATTTAATTTTTCTTTTTTTAATCCTATAGTATGTCAAGCATAGAATGTGGCGCATGTTTTAGATTCAAAAAATGTGATACCATTTGAAAGTTATAGATGTTTTTCAATTAGCCTATCAATTAGGACTTTAGTAGTAATTCTAATAGAAAATGAATAATAATTATTTATTAAATTCAAATTAAAGCATAATTTATATTGGTGGAAAGCTGAGAATCTCCTCTAAAAACCCTTTTCGTTTCATCAATTTTGGGTAAAAAAAAAGTCGTCAGCCACATACCCTATAAATACCCATAATATTGCCACTTTTTGGCCCATCATAATCCTGCACATACCCATATGACTCCTAAGACGATGTTATTCGATTTGATGAGATGTAAGAAAAAAAATGATGAAAAGATTATTGACTTTATTTCACACTACCAATTGCTTTATTCCCAAATCAACGTGAAGATTTTTGACCCTCACCTTCAAAGGATGTTCATTGAGAACTTTCAAACTAAGATACAAGATAAGCTTAACATGGTTTAGTTCCCCTCCTTCATACACTTGTGTACTGCCCTTCATGATTATCAAAACTTGGTTAGTAGCTGTGAAACAAAATCCACCTCTAATCATCAAAACTTGGTTAGTAGAGGTGTTAATGATGAAGGAAATAATTCCATTGCCCCTCCTAACCAAAATTTTCAAATAATTACCAACCTTATGCCAAAACATAATATTTCATTTGTCAAAGCTAGTGAAACTACAAAGAATGATGTGATGAATGTTGACATGGATGATGACAACATGGATATTATTAAATAAGATCTTGTAGTGTAGGAAAATGCATACCCTTGCATTTTCACACTTGTTTGGGCCCTCCTTGCTTTGTTTATCCTTATTTATGTCTTAATTGGTCCTATTTTGCACCCATAAGCCTAATAAATTATATCTTTTTATGGTTAATCCCAACAAACATCAAAGGATAAATGATAATTTAATGATTATGGTTGTATCCCTAATTTTTGGATTGGGACTAAGACACCACCTAGGGCATCTTTGTCCCCCAGAGGTCTTGGCACCCCCTTTTCAAATGCACCTTAAATAGGCCCCTTTTTGGAGTCCATGCCCCAAGTTTCATGCCTTGTGACTAAGATGCCACCTAGGGCATCTTAGTCCCCCTTAGGTTATTTTTGGGATTTAGCCTCCTTTAGTTAATGAATTCATATGTCAGCTTGTTGTGGTGTAATTTTGGGATATTAAGCATAGATAAGTATAAATACAAGGTTCCTTCACTCATTTTATCATCCAAGATATATCTAGCAAGTTGAATGAGCTTTCCTAAGGAAATTTTATGAGATCAAGAGCATTCAAGAGAAATTCATCAAGAATTTAGAGCCATCATCAAGATTGAAGCATCATATTAAAGATATTCTTGCATCATGTGTGTTTTTTAGCTAACATTTGTGATGTAAGGTTTTGATCCAAGCAAGAAATTCAAGTCAAGGATTCAGGCATTTCAAGATCTACATTCATGCTAGCCATCTCACACAAGTTTGAAAATTTCATAAAAGGGTTTGGTGAGTTGTAGCATAACACTTTGTTCATTCATCATTCCATTTCATTTCAAGGTTTAATTACCAACAAGGCGTTTTTCCAAGGAAAACCCCCTTTTACTAACAATCAATAGGTTTCTCCTCTCTTGCATATTTGTGTTTGCAAATTTAGGTTGAAGACTTGAAGTTCATTTGAAGTGCAAAGTTGTAAAGTTGCAAAGTTGCATTGCAAAGTTGTCATCTTCACAGAAAGTCACCTAAAGGCCAAATCTGGAAGCTTTGGGACCTAAGATCTAAGAAGAAGGGAGTGCAGACATTGAGCCTTAGGATCACATGAAGAGATTTCAGAAATTTAAGACGGGACAAAGTTGGCAGCAAGGGCATCGTAGTCCTCCCAAGGCTATTTTGCAAAAATTCTTTCAGATTCTATTTTGACATCCAAAGATTCTACATCTGCCCAAAAAATCAGCAGTGGGACTAAGACAATAGTAAGGGTGTCTTAGTCCTCCCTAGAAAATTTTGATAGAATTTTGGCATTTCCAGAATCCTCATCACATTCCCAAACTTCTCAAGTACACATATCCTAACTTGTTGTTGCTTAATTTTAACATTTGCACTCATAGTTTAGCATGCATTACTAGGTTTTGTGTGTTTAATGTTAAGTTTTCTTTTCCAAGATTTTTCTTGGTGGTGAACCCTTCAAAGCCTAAAAGAACCCCTCCTAGGTATTCCTTGTTGAGAATTGACTCACTTGTGGGTTGATAGTTAATCCAATTTGGGATCCTAGGGAATATTTGAATGAAAAGTAGAAAATAGTGGTGTTTTATGACCTAGGTTATAAAGCACCCATTTCCCATATTGTTCATTTTGGTGAACCCAACATTTTAGACATTCTTTTTTCTAATTTGGAGTTACTAAGGTCCTAGATCTCGGTTGCATTCATCCGTGTATTCCATCTTGCATTAGTGAAAGTGCATATAGGTTGCATTTTTACTTTCTTACATTGTCTTATCTCATTGAAAAACTAAAAAGTGCGTTGTTAATCATCCTGATTGCATATAGAAACATTTTTATTGCATTCAAAATTGAAAAAAAATTCATTCAATTGCTTGTCATTAGTCACTTTTGCTTGCATTCATTTGCACAATTTTCTATTTCTAAACTTCAAGTCCCTAGGTAGGCAACCTAGAAACGCTATAAACAATCCAAAATTTGTTGTTTTTTTTTTAAAAACCCTTTACTAGGACTAAAACACCCTTATTAGCATCTTAGTCCTTTTGTGGGTTTTTGGCTCAGAACCTTGTCTAGGTTGTTTGCTTTCTATTCCAGTTTCTAGAACCTCAAAATTCCTTCAGTAGGACCAAGACACCCTTTTTGGCGTCTTAGTCCTTGTTGAGTTTGAAGCTATAGTTTTTCAGGTTTTAAATATGCTTTTCTATCCTTCTGTTTGTTGCTTTCAATTTTCTGTTACAGTTTGCAGAATTACTATTGTTCCAATTTCTTTCATTTGAAGTGTATTTTGAAATCATTTCAATTACAAGCATCATTAGATCTGAAAATTCTCACATTTTTGAAACTTTGCATAATATGGATACAAGTACTTTTCACTTTTTCATATACAATGTTTACATTCATAAAACTTTGCATAAGTTTGATAAAAGTGCTTTTCATTTTTGGATATACATTGTTTGAATTCTTAAAGTTTTGCATACATTGGATATAAGTGTTTTGCATCTTTGGATATACATTGTACATTATTAAAGCATTGCATGAGATGGTTAAAATTGCTTTTCGTTTTTGGTTAAACAATGTTAGTACCTTATCTTTCTAGGAACGTTAAGAAAAAATTCATATCCCCTCCCTATGAGAGTGTTTTAGTCAAAGAGAATACAACCTTGGACAATCCTAATGATCATATTCATTCTTCTCCTAATATCTCTCCTATTTGTGAAGAGGATATTTCAGTGTTAGAAGAACCAATCAATGAGAGTTTTGAGAGTCCTAGTTGTTTCTCTCCTTCTACCTCTCTTAGTAGACAAGACATTTATGAAAAAGAAGAAACAACCATAGGTAATCATAATGACCACATAACACAACAAGAGACCATTGAAACTTCAACTAGTCTACATTCATCTCCCAACATCTTCACCTCTTGTGATAATGTTCTACAGTATGAAAGAGTAAGTGAAGATATGGTGGTCTAAGACAATCCTCTTTATGATCCTTCCCCTATCTATCCTATTTTGGAAGACATTATAGGTAAAAAGGAATGAAATTATGGATAATCATGATAGTTACATTTTTTCTTCTCCTAGTTGTGAGGAAGATACCTTGGTGTTAGAAAATACAACCAATGAAAGTCATAAGGGAAACATTATTGAGCAAGATGATGACATCATTAATAAACAATAAAATTCAACCATTGATCATTCCCCTACTTGTGATGAATTCATTTTGGAAGAACCAATCCTTGAATTTCAAGAACATTTGGTTTGTAGTTCACCTAAAACTCTCCTACTAGGGAAGATACAATGATGGAAAAAAATGAAAACATTGACAATAGTAATTCCTTAGATGAAGATGATGAAGTAACATTAGACTCTTCTTCACTAAGAGATCATTAAAATAGTGATAAGTATTCTAAGGTTATGCACATTAGATACCCTTTGGATTACTCTCTCAAGCCTAAACTATCATTTTTCCACCCTCTCAAAAATCACAAGTTCAAAACAAACCCATCCTTATCCTCAATTTACCTAACAATGTTTCGCAGCAACCGAGTTACAATATTGTTTCTCATACATACAACACTAGGAACAATCCTCAACCAAGAAAAACACCTTCAACATACCTCCCATTGCCTAATCCTATTCCACCTAGTGCTCCCTGTTTAACTTTGCATAGTGAGAAGGAGTATGATCTTGAGAAGGAGTATGATCTTGTTGAACAACTTAAGAATAGTCTTGCAAATATATCCCTATGGGACTTGATTCAGAATTCACCTAACTATCACACTATGTTTCAAATAGCCTTACAAAAAGTTCCTATCCCTTCTAATGCACAACCAAATGACATAGCAACCCTGATTCAAGGAATAAATGATGACATTGTTTTCCACCTAAGTGAAATCCCTCCTTTGGAAGTACAAAAACAATATGAAGCTTTCATAATAATATCTTGATATAAAAGGACAGGGATAAAGCAAACCCTTGTTGACAATGGCTCAGCCCTTAATGTGTGTAGTGTGACCCTTTTGGATAGGGTTGGCTTCAATAAATCAAAAATTCAACCTGAACCTTTATCTATCAAGGGATTTGACAATGTAGGAAAACAACTTCTTGGTGTGATCACTTTTCCTATTACAACTGGAAAGACCACATTAGAAACACCAATTCATGTTATTCCTCGTGATCTTTCATATAATCTCCTTTTAGGTAGACCATGGATTTATGCAATGAATGGGGTGCCTTCCACTCTTCATCATAAAATGAAGTATGTCTAAAACAACAAAGTGTACACACTTGAAGCTGACCCTAAAACAAACATTTGTTTGAACATTGAGAAAAAAAAAGAGAATCAATCCTTTGGAAACATTGACACCAACTACACAAGTCGAACCCAGGCAAGACCAACAAAAAGATAGAAGTCCTAAACCCTTCACAATGATATCACTAGATGATTTGGGATCATTGAATTCATAACCAACATTCATGGGTGAATACAAGATCATAAACAAAGATTCAGATAAGGGAAAATAAAAAGTAGTAATGTCAACAAAAAATTTCGATGACCCTTTGAAAGCGTCCACCTCAGCCACTTTAGAACAAATGACAACAAATTACACAACAAAATTTTATGAACTTAATCAAGAGAAACCACCGAATCCAAAATAAATGAATAATCTTTATGGAAAAGGTTATGAAATGATGAAACAACTTGGTTGTAGTGGAAACGGATGTGGTGCTAGAGATCAAGGTATTTGTGTCCCTATAGAGCCTTGTATGCAAGAAAAGACTAGTGGTCTTGGTTATTGTCCTTCGAAAGACATAAACAAGCCTTCACTCAATATCAACACTATTACAAAAGATTCCTTTAAGCCAACTTTAACAATAGTGCATCCTAAATTGATAGACACTAGTGGTCTTAATTGTTACTCTTCGAAAGAAACAAAGAAATCCCCGCTTAACATCAATGTCATCATGCAAAACACTTACAATTCGAATTCGACAGATTTTAGACCTTCTTTTAAAGAAGAGAATAAAATCTCACAACATAAAGAGTCTTGTGTAGGTATGACACCTTGTGCTAAGCAAGAAATATCTTTCTTGCAAAATAAACTAATATCTACCATTGATCAAGAGGGTATCTTGTTGAGACTCCTCCAAGATCGTTTGATATCCCTCCCTCTGAGAGCATGAAAGAAATTTTACTACAAGAGTTCATTTTGCGCATATCATAGAGTTCATGGTCATGATACTAATGAATGGAAGGCTTTAAGTGATAAAATTCAACATATTAAGGAGTGTCATGCTCTTCCTTGTGTTGAAGCACCTAATTCCTCTAATTGATATTTATTTTTACACGGGAATGTTTCTCATCAATCATTTCAGCTCATCCTTGTCCTACACTAAGTGGGGGAAAGGGGTTAATTATCCTTATCCTCATATGTCACTTGTCATTGTCTCTTCTGAATAGTTTACCACCTTCCATGTATGTGTAAGAGCAAGCTTGGGAACTGGATGACATGCCTTAAGTTGGCTCACATGTGATGTACTGAGTTATACATTTTGGGGGCAACCCCTTCCCTTCTCATGGAATAGCTTATTAGAAACATATGACTTATCATAGGAATTTTTCAATAATCTCTCATGTATTCTTCTAATTTAAAGAAATTTCTCACATCAATGGTGTTAGCAACCAATTTAAATTAGGGGCATACATTGACACTCATGTTTCATTGTGTGATTTTCTTTCTTCTTATGATGCGTCCTTTTCTTGGTGGTGTCATTGGGCATGATTTCCTCCAAGAGCATGATATTTCTTTGACTTTTCCTCTCTTGGAGACATTAGTAACAATGTTCCCTAAGAAGATACCTTGCACAAACTAAGAAAAATCCCTTGAACATCCTTCTTTATTGTTGTGTTGCATTTTTATACCTTATTAAAGTCATGGAGGTGTGGCTTTGATATGGTTTCTTGGGGCTCACCTAGTGAACAACTAGCTTCACTAGCCCTTGTGAGTGTGCATTTTATTTTTTTCCTTATCATAGTCATGGGGGTATGACTTTGATATGGACCTCTTGGGGCTTACCTAGTGAACAACTAGCTTCACTATCCCTTGTGAGCATGCATCTTGTTTGCATAGTGGACAACACATTCCACTTGTAAACCCTCTTTTGGAAAAAAAGCCTAGACTCGGTCCACAGTACATTGGATGGCCAGTCGAAGCTTGATCTATTCCATTTTTCTTTTTCATTCTTTTCCCTTTTCTATCTTTGATGGTGTATGTTTGTGATCTGGTTATGGCTTCATATATCATTCGTAAGTGTGTTCCTTTGTGCCTATGTTGGTTTGTCATAGGATATTGATCCTTGGGGCTTGGCCACCATCTTGATTATTGTCATCCTATCTTACTAAAATTAATTCATTTGAATCCCTCTTGATTGTGTGGTTGGCTACTTTAGTGTGAATTTCAAGCAAGTTCATCCTATCACTAAAGTGGGGGCTAAATGGAGTGTAGGAAATGCATACCCTTGAATTTTCACACTTGTTTGGGTCCGCCTTGCTTTGTTTATCCTTATTTATGTCTTAATTGGTCCTATTTTGCATCCAAAATCCTAATAAATTATATATATTTATGGCTAATCCTCGCAAACATCAAAGGATAAATGATAATTTAATTATTTTTTCTATGTGTGCCTAATTTTTGGAATGGGACTAGGATGCCACCTAGGGTGTATTTGTCCCCCAAAGGTCTTGGGTGTTGTGTTATGAAGATTAATCAGACTCAAAAAAAATATTCATATTATTTTTAATTATTAAATAATTATGTTACACTTGTATTTAAAATATGGTTACAAAAAAATACTAAATGTTGGAAGTGATTTGTTATAGCTAGAAGTGGCTAGTGACAATATTCTTAAATATAAAGTCTATGGATAGTTGGAAAAAGTAAATGTAACTGCCCAAAGAAAGCATTTTATTGGGTGCATGAGACACAACCAATGGCCATACTTAATTGGTAATTAATGTGACATCTATGAGAGCATATTAGAATACTTGAGGATGAGTTTTGATGTGTGTAGGTTGTGAAAAATGTTAGCAAAAAATTGCATAGTAGTGGTTAGAAAAATGCAGGAGAATCTACGGGTACCCGTAGCCATGGTTGTGTAAAACAAACAAGTGAAAAACATGATAAAAATATTGTTGTATGGATTTGTATGTCTTTGTATGTCATTGTAAAGGTTTTTTTTGGGAGATTAATATATCTTGGACCCTCTTGTTGGTGGATGTAGCCCAAATTTGGGTGAATCGCGTTAAATCTTTGTGTTTTCTTCTTAATGCTATAATTTTTTGGGTTTTCTATTTCTTTGTTTTATTGATTAGATCTTCATTTAACTGATTGAAATATACCTTCTAACTCTAACAAGTAGTATCAGAGTGAGGTTGTGATGTAGAGCTAGAGGAAGAAAACTCAACCAATCAATCTCAATCAACAAAACTTAAAACATCCTTGTTTGATTACTCATCATTTGTTCACTTTTCCTTCACAAATCTCTCAACTCAAACATTCAATTTACAAATAGGAGTTCCAATTCCATGTAGGACCTTTCAAACACTTTTACCATCTTGTAAATTATTGATTAAAACAAAATAAGTTCCTTCAAATATCATTACAAGACCACTTCCCTTGACTGCCCTCCAATCTTTCACAATGTAACTCAATGGTTACAAATATAAATTTTAGCCTTCAAAGGCACAAATAATCCATTAAAAGCTTGATACATATTAATATGAGGAAAAATAACAAAACAAAACACTTCCAAAAGTCTTCCTTTACACACAAACTTCACTACCTTCTTTGACTGCATATATGGCATATTTGGCTAGTAACCATCAAAACATAGACTGTCGGAATTTTACTCCCCAATTATGCATAGAAAGCTAAAAAAAATCCCACTTCAGAGTACTCATTTGTCTCATTAAGAACATATGCAAAAATTAGATATAAGTCTTTTGTATCATTTTCTCCAAAAATCCACTTTCTCAGTCTAAATTTAGACCTAATTAGGCCTTCACACCGAATGGGGTTTATTGAATTTATTAACTCAAAAAACAATTTCTCCTATCCTACACTTTGAATATGTTAATTCAGACCTAATAATGCTTTAAAAAACACCAAAAGTACATTTCTCAAGATATTTACACAAAGCCTAAGTCATTACTCTCTTGTCTGCCCTGTTCTAGACTGAGACATAGAATACAGTCATAAATCATAATCCTACTCACTTTACCGTAACCTTTTTTCTCCAAAGCCTTTATCACATGGAATAATATTTGAAAAATAGTGTCCACACTGAAAATAAATGGATTCCAATGCTTAACACGTGAGAAACATCACTTTTCATAGCTCTATTTACCCTAAATCAGGGTTTTACCTGTCAACACCAAATTTCAAATATCTTGCACAAACCTAAACCAATTTACATGAGACAAAAATAAAATGGGAGGTGGTTTAGCCTATTAACAATTAAAAAACATTAGCCATGCACTTGATCCCGTACAAATCCGTACAAGGGCTTGAAACAGTGAATTTTTGAAGTAAAGTGAAAGAAAACAATGCTTTTCTTTATTCCCAATCAAAACTTCAACCACCCAAAAATACAAAATGGATTTCAAATCCTTTTTAAAGGAATTCCAACTAACTTTAAGGATACTAACTACCTCCTAATTCCTAAAACCACCTAAGACCCTTCTATGCAACTTTTACATGGTAAGTTGGCAATTTTTTACATTTGTTCAAGTTTTGACAAAACATTGAATGTTGACACCTCAAATATATGAAAATGACTCAAATAACATTATCACAAAGTAGAAACAACAATATTGAATCAAATTCCAAAAATTGCTTCATGGAGGCCTAATTATGCCAAGGTACTCCTGCACTAGGTTGTGTTTAGTTATCCTTTGTAGGAAGGTCTAATGCTTGAGTTGAAGTCTCATAGTTGAGTGGGAGTTATGGTAGACAAGATTAAGTTGAAGGTAGAAAAATTTAATGGGAAGAACTATCAGTTATGGAGAATGTATATGGAGGACTATCTCTATTAGAAGGATTTATGGTGGTTATTGGAAGGGAAAACCAAGAAACCCTTGGCTATGTCTGATGAGGATTGTGATATTCTTGATAGAAAGGCACTTGGTAGTATTCACTTATGCCTGGCACAATTGGTGGAATTTAATATTTCAACAGAAAAGACAACAAAAGATTTGATGAAGACCTTAGAAAAACTATATAAAATCCTTCCACTTCAAATAAGGTATTTCTTATGAATTGTTTATTTAATATGAAAATGGTAGAAGGTGGGCAAGTTGTTGATCATTTAAATGAGTTTAATATGGTTACCAACAATTGAATTTTGTAAATGTAAACTTTAATAAAGATGTTAGGGATCTTTTGATTCTATTTTCTTTACCTAAAATCTGGAATAGCTTGGTAATGGTGGTTAGTAATTTTGTTTCTGGTTCAAATACGTTGAAATTTGATGATGTTGTTGGTGTGATTTTGAGTGAGGAAATTCATAGTAAAAGCTCAGGTGGTACATCCACATCAAGCAGTGTTTTGAATGCGAAAAGTAGGGGAAAAATAAAGGAGAGAGGAAATAATTTTGGAGGTCATGGTAAGTCACGAGGAAAATCAAAGGACAAGAGGTACCAATCTAGAGAAAAGAAGGATTGTTGGTATTGTGGTAAGCCTAGTCATTTAAAGAAAGATTACTGGTCTTAGAAAAATAAAGGAGACAAAAAGGAAGGCAATAAAGAGGAAAATATGGTAAGTAATAAATTTGATGAGGATGCTTTGATTCTTTCCCTTGATAATGCTGATGATTCTTGGGTGTTAGATTCAGGTGCTTCATTTCATGCCGCTCTCTATAGAAGTTATTTTTTTATTATGTCCAAGGGGATTTTGGGTTGGTTTATTTGGGAGATAACGAACCCTGTCAAATTTTTGGAAAGAGAAGAATCAAGATAAAGTTGTAGAATGGGAATCATTGGCTACTACATTAGGTAAGGCACATTCCAAAGTTAAACAAAAAATTAATTTCAGCAGGGAAATAGAAGTTATTTTCTTGATTATGTCCAAGGGGATTTTGGGTTGGTTTATTTGGGAGATAACAAACTCTGTCAGATTGTTGGAAAGAGAAGAATTGAGATCAAGTTGTAGAATGGGAATCATTGGCTACTACATTAGGTAAGGTACATTCCAAAGTTAAACAAAAATTTAATTTCAACAGGGAAACTAGATGATGAAGGTTGTGTTGTTACACTTAGTGATAAAAAATGGAAGGTCACAAAGGGTGCCTTACTGGTAGAAAAATGTGTGAAACTAGGAAACTTATATCTTTGTATAGGTCATATTGTTCCTTCTACTTTAGTTATTGTAGATAAAAATCAATGTTCAGGAATAGTTGTTGCAGTTCATCAGGAAGAAAATCAAACAGTTGTTGTATGTTATGAATCAACACAATGGCATAATAGACTTGGGCATATGAGTGCAAAAGCTATGAAATTACTTTATTCAAAGAATGTTTTACTAGGTATAAAATGTGTTAATATGGATTTATGTGAAAGTTGTGTATGGAAAACAAAAGAGAGTTAGTTTTCTCAAGGATGGGAAGCAAAAAAAAGATGAGAAATTGGAGCTTGTGCATACAGATGTATGGGGACTAGCTCAAGTATCTTCTCTTGGTGGCTCTCGATAATATGTCACTTTTATTGATGATGCAACAAGGAAGGTATGGATTTAATTCTTTAGGCAGAAATATAATGTATTTGAAACTTAAAAAAAATGGAGAAGCTTGGTTGAGAATGAGGCAGGTAAAAAGTTAAAGTGTCTCAGATTTGATAATGGTGGTGAGTATTGCAGCAAAGAGTTTTAATATTATTGTTCCCTTAATGGTATTCATAGGCAGAAAATGGTTCCAAGGACTCCATAGGAAAATGGAGTGGCTAAGCACATGAATAGAACAATAATGGAGCATGCACGAACTATGAGATTGCATGTTGGGCTGCCTTTAAACATCTGGGAAGAGGTTGTAAACACTTTTGTTTATTTGATTAATAGAGGTCCCCCTAATCCTTTAGGTTGTGGTATTCTAGAGGTAGCATGTACAGGTAAGAAGGTGATTTATTCTTTTCTAAAAACCTTTGGTTGTGAAGCATTTGCACATGTAGATTCAAAAAATAGAACCAAGATTGATGCTAAATCAAAGAAGTGCATATTTGTTGGATATGGCATTGATGAATTTTGTTATAGGCTTTAGTATTTTAAAAATAAAAAAATTATGAGAAGCAGGGATGTCATATTCAATAAGAAAGTGTTGTACAAAGATTAGTTGTAGTAGCATGTGAAGAAACAAAATAATTATGTAATGGTGGATGATACTACAAGCAACAATGTACTAGTGGTTCCTCATGCTCCACAACAACAACAACAACAAATACCGAAAACTTCAGTGAATGTTAGACGATCTTCAAGGATAAGTAGAACTACGGAAAGATTTTCTCCCTTTTTGTATTCTATTTTATTAATTGATGCTAGCGAACTGGAATGTTATGATGAAGCAATGTAGGTGGATGCCAAGTTTTAGTGGGAGCATGGAATGGAAGAAGAAATGGAATCCTTGTTGAAAAATCAGACTTGGGACTTATGGAAGTTGCTTGTAGGTAAAAAGGCTTTACCAAATAAATGGGTTTATAAGGTGAAAGAGGAAGATGGAGGTAAGAAAATATTTAAAGCTAGGTTAGTTGTAAAAAGATTTGCACAGAAAAAGGGCATTGATTTTGATGAAATATTTTCTCCAGTTGATAAAATGACTTTTATTCATACTATTTTAAGTATTGTGGTTGTTAAAGATTTGAATTTAGAATAGCTTAATGTTAAAACAACCTTTCTCCATGGTGATTTGGAAGAGGAAATATATATGAAACAACCACAAAGATTTGAGGTCAAAGGTAAGGAGAAACTAGTGTGCAGATTGAAGAAAAGTTTATATGGATTGAAGCAAGCACCTCGGCAATGGTATATTAAATTTTATAGTTCTATGGCTGAGCAAGGTTATAGCTGGTGTAATTCAGACCATTGTGTTTACTTTAAGAGGTTAGATGATGATAGCTATATTATTTTATGTTTATATGTTGATGATATGTGTGTAGCTAGGTCTAACATGGATCACATAAAGGAGTTAAAACAACAGTTAGCAAATTAATTTGCTATGAAGGATTTGGGGTAGCAAAAAAAATCCTTGGCATTAAGATTACAAGAGATAGGAAAAAATAAAATTGTTTTTATCTCAAACTGATTATGTTGAAAAGGTGTTGCAGATATTTCATATGGAGAATGCAAAAGTTGTCAGCACACCTTTTCCCAGTCATGTCAAATTGACTAAGGATATGTGTCCAAAGACACAAGAGGATGAAGAAATTTTTTTCAAGGTACCATATGCTTCAGTTGTAGGCAACTTAATGTATGTCATGGTATGCCTGAGACCGGATATTGCACATGTCATAGGAGTTGTTAGCAGGTATATGAGTCATCCCAGAGTTGAACATTAGAATGTGGTAAAATGGATTCTCAGGTATTTGAGCGATACATCCAATAAATATATATATATTGGGGGCTCTAATACTTATTTAAAAGGCTATGTTGACTCAGATTTGGCAAGGGATATTGATATGAGGTGGAGTATCATGAGTTACGTATTTACAGTTGGTGGAGCAGCAGTGAGTTGTATTTCTCAGTTGCAAAAGGTGGTTGCTTTATCCACCACAGAGGCAGAATATGTTGCTACAACAAAGCTAGCAAAGGAGATGATATGGTTGTAACTTTTCATGGAAGAGTTGGGAAAATAGCAGGCTGAAAGTTACTTGTTTACAGAAAGTTAGAGTGCTATAAATCTTGCAAAGTATTATGCCTTGCACTCTAAAATCAAACACATACAGTTAAGAAATCATTTCATTCAGACGGTGTTGGAGGATGGACATGTAAGGCTGGAAAAGATTCATACAAATGATAATCTAGTGGATATGTTTACGAAGGTGGTGCCAAGGGAGAAGTTGAGCTTCTCATTAGCTTTGGTTGGACTTCAAGGTTGAATTCAAGTAAAAAAAATAGCAGGGTCTAATGTGTTGATTTCTAGTGGGAGTTGTAGGGGCAGCAGTGTTATGATTAGTCTCCAAGTGGGAGATGATATGGAGTGGAGTCTAATCAGTCTCCAAGAGGATATTGTTGTGTTATGGAGACCAATCAAACTTGGATAAAATCTTCATATTATTTTTATTTATTAAATAATTATGTTGCACTTGTATCTAAAAGATGGTTACAAACAAATATTAAATATTGGAAGTGATTTGTTATAGCTAGAAGTGATTAGTGATAATATTCTTAAATATAAAGTATATGGACAGCTAGATAAAGTAAATGTAACCATCCAAAGAAAGTGTTTTATTGGGTGCATGAGGAAAAACCAATGGCCACATTTCATTGGTAATTAATGGGACATGTGTGGGAGAGTATTAGAACACTTGAGGATGAGTTTTGATGTGGCAGGTCATGAAAAATATTAGCATAAAATTGCATAGTAGTGGCTAGAAAAATGCAGAAGAAGCTACAGGTACTCATAGCCATGGCTATGTAAAACCAAAAAGTGAAAAACATGATAAAAATTTTGTTGCATGTTGCTACATGGATTTTCATGTCTTTGCATGTCATTGTAAATTTTATTTTCTAGGAGATTAATATATTTTGGACCCTCTTGTTGGTGGATGTAGCCCGAATTTGGGTGAATCACGCTAAATCTTTGTGCTATCTTCTTGTTGCTATAATTTTCTAGGCTTTCTATTTCTCTATTTTATTGATTAGATCTGCATTTAAATAACTGAAATCTACCTTCTAACCCTAACATTGGGACCCCCTTTTCAAATGCACCTTAAATTGGCCCCTTTTTGGAGCCTATGCCCTGAATTTCATGCCTCGGAACTAAGATGCCACCTAGGGCATCTTAGTACCCCTTAGGCTATTTTCAAGATTTAATTTCAAATCTTGGAGGGATTTAGCCTCCTTTAATTAATGAATTCATATGTCAGCTTGTTGTGGTGTAATTTTGGGATATTAAGCATAGATAATTATAAATATAAGGTTCCTTCATGCATTTTATCACTCTCAGTATATCTAGCAAGTTGAATGAGCATTCCTAAGGAAATTTTATGAGATCAAGAGAATTCAAGAAAAATTCATCAAACATTTGGAGCCATCATCAAGATTCAAGCATCATATCAAAGATATTCTTGCATCATGTGTGTTTTTGAGCTAACATTTGTGATGCAGGGCTTTGATCCAAGCAAGCAATTCAAGTCAAGCATTCAAGCATTTCAAGATCTACATTCAAGCTAGCCATCTCACACAACTTTGTATATTTCATAACAAGGATTTGGTGAGTTACAACATAACATTTTGTTCATTCATCAATTCCCTTCATTATTCCATTTTATTTCAAGGTTTAATTACCAATAAGGGGTTTGACCAAGGAAAAACCCCATTTACTAACAATCAACAAGTTTTTCATCTCTTAGATATTTTTGTTTTCATATTTAGGTTGAAGACTTGAAGTTCATTTGAAGTGCAAAGTTGTAATGTTGCAAAGTTGCATTGCAAAGTTGTCATCTTCATAGAAATTCACCTATAGGACAGATCTAGAAGTTTCAAGACCTGAGATCTAAGAAGGAAGTGCAAAAATTGAGCCTTAGGATCAAATTCAAAGATTTCAAAAATTCAAGATGGGATTAAGTCAATAGCAAGGGCATCTTAGTCCTCCCAAGGGTATTTTGTAGAGATTCTTTCAAATTTTGTTCTAACATCTAAAGATTCCACATCTACCCTAAAAATAAACAGCGAGAATAAGACAACAGTAAGAGCATCTTAGTCCTCCCTAGCATATTTTGATAGCATTGTAGAATTTCTAGAATCCTCATCACTTTTCCAGACTTCACAGGAACACATCCTAAATTGTTCTTAATTTTGGCATTTGCACTCATCATTTAGCTTGCATTGCTAGGTTTTGTGAGTTGAATTTTATGTTTTATTTTCCAAGCTTTTGCTTGGTGGTTAACCCTTCAAAGCCAAAAAGAAACCCCCCTAGGTATTCCTTGTTGAAAATTGACTCACCTTTGGGTTGATAGTCAATCCAATTTGGGATCCTAGGGAATATTTGAATGAAAAGTGGAAAATAGTGGTGTTATATGACCTAGGTTATAAGGCACCCATTTCCCACATTGTTTAGATCTTATGGATACTAGTCCTATGGATATGGATACTATTAAAAAGGGTTTAATTGCATTGATCAAAATTCAACTTCGTAAGGGACAAACTAAAAATCCTCTTGACTTTGATTTCTCATCTATGGATATTATTCAAAATGCATTGGATGGTACTCTTTACATAGATGATTGAATCAGTGACAAGCCCACTAATGGGATATTAATTGATCCCATCTATAGAGATAATGTGATAACTAAAGAATTCTTACTCATGCATGAACTCTATGAAGAAACATATGATAAACTGAAAGCATGGACAAAGATGCATAATAGTTTTGATTTCCCTGCGATGGGATCAATCACCCTTCCTTTACAAATAGGACTGAAGAAATTATGTCTCGTTCTCCATCATATTGAGGTAAGAACAATTCCATGTGAATCTTGGTTACCCATGGCTATGCTCCATGGAAGCTGTCATGTTGGCCATACATAAATGCTTAAAGTTTCCCTTTGATAATGAAATCTTTACTATGCACCATAGTGGTCTTAATCCTTTGTCTTCACATGGAAAATTTTCATTAGATTTATTTTGTCTTTAGCCTATGGAACCTATTTTAAACCTCAAGAAGACTTCTTTTTCAAATACTATTAAAAGTTCAAGATGAAATGCATAGAAAAATTATCCCTTAAAAACATGCCTCAACCTATATTGAGCCTACCATCCTTGAAAAAACCATGATCAAGCCTAAAGACATTCCAAACAAATAAGACCAACCAAAGATAGATCCTTTTCCTATTTCCTACAAAATACAAAGATATAAAGAAAAAAAATCTTGTTATGCCTCCTAAGATAAATTTTTTTTACAAAGCTAAAAAGAAATTGGTTGAACAACCTTCCATGGTTCCTTATGTCCATATCCTTAGGGAAGAAAAGAAACCTATGGTTGATAAACCCACTCCTACACAAACACAAAATGAAAATCATACTGAAAGAAAAAAAAATCTAGAGAGCATAGGCATAGATGTCATGCCCTTGCTCAAAGATTAAATGAAGAAAACAACAAAGAAAATCAAAGCCCAAACTTGACCAAAGCAATACACAATGAGTTTCCCCCTTTGTTGCTACAACAAAAAGATCCTATATCACAATCACAATAGGAGCTAAATCCTTAGATATAGACATTATATTCAACCTCCCATTGTGATTAACTTGGATGATGATGATGAGGTTTCTAATATCGACAAAGAAGTGAATAACGAATTGAATACATTATTTTCCTCTTCTATGAACTTAAATGATAATTCTCATAGGAAGAGTGTTGAACTTGGTGATAATCCTAGTTTGGCACTTGCTATTTTCCCTTTGGCTAGTTTTCCACCTTCTATATATGATGAACACGATTGGGATGTGGACAACCTACTAATAAGTTGACTCGCATGTGCCTTACTAGTATTTTAAATTATTTTCCTTTCATGTTTTGTGTGTGATAATGTGATCCCTCGTATTGTTGTGTTTTATGTCTCTCTCTCTTTGTGGCATTCCTCTATTTGTACCTACATTCTTCTCTATTTCATAAGCCTTTTATCTTTTCATTTGTATTGCATTTTCCTTTTAGGGATGATGCAATGCATTTAGACATTCATGTCTCTTCCATGTTCACCTAAAAGCTTTTCCTTTATCTTCATCTTTGCATTTGTCTTGTGTTTTCCTTTTGTGGATGATGCAAGGCATCGAGAAATTTAGGTCTCTTCTATGTTGTCCCAAAATATTTTCTTTGTTTTCCCTCTCTTTGCATCATTCTTCTTGTTCCATGAGTATTTGGAGAATGATGACAGTTCTGATCTCTCTTAAAAACATTGTAGAAAGAACATGTTGACCCCAAATCTATGGATCTGTCATGTGTTTGGAGTTTAATTTTGGGCCAACCCCTCTTTCCCTTTCATGATGTAGCTTTATTTGAAAACATATGACTTGGCATACAGCTTTCCAAATAAGCTCTCATGTCCTCTTTATTGTTAGCATTTATCATTTGCTACTTTGAAGTAATTTCTCATAGCATGGTGTTTAGAAATTTCTTTAAAGTGGGGGCATATGTTTGCATTATTCTTTTTCATTTTTCATGTTTCATTGTGTAGTATTCTCACTTCATGTGATGCTTCTTTCGCTTTGTGGTGACATTGGGTGTGATGTCCTTTAATAACGTGATCTCTCTTAGCATATTATATTCCTCTTAGTGGCTTGATGTGATATACAACATCCCCTAAGTTTCAAATCTTCTATTCTTCGATTCGTCCTCTCTTGGATACATTAGACATGATTTCCCCTAAGTTAAGACCTTATAGGAACTAAGAAAGAATCCTTTGAACATACCTTACACTATTTTGCAATTTCATTTATATGCCCACCTTGCATAACACACTTTTCTTTCCTATGGTGCCATCTTTTCTATTCATGAGTTACAAGTATACGAAGCTTTTCTTGTCTCATGAAGCTCAAAGTTCACTATTGTGTGGCACCTTATCAAAGTTATCAAGAAGTGTAGATTTGGTATGGTTGTATGTATGGGAGCCAAACTTAGGCATGAATTTCCCATAGCCACTTGCTTGTGAGTGCATACTGGTCACGTGCGTATGTGTCTCACCATTTTGGATACTCACCAAGTGAACAACATAAAGGTTTCATTGCCTCAAAGTGAGTGTGCATTTTTGGACAAACAACTTAGATCTGATCCATAGTGTGTCTAGGACAAACGGTCGAAGCTTGATCCACCCCTTTTATTTTTCTTTTTCTTTCTTTTTGTCTTTGGTAGTGTATGTTTGTGCCTTGTTGTTACTCCTTACATTTCTTTTCATGTGTGTTCTTTTGTGTCTATGCTGATTTGCCATAGGATCTTAATCCTAGGCACTTGCACAACCCTCTTGGTCATTGTTTTCCTATCTTACTAACATTGGTAAATTTAAACCCTTCTTGATGTGAATTTCATCTACTTTAGTGTGAGTTTGAAGCAAGTTCCTCCTCTCACTAAAGTGGGGGCTAAATATAGTGTAGAAAAATGTATCCCTTCACATTTTCACACTTATTTGGTCCCTTGTGAACTAAATGAACATAATTGAGCCTTATTTAGGGTGTTGTAAAGTGTTTTCTTACACTTTCACACTAATCTAGGGTTTTATTTATTAATTGGGATTCTTTGTGCCACATTTGGCCTTATTTTGCATCCACAAGCCTTAATTAATACATCTTTCTAAGGATAATCCCAACATCTACCAACATCCAATCATAATTCATGTGTTTTTGGATTCTATGGTGCATATTTAGTGATCTAGGATTCATATTCCACCTTGGTCATATGGGTCCCACCTAAGTTTCGGGGCCTCTATCTAGATCTCACATTGAACTAAGCATTTTTTGAAAAATGTGTCTCAAGCTTAGCCTAATGGGACTCATATGCCACTTTGGGCATATGAGTCCCACTTAGCTTGGACCTAAATTAAATTCAAATTATTGGTGACATTTTGTTCTCCTAGATCTGATGTCAGCTTGTAGTGTTGTAATTTCAGGAAATTTGGTATAAACGAGTATAAATACAAAGCTATTTCACTCATTTTTCTCCTAACAAGAAATCAAGTGACCTAGCAAGTTGAATAAGAATCCTTATAGAAAATTTGAGTTCACAAGAGCATTCAAGAGTTGATTATCAAGCATTTTGGAGAACTATTCAAGTATCAAGCATCATGTCAAAGTCATTATGCATGATGTTTCTTTTTGAGCTAACATTTCTGATGTAGGGTTTCATGATTCAAGCAAGCATTCAAGTCAAGATCTACATCCATTGTAGCCATTATACACAACATTGTAACCTTTCGTTCCTAGGGTTTGGTGAGTTGCAACATATCATTTTGTTCATTCATCATTCCTTCTTTCTATTTCATTTCATTTCAAGGTTTGATTACCAAAATGGGGTTTGAGCAAGGAAAATTCCTATCCACTAATAAACAACATTTTCCCCTCTCTTTAGTGTGTGATTTACAGACCTAGATTGAAGATACATTGAAGAGAAAGATTGGAATAATTTGTCAAGTTGTCAAAGTTGTCACCTTGTTCACAAGGTCTCTAAAAGGCACCTACAAAGCATAATTGAGCATTTCAAATCCAAAAATTAGATTCGAAGAAAGAGTAGAGATTGAAGAGCAGATTCAGATCTTGATCCTCTAAAGAATCTAAGTAGAAATGATATGTCACTTCTGGTGTATGAGTCCTATTATAGTAAATTTTCTATATTTTAGGAGTTCCAGACTTGTCACTACATGTTTTTGTTCCTACCTAGAAACCCTAATCTTGGAATAGATCACCTAGCCTAGTGTATGAGTCCTAGTGTGCATTAATTTTAGCATTTTCAACATTTTAGACCTTTTTTTGAGCTTCTATAGGTTTCTAAGTCCACCTCTCTGATTTCTCAGTTTTCTATTATGTTTTGCATTCATTTCTTGTTCATTTACTTAAGGTTTGCAAAGCATTAGTTTTTTTCATTAGATCTTGCATGTTACTAGTCTTTCCAATCCCTAGCTTGGTGGTGAACCCCCTTTTAGTCTTTGATCATACACTTGGACAACCTTTAGCAGATCTCTTTCCTTCATTCTATCCTTGGATTGAGATCTCTCGGGTTTCGTTGAGTGAAACTAACTGAAATAGGATTCTAACCCTAGTGTTTTTTCTTCCAAAAGGATAGAACCTCATTCTATTTTTGAGGTTTCAATATATATACATAATATAAACATATATCAATATGTATGTACTTAATTATATACTTATACATATATATTAATTTATTTATATAGTATATACATATATCAATGTCTTAATATCTAGGTATACACTTATATATATAAACATATGTTAAAAAAATTATATATATATATATTAATATACATGTATATACGTTTACCTTAACGTAACAATATAGATATACATTAATATATATTATATATAACACTATTTTAACATCCATGTTTAAGCACATGTACTCATATTTTCATCAATTGACATATATACATGAAGTGTATATAATTTATTGATTAGCATATAAATATAAATGCACAAAGAAGAACCTCCACTTGACATAAAGACTCAATCACACAACATCAAACTATAACTGAAGGTTACCTACCCAATTTCATGAACTAACTCAACTAGATCAACTAGAGTGTGAGTGTGTGAATGCTTAGTTAGGCTCATTAATGGTTACAAGACCAAGCTCCTCTCCTGAGTGATACTCCCCCTTGCATACTAGAGGGCTTGAATATGTTCTTGCATCCAGCTTAATACATTGTAACAGTAGTCAATTGTTCATATGGAATTTATCATAAAAAATTTGCATAGACAAAGCATTAAAATGTTCACATTGCAATACATATTATTTCATTGCATTTCATCAATATAAAACATAATCTTTCCTTTATTACCAATAAAATCCTAGTGCATATTTACATATTTCATTCATCTAGTAAACATATTAGTCACAATTTACATTTATCATCATATTTACTCATGAAGGTGAAAGTAACTAGACAACTATAAGACTGGGTGTAACATCGATATGCATCCTTGTCATATACCTTACCACACCCCTACCCCAAATGACCTAGTAAATCCAAATAGTTAAGATTGATGCCTAAATGGAGCTCAGAGAATAACTATTGTGAAAAATACAATGGAATTTGTTCATTATTTAGATAACGACTGTGTGCTACAAGACAACATGGATATATTGGTGGGGCCATCCTAGGATCTATGCATCTAGTAACTTGATACACCCTCACCTGTGATCTAGTGCATTGCTAGGGAAAAAATCATTTTTGATAGTTTCCTTTGGCACTCTAAGTTTGACTATGCTCAAAGGTACACCACCAAAAACCTCACCCCTTATCTTGACAAGGATGATTGCTAAAGTGTCCCTAGAATATGTACACACACCTCCTAACGACTATCTATTCCTCACTAAAATAATTAAAATCTCATCATAATTAGTTTTGTAGACCCCCATGGTTGAAGATTCATCTAAAATAAATTGCAATCTCTAAATCTCTACATCTATACATGCTAAAATCCCCTCCATATCGATGCACAACATAAAAATTAATTAAGTACTTATGATTCAAGCGTACATGTATGTATATGTATGATATGAACTTTCTAGCTAATGTTAATTTAAAAGAATTAAAAAATTGTATGCATATACATCAACATAAATCAACCTAAAATAATAAATGAATTAGCTCTAAAGCATACTTGGATAAACTTTATGAGGGGTTTTTAAGAGATAATTCTAGCTAATCTACCTAGGTCTATTTTATACTAATATTGCCTTGATTTTAAGTAAGACAAACTATATGAATCCAATGAACTAATGTGTAGAGCTAGACTTCAACTTGTGGGGATGAAAATGAACCTAGATAAAACTAAAATAAATATGATAAAACTAATTCATTTGATGTAAGAAAATGTATTAAGGAAAAACATTTTTTTTCCTTTCAAGTTGAGGAAAAATTTAGAATGTGACATCAAGTAGCTCCCAATCTAGTAGAGACGGCTCTACAATCCTTATATATTTGAAATTATTGTATGATTTAGTTAAATTGCACATTGAAGTCCTCTATTTTCATGGGAAAATATTGTTTAGAATTTCACTATTATTCTAAATATTTCCTAGCACCTATATTTCCTTGTATGATTAATGTAATAAATACATGTATTTGCATTCTATCTAAGAGTTTGTTATAATTATATATCCAAGGCTTTATATTTCATAGTATATTATAAAGTGTATAGTTTTGGGAACCCTATTCCAACATGTGGGAGCTAACTTATGTTGAACATTGAAAGTTTTGTCATAAGGATCAATAAATGGTCAAGGTGAAACCTAATTACATTTAAATCCATGCTATCTAAGTATGTTATGCTAATTTAGTTGAATAAGTAAACCTAGGTGCAATGCTAATAAGACTTTCCAATTATTCAAAATTATTTTGGTGTGCCCCATATTCTCTATAATAGGAAGAGTCAAAATGATTCTTAAAAATATAAAGGAACACTAGGATTCATCCATAAATATCCTAGCTAATAATCAATCTAAAATGAATATGGTCAAAAAACCTATTTTTATGATGAAACCAAACAAATCAACACAATATTTCATTCAATATTAAATATGATTTGAAAGATGTTGGTATATAACTCAAATATTTTCCAATTACATATCAAATAACATATATTCATAACAAATAACTTGAAAAAGAGATGTTTTATGAATTTATGGGAATGATATTTAAGAGAATTAATATGATAATATAAAACTAAAATTTACATAAATTGAAAATGGAAATTTTAAAAATTATTTTCACAAAGAATTTAAAATTCAAACCAAAATAAAGGACAATGTTAATCTCATGAGATTATCTAAAAAATTTCATACTGTTAATATGAATTTTGCAAATCCAATTATTTTAGCTTAATTTTTCAATGCATCTTTAGCTACATTTTTTCATAAAGATAAACCTCCCAAGTTTAAGATTTCTTAAGAATTGGTCATTTTATTCCATAATATCTTCACATTCGTTTAATCCTAATTTATCATCCACACTAACCTTCATAATAAACTTAGGAGACTCAACGTGAATAACATTTTTCCCATATGTAGGAACTTTTTTAACCACACCTAGCCTTTGAATAGTCAACTTAATGTGATGGTTATGTGGCATAATTGAAGGAAAAAATCTCAAAGGTAGGAAATGTGTCATTCATGTTGTTGAATATGGAACCATAGGTAGTATATTAAGCCTAGTGTTTCTAGAGAGAGTTCCCCTTTCATTTTAAATCATTCCTTGTTAAGATATATAAAATATCAGTCTAGTCTAGTATGTGAATATATCTTCCCACATTCCTAATTAATTCCTCTATTTTCAATAATGGGTCATTAATGTGTGCAAGGTTTCTTAGTTATTTTGGAACAACATTTCTTTCTTTCTTTTAGAAAGTTTTAACTTCAACCATCTTTATTATTTGAAGTTGACCTAAAAATTATGAAAATAGCTTATGATCAAATAATCTATTTCAACATATTCACTTTATAACTATGCCTACTTTGGGTATTGAATAATGCATTAGTAAGTTTTTTGGGTCATGGTGCCTCTCTTTTATGGTAAAAAAATTCATGCTATCTACATAAATTTTTAGTATGTTAGCAAGTGGACTTGCAATCTTCCCTAAGAATGTGATAGGAGACTCTTTTGGCAAAGGGGGGTGTGTTCAAAATTCTACAAGTGTAGGAAAATCTAGTTCACCTGGTGGTGGTAATGATAGTAGGTCAGATGGTGTTGTCAGTGCTGGAGAGGATCTATCAGCCTAAAGTGGCACTGTGGGCTTTGATGGTGGGTCTTCTTTTCTATCGTTTGTTCTCGATTCCTTTGGTGTGGCCGGGGGACATCTTAATCTTGGTGGGGGGGGCCTTCCTCATAATGTGAGCTCGTCCTCTTCCCCTTGTCCAGAGATTCCTGGAAAAGGTGTTGATGTTGATGGTCATAAGCATGCAGAGGTATTTTCAAATGGTCCTTCCTCGTCTAGCCTTTTGGGTGCTAAGCCTAAAGGGAAGAGCTTGTCGGTTCTAGTTAGCTTTCAAGAAAATCGGGTTACTGGGGAATACGCGGTGTCAATTCCTGATTATATCATTGATAATAGGTTGGTGTCAATGGACCTCACCTTGGTTGGGAAATTTATGGGGCCTCAACCTAATGTGGATCTGGTGCGTAACCTCGCTTCTAAGAGGTGGAGGACAAAAGGTCAAGTGGAAGTTGTGGCCATGGCGAAGGGATTTTTTTTTCACCTTTACCTGTAATGAAGATTTGCTTGTTGTTCTCACTGGTGGCCCATGGTTAATTGGCAAGTCATCCTTGGTTCTAAAAAATTGGGAGTCTGGTTTCAACCCCAGCTCTTGTTCTTTTACATCAGCCCCTATCTATTTGAGGCTACCTGCTTTGCCTCTAGAGTTTTGGGATGAGAAAGTGTTTGTTGGTATTGATAACATGTTTGGTAAGCTCTTATGTTCAATAAAATGACGACTTCAAGGAAGAGGTTAGTTTACACTAGGTTCTATGTTGTTGTTGATCAATCTGTAGATTTTCTTGAAAGGGTGACTATTAACTCAAAGCTAGGTGGTTGGCTCCAACCGATTGAATATGAATTTTTTCCCTTTGCTTGTTTCTATTGTAAGAAGGTTGGTCACTAGGCCAAGAAGTTCGCTTCCAAGGCTAAGCTAGTCCCTCCCCATCAGTGTATGGAATGGAGAGAGAAACACAATGTTGTGGCTAGGGATGAGTCTTCTAAGCCCTAGGAATCATTGAAGGATTTGGCTCCAAGTAAGGAGGAGGGTGTTTTGAGTGCCACTGATCGAACGAAGGATTTGGCTCCAAGTAAGGAGATGGGTGTTTTGAATGCCAATGATGGAGGGATTGTGGTCCCTAATGAGCTTAGGAGTCTAGAAAGGGTCGCTCAAGATGTTGAAGAAGGGGAAGTGGTAGTTGGTGATGAGGTGCCTATGTTGGGGTCAAATGGTGTTGCT
Organism: Sequoia sempervirens; assembly: GCA_007258455.2. Taxonomy (NCBI): domain Eukaryota; kingdom Viridiplantae; phylum Streptophyta; class Pinopsida; order Cupressales; family Cupressaceae; genus Sequoia; species Sequoia sempervirens. Next base: position 225,355,582 of record VDFB02058242.1, on the reverse strand, counting down.
TTGGTGAATGAGTTGGTGGGCCTCCATTCAGAGGAGGTCGTAGTGAAGGTTAAAGAAACATCTCTTTTGTATTTTTCCCCTAGTAAGGGGGAGAAGGGCAGGTTGGATATGAGTCTGTAGGACCCCTTGGGGGCTCTTTTAAATTCGGTGCTCACCTCTTATGTCAATGAATTTGGGTCTATCTGCTAGCAATAGATGAAAGATAGTCCTTTTTCTCTAGTTAAAACCAGAAATAGGAAGAAGAATGTATCCCCTCAAGGGATTGTGACCAAGAATTTTTCTAAGTTTAACTATGGATCTAAACCTCGGGGAAGAGGTAGACCCACTTCAATGCAGAGTAGGGAGAAAGAAAGCAAAGCAAATATTGCAGATGGCTCCCAAAAAACCCTTTTTGAGATGTGTCCTAAGGGGGCATCTCAAACTCCTGAATGAAGATCCTCTCTTGGAACATTTGAGGGTTAAATCACCCTAATAAATGGGATCTCCTCGCAAATTTAGTGAGGGATCTTAAACCTAATGTGATCTTCATTTAAGAAACAAAAATTCCTATGGATAGGCTAGAAGGACTTAAGAAGAGACTTTTTAAGGAATGTGGTCTTCATGGCTTTAATGCAGATGGGGCCTCTGGTTGTGTGACCACTTTTTGGAATATGAAAGTTGTGGTTGGTAAGGTTTTTTATGGTGTTCCTAATCACATTGCTACTTCCTTTCATCATTATTTCTATGATTTTTCTTGGATTTCTTCTAATATTTATGCACCTAATGCTAGAAGAGCTCGTAAGTAGTTTTGGGGGAATCTTTTTTCCTTTAGGGCTTTATATCCTTTAGATAATTTGTTGGTTATGGAAGATTTCAACACTCCTTTGAGTTCTAAAGATAAAATGGGAGGCTCCCAAATTGATGATGAAAGCCATTTTGATTTAATGTCTTTCGTTAATGACAATGCCCTATTGGATGTGGATTTGCGGGGCACTTCTTTTACTTGGTTGAATCATCAATTGGGTGATGCTTTAATCCAAGTTAAATTGGATAGAGCCCTTATTTCTCATGAGTGGTTGCCTCATTTTTCTTACTCCCTTTCAGTGTTGACTAGACTGGGATCAGACCATTTTCCTATCTCCTTGTTGGTGGATGTGGTGGGCCGAAAGTGTGCTTTCCCCCTTCATTTTGAAAAAATGTGGACTTCCCATCCGGATTTTAAATCTAAGATTGCTGAGTGGTGGGATATTAGAGTGGATGGATAAGCCATGTATAGAGTGGCTAAGAAGCTGGCGGTTATTAAATCTAATGTGAAATTTTGGAACAAAGCTTCCTTTGGTCATATCTTCCAAGACAAGACTCACATCAAGGGGGATCTTGATCAGGTGCAGCAGTATATCCAAGCTAGGGGGTATGATGCAGCCTTGGCTAATGAGGAAAGTGTGATGTTGGCCTGTCTTCATAATACTATCACTAGGGAAGAAGAATTTTTGAAGCAGAGATCTCGGGTGGTGTGGTTGAATAGTGGTGATTGGAATACCAAATTCTTCCACCTTACTACTCTCAAGCATAGCACCTCCAATTGTATCGAGTGTATTCATCTGGATGGTAGGGTGATTGAGAATGAGGATATTATTAGGCAGGAGGCTATCTCTTTATTTTCTAATCTTTTGTTAAATGATTTTGTTCCCTTTATGGCTAATCAAGATCACTTATTAGAGGTTATTCCTAGCCTGGCAACTAAGGATCTTATTCGTATGCTTTGTTGTATCGCATCTACAGAGGAAGTTAGAAGCACAGTCTTCTCCTTTGTTAGTAATAAGGCTCTCAGTCCTAATGGATTTCCCATGTTCTTCTTTCAAGAGTTTTCGTCAATTATCTCTTTAAGGATGTTGTGGATGTGACGAAAGAAACTTTTGGTTCTCAGAATTTTTTGAAAGAATTAAATGCTACCTTTCTAGTGTTGATTCCAAAGATCCCTGGAGCTTTGACTTTCAATGAATTTAGGCCTATCAGTTTATGCAATTCAATTTACAATATTTTCTCTAAGGTGCTTTCTATGAGATTGCAGAGGATTCTTCCTCTGATTATCTGTCCCAATCAGAGTGGCTTTATCATAGGAAGACAAATCCTTGACCCCATCATTACTATCCATGAGAACATTCACTCTCTGATGGTGAATAAAAAGCTGGGTTTTTTACTTAAATTGGATTTGGTGAAAGCTTATGATAGGGTTAACTGGGCCTTCCTATTTAAAGTTCTCCTTGCTTTTGGTTTCTCAGAGACCTTTGTTCAATTGGTTAAGAGCCTTGTGTCTTTGGTTTCCTTCTCTATGTTGGTGAATGGCTCTCCATCTGATTTTTTTAGAAGCTCCATGGGGGTATGGCAGGGGGACCCTATTTCTCTCTTCCTCTTTATTATTCTTGCTAATACTTTGGATAGATCATTGCAGCGTAAGCTTAATGAGGGTGCGTTGAAAGGTTTAAGACCTTCCTCTTCATCTCCCCCTTGTGGGCACCAACAATTTGTTGATAATACCCTGATTTTGGGTGAGGCTTCTATTGCGGAAGCTAAAGCTATCAAGGCAACCCTTCTGAATTATGAGGTGGCTTTGGGGCAATTGATGAGCCTTCCCAAAAGTACAATTTTCTTCCTTAACACTCCTAATAGAAGAGCATAGAGAATTGTTGGTATTCTTCAATGCTCAGTGGGCTCTCTTCCTTCTTCCTACCTTGGTTTGCCACTTGGTCCTAATTCATCTCATGATTCCTTTTGGAATGGTATGATTGACAAATTTAATGCAAATTTGGTGGGTTGGAAAGGATCCTTGCTTAGCCAAGCTAGTAAGTTGGTGCTTATCAAATCTACTCTTCAGAATTTGCATGTTTATGCTCTTAGCCTCTTTTAGATTCCTCATAATTTTTGGGAGAAAATTGAATGTATTCAAAGGAATTGTCTTTGGTCGGGTGTGGAGGCTAAGAAGAGATTAAGTTTAGTCTCTTGGGAGGAGGTGTGTTGTTCTAAAAATCAAGGGGGGTTGGGCTTGCATAGGATTAATCCTTTTAATTCAGCTCTTGTAGCCAAACAGCTATAGAATTTCCTTTGTGGTGAGAAGGAGTGGGGTCAAATTTTGGCATCTAGGTATATTCCTCAGGTGGATAAATTGCATGAGTTTTTAAACAAGGACTTCTCTCCTTCTTCAGGCTCTTTCTTTTGGAACTCAGTTTCTAAAGCTAGAGAGGTGATCTCTACTGGTTTATTTTAGGTGGTCAGAGATGGTCGTGACATTATTTTTTGGGATGACTGGTGGTTTGGGCATTGTCCTATATGGGAAACCTTTTGGTCGAATCCCTGGCAGGAATCGTGTATCCATGAATTTGGGAGGAGTGTGGCTGATTATATTGTTGATGGGAGATGGAGGAAGATTCATGAGGTATTCCTTGAGCTTTTGGACCTCTTTATTAAATTCTCTAGAATTCACATCCCTATTTCAAATTGGATGGATAAAGTGATTTAGGATATACTCCCAAGTGGAACCTTTTATGTGGCTTTAGCGTTTAAGTCTTGTAATGATATTATTGGTCCTAGGCCTCCCTCAGGCTTAGTTTGGTTTCCATAGCTTATTCCCAAGATTAACATTTTTCTATGGTTGTTGGTACAGGATAAGATTCTTACTATTAATAATCTTTGGAAAAGGGGATTCTATATGCCGAGTAGATGCTACCTTTGCATGATGTACATGGAGGATAGTTTGCATTTGTTTATTGGTTGGAGCTATGCTCATGAAGTTTGGTCTCTTGTTCTCAAGCTTTGGCACATTAAGTGGATTTTTCCTACCTCTTTTTGGGATTTATAGCTCCAATGGAATGTGCCCTCTCCCAATCCTTCTTTGAAGCTTTCGTGGTCCCTTGTTTTACCACATGTTCTCTAGGGATTATGGAAGGAGAGGAACAATAGGATTTTCAAAGACTCATCTCTTCCTCATCTCTTCCTCATCTCTCCCTTTTCTTTAAAATTGTGTCCTCTATTAAGGAAAATCTAATGTTGGTGGTGGATAAGATTGATATTCCAAGAAGAGTGTAGGTTTTTGATTATGATGCTGAGGTGGCCAGAAATTGGAAACTCCCCTTTGATATTGCTAAGCCCCTGTGGAAGGCTAATATTGTGAGGGATGGGGTGGATTGGCTTCCCCCTCCGCCAGGTTGGTTCAAGATAAACTTTGATGGATCTACTAAAGGTAATCTAGGTCTTGCTGGTTGTGAGGGACTATTGAGAGATCACATTGGTAGGTTTGTTTCAGCATTGGCAGTCCCTTTGGGAATCCGGACAAACCACCTTGTTGAAGCTATTTCCGCCTATCATAGCATCACGATGGTTAGGGACTTGAGGGTCTCTAAATTGTGGATCGAAGGTGATTCATTAAATATAGTGAATTTCCTTAAGCAAAGATCTCCTCCTTCATGGTCTATCAACAAATTTTTATCTAATGCCATTTCTTTATGTGAGTAATTTAAAGAAATTTGCATTTCCCATGCCTATAGGGAGGCTAATTTTGTAGCTGATTGGTTGGCTAATTATGGGGTGTCATCGACTAGTTCATGGAGGGAGGGTGACATCCTTTGTACTAATTTGAAGAGCCTCATTATTAATGAGATCCATTAATTTTTTACCCACCTCCTTGATCTTGGGGTTGTGTGGGTATTATGAATCTTGATGTTTGATGGGACATTTCGTATAGTGGGTGATCATTGGAAATTGTTGCCTCTTGTTGGCGAGTTGTCTTAGTAATCTATTTATTACCTCATTTCAGACTACTTCCAAGTGCCTCACATGCTTTCTGGGTGGTTTTTTGGCTTGTGCTTCATTTGTGCTTTGTTTGTGCTCTGCTAGTAACTCAATGATGGGAGGGGATAGGTGTCACACAAAGCCTCTATCTTGTGAAGAAACGAGAGCTAATTCTCAGGTTTGGGAAATTCTATAGAATGGTGGTGTTACTCCTTACCTAAAATGTCTAAAGGGTTTCAAAACCTCAGTATCTAAGGAGTTTCTTGATGCCTAGCATGTCCATGTAATTAGTATGTTTGGTAGAGATACTATCATTAATGAAGATTTTTTTACTGAGGTTACAAGTTTTCCCGTGGCTGGGAGAAAATTCTACAGGGACAAGAAAATTTCTCAAAATGCAAGGTAGAATTTCTTTCGTGATAGGGAAAGGGCTAGAATGGTCTGTCTAGATTGTGGAGGTTATGACAAAATATAGATTAAATCTATTTTGTGGGAAATAGTAGTGGCTTTGATGTGCTACGTTACGCTTGATGGTAGATTCACGGTGCTCTATGGCCATCACTTTTCCCTTCTGAACCACTTTTTCCATGTTAAGTTGGTTTTGTTTCCCTTTTATCTGTTGAGTTCCTTAGAAGAGGGTATTTAAAATTTTAGAAGAAACCCCAAGAATCCTTACCTACATGAAGATTTAATGCTTCTCATTGTGGCTTTTTTGAAAGCTAATTGCATTGCTAGAACCCCTGTTTGCAAAAAGAAGGGGAAAGGTAATGGGAATTGTAGGATTTAGGAGATTCTAGATTTCAAAGCTTTGGAGTTTGAAGTTGATTCTGAAGGGTGGTTGGATGGCTATGATACTGACCTGGACTATACCCCTTCGAAGGGTGATGTGAAGCCTTCTTCCTCCAGAGCTCTGCATGCTAAGCGTAAGTTGAAGGGTGTTGAGGGTGGTTCTACTGGTAAGAAGCCGAAGGCCCATGCCAAGGTGGAGGATGTTAATCAAAAGAAGGTGGCAGGAAATATTCAAGGGGTGAACTTAGGTATTGGTGGGTCCCTTGTGGATGGCAAAGAGATTTTAGTGGTTAATTTGGATGTTTCTACTGGGGAACCTATTTCTAAAGGGAAGGCTAAAATGGTTTCTGAGGATGTGTCATTTGAGGAGCCCCCAGTGGGGTCGCATCAAGGCAAGGGTGTTTTTTGGGGTGCAATGGACTTCTCTCAAGTGTTGGGCCTTGTCAAAGAAGGGGTTGATATCTCCTTCAATTTTCTTATGTGGCTAGTCCAAGAAATTCAAGATCTTCATAATAATCATGATACTATAGCCAGGTGTAACATCTCTACCCTCTATAGCCTTAAGGACCAGAAAGCTTTTTTTGGGATTTCTAGATCCGTAAATACCATTGTGGGTGGTTTGGTGGATTAGCTTGCTTCAGTGAAGAATGAATTAAACTCGAGAGTAGCGGTGCTAGAGAGAAAAAATAGGCAACTTAGAAGGGACTTGGACATTCCCATTAATATAAGTAAGGAGAAGCCGGAAGCATCTACTGAGGGTATGGTTTTCCTTAACCAGAAGGCCATGAAGTTGACAGGGAAGGGTCTATTTGATGCTCATACTAACTTGGTTCATAAGAAGGGTACTGGTTTGGAGGTGAATTTGGATGATCTGCTTACTGTCTCGAGTGTTCGTACTAGGAGAAAAACTAAGAAAGATAAGAAGGATCCTACTTAAGATGTTGAAGAAATCATGGACATGCATGATAGGCTAGCAGCCAAGGGTATTGCGGCAACTAAAGTGCTCAAGGAGTTACTGTAGTGGCCTTGCGGCCTTACTATTTTTTTTTTGGTTATGTGTTGTCTGATGGTTCACTGATGGTTGGTTAATTAGCTGGTTGTTTTTTTTTACTGTTGTTGGGTGGGTAGCCTCTTGTTCTATCTTTGCTGCCACTTTATTTTTTGTTAAATGGTTTCAAGCACCCTTCAAAACCTATTTATCATTAATCAAAAAAAATTTAGTATGTTAGACATATGTTTACTATGAATATTCATGTGATAGATTTTTGGACACAATGGACTCTTTGACTCTTATAGGATTCTTCACCTAAAAGGAGAGAGATTATATCCAAAATTGCTTATGTAACACTCAAATTAGGATTTATGCAATGTGATATAATGTAAATGAACTTAAATAAATGTAATTGGCTAATTAAACTGATCTAAAATGAATGCAAAGGTGCAATTTAAGATATGTTTGAAAACACATTATGATATGCAAAAAACTATGAAAATGAAGGAATTATGCAAAACGGAAGGTACAGGGGTAAATTTGAGTGCACCTAGATGAAATATGAGTTGTCTGGAGCATCTGGAATGTTGATGAATTTTACTAATTTTTCATAGTGGGACTCATTCGTCAAGGGTGGCGAATTAGTCCTCCAATTGGTGAAAAAGTGTTGGGAACTAATTTTTTATAGTTAGGATCCAAAATCTGACAAAATACAAATTTTCAGCTTTCGAGTGGGACTCATTCACAAAGGGTTGCAAATCATTCATCCCCAAGACTTCTGGAAAGTCAGGAGGCAACTTTGCTACACCAAATTTGGAGATGTTTGACTGTTGGGTTGTTGAGGTCAGTTCTGCAAGAAATAGACAGAAAACACTCAAAATGCTTGAAAGGATGATAAGTTGACTTGAAGAGCCCAGTTGACTTAATTTCCACTTTTCAACACCTTTAAAACTATTAAATTTGCAAAACAAGGCTGCAAATACACATGAAAAAAGGGGAAAAATGTTGAGGGGTTAGTGGATAGGGGTTTTCCTTGGTCAAACCCCACTTTGGTAATCAAACCCAATAGAAATGAATGAAATGCAAAGGAAATGATAAATGAACAACATGAAAGTGTTACTAACTTACCAAGATCCTTGTATATGCAAATCTGAAATGATGTAAATGGTTGCTCCAAAGTGCTTGAAAGTGCTTGAGTTGATGATGTAGAATTCTTGAGTGCTTGAATGTAGAAGATTGCTTGAATGTGTTATGAGATTGTAGAGGATTATAAAATGAGGTGAAAATCACATATTTATACAATTCTTGTGCCTTACTATCTATTCATACCTCATCACAGGCCGACATGAAGTGATTTTGAATAAAATCCTGAAAGGAAATTTGAAATATTTTGAATTTGGGACCAAGGGGGACTCATTCACCACCCATGGAAAATGGGTCCCACCTAGGACCTAAAACCATGTGTCAGGAAATTTTTTGTGTTTAATGTTGTTTGTCAGGATAATATCCAAAATACACTTAATATAAGCATACGAGGGCATAAAAAGACAAAATAAAGCATGAGAAGGGTGTAAATAGTGAAGATGTGCCTAGAAAAGCATGAAATCTTGTCACAAGACTTTATAACACTTCAATATAGGACTTGTTGATGAATAAAAAGGTAATTTTTAGGTGAAATGCATTAAATAGAGTCTAGAAGAATGTAGAAATGTCTTACAACACTTCACAACACCTTCACAAGACATCGTTCTTTCAATTTTGGTACCTAAATAAGCATGTTCAAGCCATGATACATCATAAAATCAAAGCAACATAGTTCCAAAACCATGAAACAAGACCTAAAAGACCATGAAAATGATAGGGGGTCATTTTTCTATGGCACATTTAGCCCCCAGTTTAGTGAGAGGACAAACTTGCTTCCACACTAAAGTAGCCATGAACATCGAGGGAAAGGTTCAAATGCACTTACGTTAGCAAGATGGAATGCAATGATCAAGAGGGATGATCAAGCCCCCAAGATGAAGATCGCATGGAAAACTGAACATAAGAATGAACGAACACACAAGTGTTGAAAAGAATCAAGTGAAGCTTCGATTGTCAATCCAACTAGTTGTGAAAAGAGATATAGGCTGATTGTTTGAAAAATAGAATATGTACTCACTCTAGGGCCACAGAACTTCAGGTTGTCTGTCGAGTGAGAAATCCCAAACAGAAGTAAGATACATACACTAGTTGTTATGCACTCACAAACACAAAGGTGGCTATGGGGAAAATTCATGCCACTAGTTGCGCTTCCTACTCAACCATGCCAAAGCTATACCTATTCAATAAAATTTAACAAGGCACCAAAAAGAAAAAGGAAATGCAAGTGTTAAGTTTTAAATAGTATAGCACTATAGGCATGCAAGTTGTATTATGCACGGTGGCCAAGAAATGCAAAAATGAAAAATGAAAAAATGTAATGTGAAAGATTGTTCAAAGGATTCTTGTTTAGTTTATGCAAGTTCAGTCACCTAGGGAACATTGTGTCTAATTTCTCCAAGAGAGGACCAATCAAAGAATAGTATATTCACAACTTAGGGGATACCGTGTGTCGCATCAAACCACCAAGAGTAATACAATATGCTTAGAAAGATCACACTTGTGAAGGACATCACACCCAATGTCATCCACAAAATGACAAACACATCACGTAAACAACAAGGCTACACTAAGAAGCATGAATGCAAATGACATAATGGTAATGTATGCCCCCCACTTTAAAGGAATTTCTACACATCATTCTATGAGAAATTACTTTAAAGTAGAGAAGAAAATAAAATGCAAAACGGAAACAAGACATGAGACCCAACCTAGAAAGCTCTATGCCAAGTCACATGTTTTGAAGCTAGGCTACATCATGTCAAAGAAAAATGAAAAAAAAAGAAAGAAAGAGTTGCCCCCTAGAAAAGAAATCACACCAAACACATAAGGGATCTATGGATTTGGGGTCAGTATGTTCGTTGCTACAATGTTTGTATGAAAGAGCTCATAATTGTCATCATTCCCCAAATACACATAGAACTAGAAGAATGACACAAAGAGAGTGAAAAAAAAAGAAATTTCATTTTGGGTCAACATGGAAGAGACATTTCAGTCTCGATGCCTTGCATCATCCCCAAAAGGAAAACACAAGCGAAAAAAAAACAAAAAGGCAAAAAAAATGATATTTTTTTGGGTCAACAAGGAGACATTTCGGTCTCAATGCCTTGCGTCATCCCAAAAAGGAAAACACAAAACAAAAATGAAAAAGACAAGGACCATTTGGATCAACATGGAAGAGACATAGGGCATCTCAACGCTTTGTGACATCCCCAAAAGGAAAACACAAAACAAAGCACGAAAAATAGAAGAATAGAGGTACAAATAGAAGAAGTGGACAAAGAGAGGAGACATCAAACACACGATACAGAGGAACAAAATACGTACATGAAAAGGAAAGAAAGAAAGAAAGATAAAAGGCTAGCTAGGAAAATTCAAGTCATCTAACAAGTCATCTACCTCCCAATCATGTTCATTATAATGCGAAGGCAGTTGGCTGTCCAAAGGAGGAATCGAAAGTGTTGAACTAGGGGTTGTACTAGGTTCTTCACTTGGTGGAGAGGATGTATCGTTTAAGCTCATTGTAGATGAAAATAAAGAATTTAAATTGTTATGTGCTTCTTCATTGATTTTGGAAATTTCTGCATCATCATCACCATCATCATCATCATCAAGATTAATGACAATAGAAGGATAGAGGGTGATTTCTAAGGATGGATGTAGCAAGAGTGTTGGTTGTTGGATTGGTTCAATTTGCTGTGATGTTTGTACTGAACTATCTTGTGGTGGGTCAGCAGAAGGAGGGTGGTCATCTATTACTTCTATTAGAGTTAAAGGTTGATTGTTGTTATTGTCTTCTATGCGAGATTGACGAGTGAGGAAATGACGACGCCTTCGATCCCTAGCATTGTGGTTTTGTTTAATTTTGTTTTGGAGTTGTTGAGGTGTAAGAGTGAATTGAGTCATCATAGGTTCTACTTTTGAAGAGGGAAGAATAGAAGAAATCAAAGAGGATGGATCAACCACTTTCTCTTTTGCTTTGTAAACTTATTTGGTTTGAGGAGGTTGAGTAGGGTTTGTGTTAGGTTCCCTTGGTCATTTAAATGATGGTGGGGAAGAGTATAGAGGGATTTGTTTAAGATTTGTGGTGGTTTTTTCAATATCAAGTTCAGGTGTAATCATGGTTTCATCAAGGATAGGATGGGTGGAGGTGGATGAAGATGTGTGATGAAGAAATAATTTAGCGATCTTTTTGGATTTAAAGTTTTGATAAGCGATGTAAAAGAAGTCATTTCAATGGTGATAGGTTTGATGGGTGTAGGCCAAAAGGTTTCTAATGAAAGGTTACCTTTGGAAGATAAAGGATTAAAGCCACTATGGTGTACGGTGACTAACTCATTTCCATGTGGAAAATTTACGCACTTATGAACAAGTGATGGGACCGCTTTCATTGATCGAAGCCAAGGAAGGCCTAGCCACAAACGAAATTGTTTAGATTGTGGAATAATAGAAAATGTTACATCCAAAGTCTTAGGTCCTATTTTCAAAGGTAGCACGATTGATCCAATTGTAGGGCATATGAAACCATGATGTGTTTTAATCCATGCAATCAGTGTATTATAGTCATCTTGATATAGATCATGTAATACCAAAAATTCTTCTGTGATCACGTTCACACCACAAGTGGGATCTATTAATATCCCATTAGTGGGGTTATCATAGATTCTTCTAGCTATGTAGAGAGGACCATCAGGAAGCATTTGGATTATTTCTTTAGCAGAAAAAGTAATATCAAGAGATTTAGTGGTTTATCCCTTACGAGGGATAACGTCTATCGTAGCTACAAGTTTATCCATAGGACTAGCTTGGGTAACAATAGGAGGTGTATCAAGTTGCTCATTAAGTGTATGAATAGTCATTACATCAGGTGTTGAAGGTTCACTAGCCTTGACAAATGAGGTAGTGTGTTTAGGCATAGGGTTGGTGAAAATTTAAAGATTTTGGTTAGGGGGTGCAATGGACTTATTGCCTTGATCATTAACACCTGCAAAGGTCAATTCACCTGAATCAATGAGGTCTTGAATTAAATGTTTAAGATGCTTGCAATGTTTAGTGTCATGGCCATTTTGATGATGAAAATGGCAACAAGCATTAGATTTGAAGGTAGGTGGTAATGGTTGATTAGGATCAAGTGGCCGAACAGGTGGTAAGGTAAGAATGCATTTTTGGATTAGTTGCTTCATTGTATGATGGAGGGTATCGGGTAAAAGCGTGAAATGTCTATTCATATCACCATAATGATAAGGCACGACTATCTTAGAAGTGGCCATTGAATTTTGAACTTGTGGAGTTGGTTGCAGTTGGGGTGAAGGAAGTGGATTAAACTATAAAAAGCCTCGGTTCGGTTTACAAAAATTTTGTGTGTTGTGTTGGCTTTGATTGTTATGTTTGGGTTTGTCAACTCAGCTAGAAGTGGATTTTGACTCACAACTTGAAACCAAATTTTGATAGTCACATAAGGTTGTACAAAAATGCATGAATGAACGAAATTTCATCATGGTAAGTTTATCTTGAAGGTAGTGTGCAAATTCTCAATAAACATCTTCTATAGATGTGCATCTAGAATTTTGGCATCAACTTGAGCATATAAGGATTGGTAACGGGACATGAAATATGTCAATTTTTCATCAATGTTTTTTCTACATCAAATAAGGTCAACCATTGTCTTTTTAGGTGTCATGTGCACTTGATAGCTAGACTAATGAAAGCTTCCACCAATTTATTAAGTGAATGGATGGAATGATTGGGAAATTTGGAAAACCATTCTAAAGCAATATCCTTCAAGTTCCTTGGAAAAATATTTGGTAAAAGTTTATCGTCAAGGACAAAATCACAACACAAGGTGATAAAAGAAATGACATGGTTGATAGGATCTCCTTTTCCTCCATATTTCTCAAACCTCGGCATTTATATCCCTTGTGGCATCGTGGTAGGTAAATTTCTAACGATAAGGGACTGCTATGGACAAGATATGTGGGTGGAGTGGTTTGACCTTAACTAATGGTGGCAAGTTGGTGTTGCATGGATGAAACATTGTTAAAGAGTTGTGTCATAAAAGGATCAGGATAATTGGGTTGAGCTGGAAGGGAAAATGGTGATGGATTATAGGTGATGTTAGGGGAGGTGAAAGGAATGCTAAGGGGTGTGAAAGTGGTGAAAGGAGATTGCGACACCACAAAAGAAGTAGGAATACTAGCGCAAATCAGGAAAGAAGTAGCCAAATAATTAGGTTGATGCATAGTTGTGTGGACTTGCAGGTTGGTGTAAGTTGGTGTGGAAGCTATAGTTGAAGGGGGAGGAACTTGAGGTGCTCCTTGGCTTACAGGAATGTTTGTGGATCGATTATTGGAAGAGGCATGTTTATTGTAAATCTCGGCAATTTGTTTCAGCACTTGCAAGTCATCATCACTCTCAATTAAGCAATGAAGGTTCTCAATGGCAAGTATAGCAGTGGTGGAAATGTTTTCAAGTGACAAGTCTTCTTGTAAATTTGTAAAGTACTCATAAATATTAATAACCTTTTCTTATGGGAGGGATTTTTCTTGATTTTCAACATGCATAGGATGGAAAAGGGAAGGCATGGAAGTGGTATTGTCAGGTCATAATACACCATTTTCCATACCAGGAGTAGGAGCTCGTGAGATCCCAAGGTTCACAATGAAAGTGCTATCGTGGGATGCCATGGGTCTAAAACTTCTTCTCACTAAAGTATTATCAATGGGGCACCAAACACTCATGCAAGTACCAAAAAGGAAGGGTGTATGAAAAATAAAACTAATATAAGAATTGGAAATGCCAATAACAGAAAATATGCTCAATGTAATAGAGATGAAAATACATAAAACAAAAATGCAGAAAAATGCTAGAAAAAGCACAAAACTATTGTTTAAAATGTGCAGAGGGACTAATTCGCCCTTGGTGGTGAATGAGTCCTAGGAAGTACTTTTTTGTGCTTTTCAAAATTTTAAGGATGATTTAAATGCTTTTCAGAATGCAAGTACAGATGCAGAATGCAGAGTTTTCAATGAAATTGAATGCAAAAATCAAAACTAAATGAATGTTTCACTAATGCAAAATGAAAGGTCCTAGAATGCAATAACAAATCAATGACCTAATTGAATGTTAATGAAAATGGAAAATAAGATGCAAGATATGAATGCAATCAAAAGTTTAAAATTTTCAAATGTCGGGTTTGTTGTGCAGTTTTGTGCACATGCCCCACTTGGAGTAGGGACCCTCTTTTTCATGATGTCTTCTGACCTTGGGTTTAATTGAACTTGTCTTTTCGAGGTCTTGAGATGTCGGTCTTGTTGGATTTGGTCTTTCCTTGGGGCTTGAATTGTTTAAAATTGGTTTTTAATGAAAATCTGGGTTTTGACCTGAATCCAGGATTTTCCAGCTCAGGCGGATTTTCCGGGTCCTGGTTCATTGTCCGTTTATTGCTTAATTTTCCGAATCCGGGTTTCTATTTGACTCCGGGATTTTCCGGTTCTGCTGGATTTTCCCGGACTGTCTTAAAATCCCGGTTTCTACCGTATCCACGGAATTCGTGTTTATCCGGATTTTCCGTCTGGCTTGGTTTTTTCTGAAATTCCATCCTGGGCTCGGGTTTTCGGATGTTTCTGACATGTCTTGTCACTCATTAATGCTCGAGGTACCTTGGCTCAGACACAATTATGGATGGATTTAAGGTCTTTTGGGGCATCATTTTGATCTCATTATTCACTTGTTGTTTGCTCTGGAGTTCGAGATTCTTCATTTGAGATTTTGATTGCTGAATTCGAGTTGCTTGTGGGTGATTTTCTTGAGTGCTGGTTGTTTTTTTTTCATTGCTAGGGCACACGGTTTTACAGTCACTCCTTCAAGTTCGAGCTTCATCCGGACCCATCCATGGTAAGTCGTTGCTGGCCCCTTCTTTTTGTTTGCACTTAGATCCAATCTTTCGAGTCGATTGATAGTCATTCTAGGTTGGCTTTTGCTTGTTTTGTCATTTTGTATTTATCGAGCTAGGGTTCGACTTACTTCTCCACCATATTTTATCACCTACACTATGCATGTTTTTTTTTATCAATTGAGTGTCAGATGTATCCTTGTAGATACGTTTGCGTCAAATTTTTCCTTCTAGGCGTGCAATTCGCTATACTTTGTGAGGATTAGGGTTTAAACTCATTTGCCCAAATTTACCAGGGTTGGTAGGGTTATCGGGATTTTCATGTTTTATGCTTAGCCCAACCTGCTCATACCTTAAGAAATCCTTGTGTGCTTTGATTGATCACCTCAATGATAGTTTTTTTTGAAATTTTAAGCTTACCCATGCTTTCATTGCGAAGGTCTGGTTATTGGATTTAGGGAATCATTGTTTCGACTTGAGGGTTAGTCATTCAGAAGTATTTTGAAATTTAGATTCATGTGCATTCCGAGTTTGCTTATTAGGATTGATTTTAGGACCATTGGAATCCAAATAGCAAGGTTTTACATGATCATATAGTTGATGGTTTGCGTGTTAACATTCGTCGAGTTTCCGAGGTGTCTGCAGAATTTCCGCACTCACGGATTTTCCTGCTATCTGTCGATTCCGCGGAGTATAGCGAATTCCAGAGTATTTAAACCATCCGTGAAAATCCATCCTACCCGGATTTTTCCAGTTTCCCTGCCTAGTTTCATTCTTTTCGATTCTCGAGGCTAGGGCTAATGGGGTAAAGTGCTAAATGATGATTTCTTGTTGCTAATGGGTAGATTTCATAATAATTACATAACTTTTGTCTGTACTTACGATCTATTTGGCGCGTGGTGTCTTGGTAGCAGGAATCTATCTGGGTTGGATTTCTCTGAATTCTGCCCTGACTGAATTTTCCCAGTTTACCCATTTTCCTGGATTGCTTTATTTTTCTAGATTTTCAAAGATTGGTGATTATTGATAGTTCTTAGTTGCCTCATGTGATTTTATGCTAACCCTTTGATTGGAATATGTATGATAATTGGGTGCTCATGATGTTCTTTTGTGAATGCAGGCTGAATCAAGTAGGGCTACTGCTGGAAAGTCCAAAGGTGATACAGAGGGATCTTCCATCACAGAGGCAGAAAGATTAAGATTAGATACCAAGAGTCAACTGCCTGACAGTAAAGTATCTTCTATGTCGTATGAGGTCTCTGACACTAATGTTGGAGCGTGGAGATATGAAGAATTCAAAGAAAGAACAGCTCAGAAGGATCTGTCGGTCCTGAGACAAGGAATGATGAAGTCCGGACTAGTTCATGTGGCAGGGTTCCCTCCTGCAATCCAGTGCTATGAGTTAATACTAGAGTGTGCTCGGCAGTATGACTTTGACACACAGAGGGTTGTTAGCACTAAGGGGAGAGTCTTGGAAAATTTCAATCTTGTTTCTATTGCTCAAGCTTTTGACATGCTAGATTTGTCATCTGTGTTTGCCTTGAACATGGATTTCGCTAAAACCTACTATGAGAATGAGCCCACTAAAGCCCAAAAAATGATTAATTCCTGGTTGGAGAAACCAAAGTCCCATTTTTCCAAACTACCTAAGCAATTGCACAGAGTCAAATTTAGATCAGACATATATGATGCAATCAGATTTTTGAGCAGAGTGGCAGGTTTGAAGAGCACTGGAATGTTGGAAAACTGGATGGTCCATGTGATCAGCAAGATTGAGCAAGGTACTAATTACCATTGGGAAGGACTTATTAGTGTTATGATTGATAAGCAATTAAGGGATGTCCTAGAAACAAAGAAGTTCACCATGTCTTCCTATGTGATGTATGTGTTGGCTAGATTCTACACATACATGGGTTTGAATCCAAAGGGGACATTTGGACAAGATATAGTCTATCAGATATACCTGGAATTGCACCTAGGACATCAGAATTACCGAAGAGCCAATGATGCATTCACAATGCATATCACTAGGATGCTTCAAAATGCGGAGCATGTGAGATTGTCAGATGGAGCGAAGGAGTTGATAAAGAAGTATGGAGCTTGGTTCATTCAGTTTCCCACCTTCTCTTACATCAGAATTGACGGATGTCTAGCTACTCCATATAGGTTACCTAGGTAGCCTACTGATCATATTGTGTTATTGGAGGTTGTGAGACAGATATGTGAATTTGATGCAATTGTCAAAAAGGCAAAGCATAAAACAAGTTTTGGTGGGGATTTCCCTCTCAGAATTGGTATAGCTGAGGTGTGCCCTTCCATCCAATCGGCGCATGCAGCAGGGGATGAATTGGCAACTCATGGTTTCTCCTTCCATTCCAAGAGGACAAACTTTGATATCACCGGGGAAGCACAGAAGAAGGCCACCAAAGCATACCGTCATAAGGATAACTTAGAAGACTATTCAGAAAATATCAAAGATGACTTTGAGGCAAAGAAGAAAAGGTACTCTAGGCTTCCGGTTGATGTGATTAGGCAATACAACGTTAGGTTGATCCCTGACCAGTTAGAGGATGACGGGAATCTGGTGCAAGACCATGCATATGAGTCCATTAAGGACAGATCAATTGGAGAGATAAACTAGAATGATGATGAAATAACTGAGTTAGAGGATCTAATGGCCCCTATCATGAGGTTTACTACTTCATGGTTGAAGCATAAGGTTTGGGAGTTGGAAAGTGAGAAGGTACCCTGTACCTTTAATTTGATGGGAAATCTCAATCCTATGTTCACTTCAGAAGAATCTGGGGAAGATGACCCCAAAGGGAAAACTAAAGGGAGCTCACCCTTCAAAATTAAAATCAAGGGTCCTTAAGAAAGTGAGCCAGAACCGAAAAGAAAACCAAAAGGAAAGAAAAGAAGCCGAGCTTTGAAAATAGGCAAGTCTTCTGAAGAAGAGGAATTTGAAAAGGCAGAAGAAGAAGATGCTCCTCTGCAGCCAAAGAAGACAAGAACAACTAGGGTTTCAAGGAGGAAAGGTCAAGAAACTTCCAAAGATGAGACTCCTATTGTTGAAGTAGAAAGTTCAGGAGAAAAGACTAAAGTTTATATGAGGAGATCAAGGACTCCATCTCCTAAGGAGACTATGCAAAAGATGGATCCTCTCCCAAAGGCACAAGTTGTGGAGCAACCTAAAGCTACTTCCCCTTCACCAAGTTTACCTGAGCAAATAGCCCATCAAGAGCAGGAGACTAGTGGAGAGATAGAGCCATTCAAGGAGGGAGAACTCTTTGGTGCGGCAGTTGAGCTTGAAGTTTAAGAGGAGGGAAAGCATCCTTCTCCATTAGTGCAATATGAGGATTCTCCGGAGAGTAGCAAAGGAAATGGATAACTTGAAAAGGAGGATATCCCTGTTAGAACCCCATCACCTGTGCAAGAAGAGGAACTTGAATTAGGTGATCAAGGTGAGCAGTCTCCTGGAAAAGAAAATGATGAAATAGTAGAACCGCATGAAGAGGTGAAAACAGACGAAATCCGGGTGGAGCCTGTTGTTCCGGATTGGTTAGAAAAGGAGACTACAAGGAAGAAACAAGTCGTTGTTGAGGACACCCCTCTGGATTGGGATGAGATGTTAACTAAGATTGGTAAAGGCAAGAAGAAAAAGATGGCCAAGGTGGTTTCAAGGATAGAAAGAGATGAAGCGAGTAACAGGGTCATTCACATTGCCACCCCTACTACGGATAAAACTAAAGAGGAGGTCACCAGAAAAGAATATAATGTGCAGACTATTAATCTAGGACCAACTTCTATGGAATAGAATATTGAAGAATATGAAGGGTCCAGTGCATTAATAATTGGCAGATTAAGGAAGGAAACCCAGTCTAAACATGAGCTCAGAAAGGAAAATGAGAGGCTTAAGAAGTGTCTAGAAGATGTAATGAAACCTCTGCAATCTCTCCACCCATCTTCCTCTACTACTCCTGGTTTCTTGCCCAAGGAAACTATTTCTGAAATTGAAAAGATGAAGGTTTCCACCCAGACTGCAATAGACTGGTTGAAGGATGCGCAAGTGAAAGGAGACAATGCAATAAAGGATGTCCTTTTAGTTGGAAAGGATGCAGTCAGAGCCAAAGACTTGTTGGAACATGTGCTATCTCAAGATAAGGAGGACATCGATATTCTATTGTAGAAGTCCAAGGTAATTATGGAATATGGAAAATATCAGTTGGCTGCAGATGGGATTCTTCCTTCCTCCAGACTTAATGAACCTTGGGAATGGTTTGAGGCTTTGCAAATTTGGCAAAAGGCCATGAGGAAGATTCATAAATGAAAGAAGCTGATAGATGGTGACCTGACTGGAGTATATGATGGGTGCATTGCATTTTTTGAGATTATGACTGGCAGGGGGAAAATTACTCCTAAGTTTCTAAGCCTAGAACAATTAAGGGAATGGTGGCATGATGTTTATGCCTCGGATTCTTAAAATGTCATAATAGGACACCAGTTGGATGATGCAGCAACCTACTTGGCATTGATGGATAAGTATCAGGCTCACAAGGATGATTGGAATAAAACTGTTAAACAGTCAAAAGAGGAGATTGGCTCCATCGAATGTCGGCTTAGGATCTTGCCCTTGCCACCTGTTGTCAAGTTGGATAAATTATTTTTGAAATTTCAAGATCAGAATAAGGATAAGGGAGGCAGTAGTTAATGCTCATTTTGAGATTTGTGCTTCCCTATTATTATAGGGCATATGTTGATCTGGGCTACATTGGGGAATGTGTCTAGGCTGACCTTGATAATGTATCGACATTTAATGTGTTCCTTATTTTGAAATTCCTAAGCCTGACTTGTTTTGGCTAATTTTATTTTGTAAAAGTTGGCTGGGCCGACATGTTTTATGAATTCTCTATAAAAGGCATTCCTGCCTCATTGTAAAAGAAATAGGAGGATAGAAGAGTAAGAGTCAGAGTTTTATATAGTTGAGTTAGAGTATTTTGCAGTGTTTAGTTCTTGAAGCAAATATTGTAACAGAATAGTGGAATTGTTGCAGCATTTTGATGATCTAATACAAATTGAAGACATTGTGGTTTTCCTGGTGAAATCTCTTGTGTTAGTTTATCTTGCATGGTTCTTGTTGTTTCATCTTTCAAATTGCTCAAAGATCTAGGATTTAGTATTTAGAATTGAATTAGTTTGGTGAATGATGTTCATGATTTAATATTTGGAATGTTTGTAGCAATCTCTGGTCTATACTCCCAGTAACTATCTGATTGTAGTAGGCTGGTGAAGTCAACCTAGACCATACAATTATTTGTGCTCAGTTCGTTTGTGGATGAATATCTATGATTTGAAAATCTATATACCTTAGCAGATTGCACCGTTCTTGTGATATTGAATTGTGGGTTAAGCAAGAATTGGTAACTTGAGATTGGTCCATTCCAGATATTTGTCATTTGCCTTGTTCATTTTAGGAATAGTTTAGATCTTATCATATCCTTGCACCCTTATCTTTTGTTGTTTCTTTTTTCATTTGGTTAGGTTTAGGATTCAAGATCATTCTATTGCAAGATCTGATAAATTGGAAAGATATAGTTTGCTTGTAGTAAGGTCTGATTGTGATTACCAGCATTTCACATATTATCTGAGTTGTTTATGCATCGTCATGACCTAACACCCGAGAGACCTTGGGGTGATTTTCAGTAATTTATTGTTGAAAATAACCTTTCAAGAGAGATAGAATATTGGATTTTGTCTGAGTTGTTGCTGTGCAGAAAATACCATCAACAGATTGGCACTAGAAGGAGGGCCTGAATGAGCACACTGGATCGTTTCTTGAACGCCATCTCTCCTGAGAGATATAGAAGAAGTACCAGATCCACCCCAGGAGAAGAAGAATTACAGGAATTATAGTTCCCCACTAGGTCAAGAAGGACTCAGGAAAGGGGAGAATCATCATCACCCATCCCTTCACCCATATCCTCTACATCTTCACTTCCTGAAGTTGAAGCCATACCCATCCCTGAAGCAGTTCCCATTCAACAACCCCAGCCTATCGTTAACCAACCACCACCCCCACTTTTGCCAATGGATTTCCTTGCCAATAATCCATCTCCCTTATTTTTCCAAGCCTACAATGTTATTCCCAAGAACCCTGAGCACTTTTGTTCAAAGTTTCATGTTAATGACCCAAACAAGACTGTGGAAGAACATATAAGGATTTTCCAAACCTGTCTCAAAGATAGAGGGATTGTTCATGAGGATGTTTCCTACAGATTGTTTCATTATTCATTAGGAGATGAGGCCTTTTACTGGTACAATCACCTCCCTTCTGGTTCAATTCTTAACTGGAATGATCTTGAGACTGCCTTTTTACAGAAATTCAGAATACCCATCAGTGCCAATGAATTATATCTATAATTCACCAAAGTAAAGAGAGAGGTTAATGAAACAATATCTAGTTGCAATAATAGGTTCCATCATGCATACACCAGACTTCAAGACCCCTATGTCCTAGACAATAATACAGCCTTGGGAGTCTATTATGAAGCCTTGGACAGCCTAATAGCCACCTTTCTGAAGTGGAGACCTAATCCTCTAGCCACCCTAACTGATGCTTATACAAAAGTTGTTAAGCTTAGCACAGATTTGAGACAACACTTGACTTGACCATTGCCTTCTTTAGGACCAATTGCACATCCCAATCAGGTTCAGGAAGTGAATCGGGCTCTTACAAATCATACCTCAATCATGGATCCAGTATCCCAGTTACCTTTGGTGCCACACCCGGGTCCTCCCATGAGTCAGGTTTCCCCTATGATGAATTTTCCCCAATAGCAGGTTAACCAGCATATGTATCAACCGCAGCCAAATAGTTTCCCTGCTTATCTACAAAATTCTGAGGTGTTGCATCAGTCTATGGGATCTGCTACAATGCCTGTCCCTTCTCAGAGTAATCCAAACTAGATCCCTTATCAAGATCCAAATAGGGAGAGGATTGATGAAATGGCTGAATAGATAAAGAAATTAAATCTAGAGTTGACCTACCTAAGGAATCAAAATAGCCAATTACAAGCTGCTTAGAAGAGTATACAGTCCAATCAGAACAAAGAATTTCCACAAGGGCAGAATTTCGATAGAGGATGGCGTAATGAAAGAGGATTCTATAACGACAGGGGATACAATTAGGATAAGGGTTACAACAATGAAGGAGGATTCAATAATAATAGGAGACAAAATTTTGATAGAGGACAAGGTAGTGGATCAGGATTTGATAAGAGGAAATCGCAGGGACAGAGCAGGACATGGAATACAGGACCCAATAATGGAGGAGTCCCCACCCCATTGGATCAACCAGTTAATCAAATTGTCAACCAATTTGCAAATTAGCCAGTCAGTCAAGACAAGCCTCCCAGTGGTGTATATTTGGCTGAAGCAGTCCTATTAGGATGGTGTAGGCTCCATAAGACAAGCCAACATTTAGAGTTAGAATGTCCAGAATTCCAAACTGTCGCCTCCATTTTCTAGTATGAAGTGGAAAATAATGCAAATGGGCAAGAGATTGTTCCCTCCACTCCGTATGACTCTCCTATGTTAGTGTTAAATCATGCTCCCTTTCCAGCAAGTAAGAAAAATGTACCAGAAGAAGAATCTGATTCCCATGAAGACAAAACAGATCAGATCTACAATGAGGATGAGGTTGCTCGATTATTCACTAAAGAAGCAATGAATGATAATGGCCCTTTGGATAAGGAAGAGGCTTATGTTGAAGAAGTACAGATGTTTCAAAGGCAAGGTCTGAGAGATATGCCCCACAGGCGCCCACAGGCTGGGGAACTTTTCACTACCTCCATTCCTCCTAATAATTTCAATACCCCTTTAGATCCTAATGCTAGTAATAATCCGTCTTATCCACATGTTTCTAGACAATAACTTTCAAAGGAAAGACAAGCTCAAAATGACCCACAGAAGGAAAAGGCTATTCAAGCGAATAGAGACAAGGTGGAGGAACCTTCTAGGGAAGCTTCCACTGATATGAGTGAGGAGAAAATGGCTTCGTATGTCATTGAGGAGTTCAAGAAATTAAAGGTAAATCTTTCAGCATTTGAGTTATTGAGGTTCCCTGCAATTAGGAAGGCAGTTTTAGGTACTTATGATGCACATCCAGTGTCTTTGGATAAACCTTCCAGTGAGGATATCAACAAAATTTCTAGTTCCCAACCGGTTAAGACACAAAATCACGCCCATGGTCGGGCTAACTTTTCACTTGGAGATAAAGGAAAGGAAAAGGATAAGACGCAAGTGGCCCAAGTAGATACCTAGCCAACTTTATTCCAAGGGAAGACAGAGACCCCACCATTTTTGATTTTTGTGCGCATATTCGGTAAGAATCTACATAATTGTTTACTGGATTCTAGTGCTTCCACCAATGTGATGTCATTTGGAGTTTGTAGAGCTTTAGGGATTACACCAGCTGATTCTCAGAAGAAGGTAACTCAATTGGATAGAACTGAAGTAAATGTGGTGGGAGAATTAAACATGATTCACATGTAGATAGCTTCTGACCCAAGGATTCAACAGGTTATTAATATCCAAGTGGCTGATATCCTGGATGCGTATGGTTTGATTCTAGGAAGAGATTTTACTAAGGCTCTGAATGGATATGTGTCTACTAACCACTCCCACATGTGGCTTCCCTAGAAAGGAGTGCCAAATCAGATCAGAATTGAAAGAGAACCAAGAATGAAATACATGATTACGGAATACCAAAATACTTCAACCGAAGTTTTGATATCAGAAGCAGGTATGGGAAATTATATGCTGTCAACATAGTATGAAGAGTTAGACTCAGAGGAGGTATTGATGCTACATACGATGCCTATTGATACAGAGATAGAGTCCAGCCATGTTAATGTTTTGACAGAATCAATTGAGGAAGAAGAAGAATCCGCAGATAATCAGATCAGCCTATTAGACAGTTTCTAGGAATTCATCAAACAGTGTGTTGAAGATCAAATTCACCTAGGAAAAAATAAAAACTTTGAAGAGTTACTCTTACCTAATTGGTGTAGAGTTCATAACGCTTTCCATTCAGAGTTGGAGTGTTGTCTGTGCCAGACAGCAGTAGAACAAGTACAGAGATATCTAAATCCAACACTGACAAATGTGCAAAATCCTCAGGAAGGGTGTGAAAACAAGAAACTTATGCTATCTGAGGAGTCATCCAGCACTGAGAAGCTGAAGGATGCGATAAAGAGGACTACCCCTG
Source organism: Sequoia sempervirens (assembly GCA_007258455.2). Taxonomy (NCBI): domain Eukaryota; kingdom Viridiplantae; phylum Streptophyta; class Pinopsida; order Cupressales; family Cupressaceae; genus Sequoia; species Sequoia sempervirens. The sequence continues at coordinate 225,331,741 of VDFB02058242.1, read as the reverse complement.
CTGAATGCTAGACTCTCAGATTTGATGGATCCAAATCCAAACATGGAGCTGGGGCAGGGTTCGAACTGATTAGCCCAAAAGGTAAAAGCTTCTTTGCAGCCCATAGACTCCAATTTCACTGTACTAATAATGTAGCAGAGTATGAAGCGTTAATTCATGGACTTCTCATGGCACTTAAGAAAAAGGTTAAAATTCTGCAAGTTTTTGGTGATTCTGAGTTAGTAATTAAGCAAGTAAGGAAACAGTATTCATGCCACGATAGGAGAATGACTAATTATAAGCATATAGTATGGGACCTCATTGAGGGATTTGATTCCTTCAATATTCAACTGATACCACGGCAGAAGAATCAAACAGTAGATTCTCTGGCTCAGGCAGCAAGTACCCTGCAGCCTTTATCTTTGTCAGGTTTGAAGAAATTCACTATAGAATTGACTCCTGTGCCATCAGTCCCAGACAATGTTACTAACTTCCAGGTATTTGAAGATGACAAGCATATTCTCAATTTTATCACAAATACAGACGTTTTTGCTTCTCAAATCATCGATGAAACAGAACCCCAGGAAGCAGAACTAGATTTAGGAGTGATGAATCTGAAGTCTAATACTATTCCAAGAGGGATGGTACAGTTGGAATGAATCTTTGATATGGATAAGATCAGAGACCAGGAGCAAGAGTCCAAGAAAGAATCTATCAATAGACAGTGCGACACTCACAATTTGGGAACTGAGAATAATGCAAAAAATATTTTCATTCGCAAGGTATGCACCCCTGAAGAAAGAAAAGGGATAATTGAGGCCCTGCATAGCTTTTCGGATATAGTAGCCTGGAGTTATGAGGACTTGAAGACCTATGATACATCAATCATAACTCATACTATACCCTTGAAGCCAAGTGCTAAACCTTTCAGGCAGAGGTAGAGACCTATCAACGCGTTGCTGGAACCACTTATATAGAAAGAAGTTCAGAAGTTACTGTCTGCCAGAATTATATTTCCTGTCAGGCATTCAACATGGGTAGCAAACCTGGTTCCAGTAAGGAAAAAGAATGGAGAAATTAGGCTTTGTGTTGATTTCAAGAATTTAAACAGATCATCAGAAAAGGACAATTATCCGGTTCCTTCGTTGGATGAAGTACTTCAAGTGGTTAATGGATCTTAGATGATGTCCTTTCTGGACGGTTATTTAGGGTACAATTAAGTAATGGTTCAGTATGAGGATAGACATAAGACCACTTTCACAACTAAATGGGGTACCTTTGCCTACAGGAGGATGCTTTTTGGACTCATTAATGCAGGGGCCACATTTCAAAGGGCTATGGATATTGCCTTTAAAGATATCATAGGAAAATGCATCATCATTTACATGGACGACCTGACTGTTTTTCAAAAAATAGAGGGGATCACATCTCAGATTTGCGCAAAGTGTTTCAAAGGTGCAGAGAATTTGGCATATCCCTGAATCCTAAAAAATGTATTTTCGGAGTAACAGAAGGAAACCTACTAGGACATGTGATATCAGAAAAGGGAATTGCAATTGATCCAGAAAGAGTGGAGGCCATACTGAAGATTCAACCACTTGCTAGCAAAAAGGAGATGAAGTCCTTCTTTGGCAAGATCAACTTCATCAGAAAATTCATCACCGTTTTTGCTAAAATTGTTAAACCATTGAATGCAATGCTGAAACAGGATCCTAAGATCGAATGGACTACGGAAGTGAATGAAGAATTTGCAGAAATCAAAAGAGCCATTGTTTATGCTCTAGTATTGGTAAGTCCTAATTACAGTAAACCCTTTTACATCTATTTGTTTGCTTCAGACCATTCATGTGCTGGAATGTTAACTCAAAAGTCCGACGAGGGAAATGAGCATCCTATTGCTTTTATGAGTGCACCATTAAAAGATGCCGAGTTGAAATATCCAAGTGTGGAAAAGCAAGCGTATGCCATGGTTAGAGCAGTAAAGAAATTCAGACATTATATCCTCAGGAATAAGGTTTATGCAACTGTCCCAGATCTTGCAGTCAAGTTACTTTTGATGCAAAATGAATTAGGTGAGTGTAGAGCTAAGTGGGTGACAATGCTACAAGAGTATGATATTGAGATCTAGCCCATGAAGCTGGTAAGAGGACAAAGACTTACTTAGACTATGGCTGAAATAGGTCCTGAACTGACTGTTCATAATTATAACATCGAGGAGGTTTCCCCTGATGGTTGGTATGATGACATATTTTATTACTTGCTGAATCAACGGTCTCCAAGCCATCTTGATGCAGTTCAGAGACGAGCTCTATGGTTAAAAAGTGATGGTTTCATGTTAAAGGGAGTTGTTTTGTACAAGAAAAATCATGAAGGCATTTATTTAAGTTGTCTTGGGAAACATGAAGCTGAAAGAGTGATGAATGAATTTCATGCAAAGTATGACACTGGCCATGGTTCTGCGATTGCCACAGTAAATCAAATTTTGAGGGCAGGGTATTACTGGCCCACACTGTTCAAAGATTTTCACCATCATGTATGGACTTGTCACACCTGCTAGACTGCAGCAATGAAGGAAAGGTATGCAGCACTTCCACTCCAATCGATCACTGAGATAAGGCCTTTCGCCCAGTGGGGTATGGATTTCATAGGCCCCATCAACCCACCATCTTCTGCGGGACACATGTACATTCTAACTATTACTAATTATTTCACAAGATGGATTGAGGCATTTGCTTGTAGGCAATGTACATCTGAGGTAGTGATTGATTTCTTAGAGTCTGCTATTCTTAATGATTTGGATGTCCCATTGTTGTTGTCTGTAATAATGGTCCTACTTTCGTATCTTTAAAATTTTCAAATTGGGCTTTTGATCATGGCATTATTGTGAAGTTTGCATCTAGTTATTACCCCCAGGGTAACGGCTTAGCAGAATCCTCCAATAAGAACTTATTGACTGTTATCCATAAGCTGCTAGAGAGGAACCCAAAAGACTGGCACACCCAGCTTCGGTTTTCCCTTTGGGATGATCGTACAAGACTTAAGTCATCCATTGGAACATCTCCTTATCACTTAGTGTATGGTCTGGAGCCAGTATTCCCTATTCAACTCAAGATCCCAACTTTGCAGTTTATTAATGAGTTTTATGATGAGGGGGACAGAAGGGAGGCTAGGTTGACAGAACTACTGCACCTTGAGGAGAAATGAGATAATGCCCTTGAGAATTTTTCCAAACATTAGGGGGTAGTTAAGAGGTGGTTCGACAGAAGGGCCAAAGTCAAAGCCTTTAGAATTTCTGACCTTGTGTTATACTGGGATAAACTGCATGATCGAAAAGGGGACCATAGGAAGTTCAATAAACTGTGGCTTGGCCTGTATCAGATTGTTGAAATACTTGGAGATAATGCCTTCCGTCTGAAGACTCTCACGAGAGAAGATATTACACTGCTTGTCAATGGGCAGTACTTGAAACATTATTTCTAGTCCTGAGTTGTTTTCAGCTTCCTGCTGTGTATATAGTTAGTTTAGGTTTCTTTTTGTTATTTTGGTTAGAATAGGTTTCCTTTTGGTTTGTTCTGCTTTGGTTAGAGTAGGTTTGCGTTGGTTTGTTTGTTTGTGATTCTCTTGCTCTTGGTTCCTTCTCTTTTGGGAATCCTTTGTTGCATTTGTATGACAGTGGTGACAAAGTAGGTGTGATGTTCTGGGTATTTTCCTTACAAACTCTAATCATCCTTCCAAGACATCATGGTAAGAATTCTCTACCCAATGTCACTTATCCTTGTGCTGAGGAAAAGGGTTTTCCTAGTCAGATTGAACAGGAATACATTAGGGTCTCATAATTTTGAATATTAAAGGTACCTGAAGTTGCAGGAGGTCCTTACGAAGTTTGAACAGGTGAAAAATTATTTTTCTGCTCTAGTGCCGCTGTGGTTCTCATCCCTGAGTGTGAACTTCATTGTTCACAGGTTGAAAGTGAAAGTAGTGAAAAGATAGGCAGTAAAAAAAAGAGAGAAAGCTTGAATTCAACTTATCAGGGGGATCTGAATATCTCTACCAGGGCTATGGACGCCTTGCTGGCAGTAGAGCTATGTTTAGGAGAATCACAGTGATAACCTCGTCGGGGCTATGGATGCCTAACTGGCAACGAGGCTCTATCCAGGTTACTTTTAGAGTATGAATCTTTACGTAGCTTGTTCAGACCAAGTTTGGTTCCTGCTGCAGCTAAAGGAGGGTAATGAACACATCTACACACACTTTGACCCTGGTGTACGAGAGTTTGGGTGACTGGGGGGTTCTTTGTTTTAATCAGTGGTGGTGGCAGGATAGGTGAGTTGAAACCATAAGTTCTGGGTTCTTGATTCCAGTTTGTCATCAAAATGCTCAGGAGCATTTCCCCAACAGAGTCGCCATTTGTTGTGTAGTTTTGCACACACGCCCCACTTGGAGTAGGGACCCTCTTTTTGATGATGTCTTCTGACCTTGGGTTTTATTGGACTTCTCTTTTCGAGGTCTTAAGATGTCGGTCTTGTTGGCTTTGGTCTTGCCTTGGGGCTTGAATTGTTTAAAATTGGTTTTTAATGAAAATCCGGGTTTTGACCTGAATCCGAGATTTTCCAGCTTAGGCGGATTTTCCAGGTCTTGGTTCATTGTCCGTTTATTGCTTAATTTTTTGAATCTGGGTTTCTGTTTGACTCCAAGATTTTCCGATTCTGGCGGATTTTCCTGGACTGTCTTAAAATCTTGAAGTTCATTAAAATCCTCGTTTCTGTCGTATCCACAGAATTTGTGTTTACTCGAATTTTTTGTCTGGCTTGGTTTTTTCCGAAATTCTGTCCTAGGCTCGGGTTTCTGGATGTTTTTGACATGTCTTGTCACTCATTAATGCTCGAGGTACCTTGGCTCAGATGTGATTATGGATGGATTTAAGGTCTTTTGGGGCATCATTTTGATCTCATTATTCACTTGTTGTTTGCTCTGGAGTTCGAGATTCTTCATTTGAGATTTTGATTGCTGAATTCGAGTTGCTTGTGGGTGATTTGCTTGAGTGCTGGTTGTTTTTTTTTCGTCACTAGGGCACACGATTTTACAGTCACTCCTTCGAGTTTGAGCTTCATCCGGACCCATCCACGGTAAGTCATTTTTGGCCCCTTCTTTTTGTTTGCACTTAGATCCAATCTTTCAAGACGATTGATAGTCATTTTGGGTCGGCTTTTGCTTGTTTTGTCATTTTATATTTATCGAGCTAGGGTTCGACTTACTTCTCCAATAGATTTTATCACCTACACTATGTGTGTTTTTGTTTATCAATTGAGTGTAGGATGTATCCTTGTAGATATGTTTGGGTCAGATTTTGCCTTCTAGGCGTACAATTCGCTATACTTATTAAGGATTAGGGTTTTAGTTCATCTCCCTGAATTTACCAGAGTTGGTAGGGTTATCGTGATTTTCATGTTTTATGCTTAGCCCAACCTGCTCATACCTTAAGAAATCCCTGTGTGCTTTGATTGATCACCTCAATGATAGTTTTTCTTGAAATTTTAAGCTTACCCAGGCTTTCATGGCGAAGGTCTGGTTATTGGATTTAGGGCATCATTGTTTCGACTTGAGGATTAGTCATTCGGAAGTCTTTTGAAATTTAGATTCATGTGCATTCTGAGTTTGCTTATTAGGATCGATCTTAGGACCATTGGAATCTGAATAGCGGGGTTTTACATGATCATACAGTTGATGGTTCGCATGTTAACATTCATCAGGTTTCCATGGTGTCCGCGGAATTTCAGCACACACAGATTTTCCTGATATCTATCGAGTCCGCAGAGTATAGCGAATTCTGGAGTATTTAAACCACCCGCGAAAATCTGTCCTACCTAGATTTTTCTGGTTTCCCTACCTAGTTTCATTCTTTTTGATTCTCGAGGCTAGGGCTAATGAGGTAAAGTGCTAAATGATGATTTCTTGTTGCTAATGGGTGGATTTCATAATAATTAGATAACTTTTGTCCATACTAACGATCTATTTGGTGCGTGGTGTCTTGGCAGCAGGAATCCATCCGGGTCAAATTTCTCTGAATTCTGCCCTAACTGAATTTTCCTGATTTACCCATTTTCTCGGATTGCTTTATTTTTTTGGATTTTCAAAGATTGGTGATTATTGATAGTTCTTAGTTGCCTCATGTGATTTTATGCTAACCCTTTGATTGGAATATGTATGATAATTGGGTGCTCATGACGTTCTTTCTTGAATGTAGGCTGAATCAAGTAGGGCTGCTGCAGGAAAGTCCAAAGGTGATACGAAGGGATCTTCCATCACAGAGGCAGAAAGATTAAGATTAGATACCAAGAGTCAACCGCCTGACAGTAAAGTATCTTCTGTGTGGTCTGAGGTCTCTGACACCAATGTGGGGCGTGGAGATACAAAGAATTCAAAGAAAGAATAGCTCAGAAGGATCTGTCGGTCCTGAGATAAGGAATGATGAAGTCCAGACTAGTTCATGTGGCAGGGTTCCCTCCTGCAATCCAGTGCTATGAGTTAATACTAGAGTGTGCCCGGCAGTATGAATTTAACACACAGAGGGTTGTTAGCACGGAGGGGAGAGTCTTGGAAAATTTCAATCCTGTTTCTATTGCTCAAGCTTTTGACATGCCGGATTTGCTATCTGTGTGTGCCTTGAACATGGATTTGGCTAAAACCTACTATGAGAATGAGCCCACTAAATCCCAACAAATGATTAATTCCTGGTTGGAGAAGCCAAAGTCCCATTTTTCCAAACTACCTAAGCAATTGCACAGAGTCAAATTCAGATCAGACATATATGATGCAATCACATTTTTTAGCAGAGTGGCAGGTTTGAAAAGCACTGGAGTGTTGGAAAACTGGATGGTCCATGTGATCAACAAGATTGAGCAGGGTACTAATTACCATTGGGCGGGACTTATTAGTGTTGTGATTGATAAGCAATTAAGGGATGTCCTAGAAACAAAGAAGTTCACCATGTCTTCCTATGTGATGTATGTGTTGGCTAGATTCTACCCATACAGGGGTTTGAATCCAAATGGGACATTTGGACAAGATATAGTCTATGAGATATACCCGGAATTGCACCTAGGACATCAAAATTATAGAAGAGCCAATGATGCATTCACAATGCATATCACTAGGATGCTTCAAAATGCGAAGCATGTGAGATTGTCAGATGGAGCGAAGGAGTTGATAAAGAAGTATGGAGCTTGGTTCATTCAATTTCCCACCTTCTCTTACATCAGAATTGACAGATGTCCAGCTGCTCCATACAAGTTACCTAGGTACCCTACTGATCATATTGTGTTATTGGAGGTTGTGAGACAGATATGTGAATTTGATGCAATTGTCAAAAAGGCAAAGCATAAAATAGGTTTTGGTGGGGATTTCCCTCTTAGAATTGGTATAGCTGAGGTTTTCCCTTCCATCCAATCGGTGCATGCAGTAGGGGATGAATTGGCAGCTCATAGTTTCTCCTTCCATTCCAAGAGGACAAACTTTGATATCACCGTGGAAGCACAGAAGAAGGACACCAAAGAATACCATCATAAGGATGACTTAGAAGACTATTGGGCAAATATCAAGGATGACTTTGAGGCAAAGAAGAAAAGGTACTCTAGGCTTCCGGTTGATGTGATTAGGCAATACAACGTTAGGTTGATCCCTGACCAGTTAGAGGATGATGGGAATTTGGTGCAAGACCATGCATATGAGTCCGTTAAGGACAGATCAATTGGAGAGATAAACTGGAATGATAATGAAGTAACTGAGTTAGAGGATCTAATGGCCCCTATCATGAGGTTTACTACTTCATGGTTGAAGCATAAGGTTTGGGAGTTGGAAAGTGAGAAGGTACCCTGTACCTTTAATTTGATGGGAAATCTCAATCCTATGTCCACTTCAGATGAATCCGGGGAAGATGACCCCAAAGGGAAAACTAAAAGGAGCTCACCCTTCAAAATTGAAATCAGGGGTCCTCAAGAAAGTGAGCCAGAACCGAAACGAAAACCAAAAGGAAAGAAAAGAAGCCGAGCTTTGAAAATAGGCAAGTCTTCTGAAGAAGAGGAATTTGAAAAGGAAGAAGAAGAAGATGCTCCTCTGCAGCCAAAGAAGACAAGAACAACTAGGGTTTCAAGGAGGAAAGGTCAAGAAACTTCCAAAGATGAGACTCCTATTGTTGAAGTAGAAAGTTCAAGAGAAAAGACTAAAGTTTATATGAGGAGATCAAGGACTCCATCTCCTAAGGAGACTATACAAAAGATGGATCCTCTCCCAAAGGCACCAGTTGTGGAGCAACCTAAAGCTACTTCCCCTTCACCAAGTTTACCTGAGCAAATAGCCCATCAAGAGCAGGAGACTAGTGGAGAGACAGATCCATTCAAGGAGGGAGAACTCTTTGGTGCAGCAACTGAGCTTGAAGTTGAAGAGGAGGGAAAGCATCCTTCTCCATTAGTGCAATATGAGGATTCTCTGGAGAGTAGCAAAGGAAACAGATCACCTGAAAAAGGAGGATATCCCTATTAGAACCCCATCGCCTGTGCAAGAAGAGGAACCTGAATTAGGTGATCAAGGTGAGCAGTCTCCTGGAAAAGAAAAGGATGAAACAGTAGAACCGCATGAAGAGGTGAAAACAAACAAAATCCGGGTGGAGCCTATTGTTCTAGATTGGTTAGAAAAGGAGATTACAAGGAAGAAACAAGTCGTTGTTGAGGACACCCCTCTAGATTGGGATGAGATGTTAACTAATATTGGTAAAGGAAAGAAGAAAAAGATGGCCAAGGTGGTTTCAAGGATAGAAAGAGATGAAGCGAGTAACAGGGTCATTCTCATTGCCACCCCTACTGCGAATAAAACTAAAGAGGAGGTCACCGGAAAAGATTATAATGTGCAAACTATTAATCTAGGACCAACTTCTATGGAGTAGGATATTGAAGAATATGAAGGGTCCAGTGCAGTAATAATTGGCAGATTAAGGAAGGAAACCCAGTCTAAACATGAGCTCAAAAAGGAAAATGAGAGGCTTAAGAAGTGTCTAGAAGATTTAATGTAACCTCTGCAATCTCTCCACCCATCTTCCTCTACTACTCCTGGTTTCTTGCCCAAGGAAACTATTTCTAAAATTTAAAAGATGAAGGTTTCCACCCAGACTGCAATAGATTGGTTGAAGGATGTGTAAGTGAAAGGAGACAATGCAATAAAGGATGTCCTTTCAGTTGGAAAGGATGCAGTCAGAGCCAAAGACTTGTTGGAACATGTGCTATCTCAAGATAAGGAGGACATCAATCTTCTATTGTAGAAGTCTAAGGTAATCATGGAATATGGAAAAGATCAGTTGGCTGCAGATGGGATTCTTCATTCCTCTAGACTTAATGAACCTTGGGAATGGTTTGAGGCTTTGCAAATTCGGAAAAAGGCCATGAGGAAGATTCATAAATGAAAGAAACTGATAGATGGTGACCTGACTAGAGTATATGATGGGTGCATTGCATTTTTTGAGATTATGACTGGCAGGAGGAAAATTACTCCTAAGTTTCTAAGCCTAGAACAATTAAGGGAATGGTGGCATGATGTTTATGCCCCAGATTCTAAAAATGTCATAATAGGACACCAGTTGGATGATGCAGCAACCTACTTGGCGGTGATGGATAAGTATCAGGCTCACAAGGATGATTGGAATAAAACTGTTAAACAGTGAAAAGAGGAGATTGGCTCCATCGAATGTCGGCTTAGGATCTTGCCCTTGCCACTTGTTGTCGAGTTGGATAAATTATTTTTGAAGGTTCAAGATCAGAATAAGGATAAGGGAGGCGGTAGTTAATGCTCATTTTGAGATTTGTGCTTCCCTATTATTATAGGGCATATGTTGATCTGGGCTACATTGGGGAATGTGTCTAGGCCAACCTTGATAATGTATTTGCATTTAATGTGTGCCTTATTTTGAAATTCCTAAGGCTGACTTGTTTTGGCTAATTTTATTTTGTAAAAGTTGGCTGGGCCGACATGTTTTATGAATTCTCTATAAAAGGCATTCCTGCCTCATTGTAAAAAAAATAGGAGGATAGAAGAGTAAGAGTTGGAGTTTGATATAGTTGAGTTAGAGTATTTTGCAGTGTTTAGTTCTTGAAGCAAATATTGTAACAGAACAGTGGAATTGTTGCAGCATTTTCATGATCTAATACAAATTGAAGACATTGTGGTTTTCCTGGTGAAATCTCTTGTGTTAGTTTATCTTGCATGGTTCCTGTTGTTTCATCTTTCAAATTGCTCAAAGATCTAGGATTTAGTATTTAGAATTGAATTAGTTTGGTGAATGATGTTCATGATTTAATATTTGGAATGTTTGTAGCAATCTCTGGTCTATACTCCCAGTAACTATCTGATTGTAGTAGGCTGGTGAAGTCAACCTGGACCATACAATTATTTGTGCTTAGTTCGATTGTGGATGAATATCTATGATTTGAAAATCTATATACCTTAGAAGATTGCACCGTTCTTGTGATATTGCATTGTGGGTTAAGCAAGAATTGGTAACTTGAGATTGGTCCATTCCAGATATTTGTCATTTGCCTTGTTCATTTTAGGAATAGTTTAGATCTTATCATATCCTTGCACCCTTATCTTTTGTTGTTTCTTTTTTCATTTGGTTAGGTTTAGGATTCAAGATCATTCTATTGCAAGATCTGATAAATTGGAAAGATATAGTTTGCTTGTAGTAAGGTCTGATTGTGATTACTAACATTTCACATATTATCTGAGTTGTTTATGCATCGTCATGACCTGACACCCGAGAGACCTTGGGGTGATTTTCAGTAATTTATTGTTGAAAATAACCTTTCAAGAGAGATAGGATATTGCATTCTGTCTGAGTTGTTGTTGTGCAGAAAACACCATCAACAGGGTTCACCAAAATGTGACATAGATTTTTGGACCCAATGGACTCTCTAACACTTATAGGGTTTTTCACTTAAAAGGAGAGAGATTAGATTCAAAAATTCTTATGTAACACTCAAATTAGGATGTATGCAATGTGATATGATTTAAATGAACTTAACTAAATGCAATTGACTGATTAAAATGATCTAAAATGAATGCAAAAGAGGAATTTAAGCTACATTTGAAAACACATTGTGATATGCAAAAAATATGAAAATGAAATTATGCAAAACAAAAGGTACAGGGGTAAATCTGAGTGCACCTGGATTAAGTATAAGCTATCTAGAGTATTTGGAATGCTAATAAATTTTACTAATTTTTCACAGTGGGACTCATTCGCCAAGGGTGGCGAATCAGTCCTCCAATTAGTGAAAAAGTGTCGAGAATTGATTTCTAATAGTCGAGATCCATAATATAACAAAATGCATATTTTCAAATTTCAAGTGGGACTCATTCACCAAGGGTGGTGAATCATTCCTCCCCAAGATTTCTGGAAAATCAAGAGGCAACTCTACTACACCAGATTTGGAGATGTCTAAATGTTGGGTTGTCGAGGTCAATTCTATAGGAAACAGATAGAAAACACTCAAAATGCTAGAAAGGATGATAAGTTGACTTGAAGATCCTATTTGACTTAATTTCCACTTTTCAACACCTTTAAACCTATTAAATCTGCAAAACAAGGTTACAAATACACATGCAAAAAGGGGAAAAATGTTGAGGGGTTAGTGCATAGGGGTTTGCCTTGGTCAAACCCCACTTTGGTAATCAAACCCAATAGAAATGAATAAAATGCAAAGGAAATGATAAATGAACAACATAAAAGTGTTACTAACTTACCAAGATCCTTTTGTATGCAAATCTGAAATGATGTTAATGGCTGCTCCAAAGTGCTTGAAAGTGCTTGAGTTGATGACGTAGAATGCTTGAGTGCTTGAATGTGTTATGAGATTGTAGAGGATTATAAAATAAGGTGAAAATCACATATTTATACAATTCTTGTGCCTCAATGTCCATTCATACCTCATCACAGGCTGATGTGAAGTGATTTTGAATAAAATATCGAAAGGAAATTTGAAATATTTTGAATTTGGGACCAAGGGGGACTCATTCACCACCCATGGAGAATGGGTCCCACCTAGGACCTAAAACCATGTGTTGGGAAAAATATTGTGTTTAATGTTGTTTGTCAAGATAAGATCCAAAAATAAACTTAATATAAGCATACAAGGGCATAAAAAGACAAAATTAAGCATGAGAAGGGTGTAAATAGTGAAGATGTGCCTAGAAAAGCATGAAATCTTGTTACAAGACTTTACAACAATTCAATATAAAAAAAATTGATGTATAAAAAGCTAATTTTTAGGTGAAATGTATTAAATAGGGTCTAGAAGAATGTAGAAATTTCTTACAACACTTCACAACACCTTCATAAGACGTCGTTATTTGTATTTTAGTACCTAAATAAGCATGTTCAAGCCATGATACATCATAAATTCAAAGAAACATAGTTCCAACACCACTCGAAACAAGACCTAAAAGACCATGAAAATGACAAGGGGCCATTTTTCTATGGCATAATTCATATATCTAAATAGTACTAATCGTAGGAGGATGTTTGTTCTCTTATGAACCTTGAAAATATCCTTGTTTATTTAATGCATTAACTTCATCATCTTGAGGTGTACAATATTTTAATACACTATATTTGGTAGTTCATTAGGTGGGATGATGGCCCCAAACTTTATGATAATAGTGAATTTATTGTATAAGAATGAATCAACCTAATAATGTTTTAAATCACCATTAAGATTTATGTGAAAAATATTGATAAGTTCCTTGGTATTATTTGAAGAAATCCATCCATCTATCCTTCTATCAATCATTTTTTTCTCATTCAATATTTGTATTGTTCTATTTATATGTTTATCTATTGTTATAATCAATTTATCTATAATCAATTTATATTAAAAGAGAGGAATGTAAAAATGAATCATTATAAATGTTCCAATTTCTAATTTTTCAAGAAAAATCTAATCTAAGCAATGGTATTGGAGATAATGGCTTTGGAGATATTTAAAATATTGATACTAAAGATAGATTGTTTGAAAGAGAGAAGATTTGGTATTAATAGGAATAGAGAAGAGAAGTTGATGGTAGTATAATACATGGATCTATGGAGTTGGATAAAATAACCTTTAGGGGCAATGAGATAATGAATTTTACCTATAATCAACTCAATCTTATTTTGAAAAAATTTGTAAAAAGAGATTAGCAAGTAGAAGATGACCTTATCCATGTTATAGACATGGATAGATGAAGAGGTTAGAATACTCTCCATCATGAGAGATAGGTAAATAAAATGATTAATGGGAAAATTTCCTAAGAGATTGTCCAAAGAGTCTTTGGACAATAATAAAGGATGCAAATCAAGTGATGTAGAAATTGAGTATAGATAAGGATGGATATAGGAGTCACTTAGAAATGATAAAAGTGTGAAAAATGTGGGTTTAAACCATGTGAAAGATAAATTTCCTCTTAAGGATGTAAGTATAGAATACTTGATGTGAAAAATATTATGCCTTGAAGAAATATGGTCTCATGGAATGTCATGATTGAAGGATATGCCACAACATGGATTTGTTGAAAATTCTTTAGAAACTTTGAAAGAAAATGCAATTGGTAGGTGTAAGTCTAAATTTCATAACCTTTGCCAATACCCTTCATTCTTGTGCCGAAATGGGAGCTTTGGAAGAAGGCATGTACATCCATTAAAGAATAAAGGATAGAAGAATTTTGTTAGATGTTGTAGTTGCAACTACCCTATTTGACATGTATGCAAAATGTGAAAGCGTAGACAAGGCATTTGAATTGTTTGATAGAATGTCTCGAAGAAATATGGTTTCATGGAGAGAAATGGTTCTAGGTTATGCAAAAAATGGATTTACTAAAAAGTCTTTAGAAAATTACAAGAAAATGCAATTGGCAGGTGTAAAGCCAAATTTTATAACCTTTTCTAGTATCTTTCATGCCTATGCTGAAATGGGAGCATGGGACGTGCCATGGAAAAAACTATTAGACAAAAACTATTTTCTTGATAAATAATCAAGAAAGACATTACCATGTCTTGAAATTGTTTGCAAGATCTAATAAGGATGCATCACTTAGCCATTTTCTTGATACTAGTGGCCTTCCCCATATTATCTAAATTCTTCAATCAAGGGATCCTTATTGTATTGCATAAAATATTATGACTGATTAGTTTATAACTTACAATCATAAGGGTGCTAAGACTACCAGTTTTGATTATGTGGCTACAATTTGAACAAAGCTAAATGATCCTTTATGACATGTATGCAAAATGTGGAAGCACAAACAAGGAATTTCAATTGTTTAGGCTTTTTGCTTTAGGTTTTTACTATTAAAATATAATTAAAAGATCTACATTGAGCTACAAAGATCTAAATTAAGCTGCAATTTGAGCATGTATAAAATTCATTTGGGTAAATAGGGCCTACCTCTCCTTTGCTCGAAGTATGGTTGAAATTGTAGTAGAAATTATTTTCTTAGTCGTCATAGACTTCAAACACTCTACAGCTTGGCTCCTTGACTAACTCTATCGGCTAAATGAACTGACAAAACTTTATTTGTTAGTTCATATAGTCGATAAAAAATTAAAATAATACCTTCGATCGGTATTATTTTAATGTTTTTTATTGGTTGGAAAACCTTCAACCAAAGGTAACCTTCAGGTGATCCCACAATACTAGTTTAGAATTTTTGGCCAAACTGGACATTGAACTAATTTTTTTTAACTTAATCTTCATTCTCGAGTACCTATAGTGGCTAAACCATGAGGAATTTCAAGATGATCCAAACTAGTGATTTGCAAAAAAATTTCTGTAGATTCTAAATATATTTTTTAATTTTTTTTTAAAATTATATTACACTTACTTTTCAATCTCCTTTGAAAACTAGTTTTTAATAGTAAACGACATTTTTAAAGAGTGACGGTACTGGCTAACACATAATTTTTTTCTATGAAGGATAAAATTCTAATTTTTTCAAATTTATACTCATAACTACGACATATAGTGCATGGAATTGGTTTCATAGCATTTCATTAAATATTTTTTTCTTAATTAATTTTCAAAGTCAAACTAGTTACAATTTATACATTATTTATTAGCTAAACCATAACTTTTTTTGTATGTATCAATTTTTTTTTTTGGATCAAGGACATTAGTATCTAGTGCATAGATATTTTTTAGAATTTCTTTTTGATAATATGCTATTTTTCCACATGTTTAGAATAGGGAGCTTGATTTTTAGTGAAAAAGCTACATTCACAAGAAATAAAAAATAAATATAATAATCAAATTAAATTTATTTAAAATTATAATTTTTGAGAACCTTATAAAAAGGACTATGTACTTACAAAAAATAAATTTTAAATGAACTAATTTGATCCACCAAAAGGTAAATCAAAAGTGGTTTTTTATCAGCATTTTGATAGGTGTAAAGGAGACTCCATTATAGGTATGGTTTAAAACAAGTGGGGTTCTATCCAAAGGGGTTTGATCTAAGGTGGTTTGATCAAACCCTCTTCAATTGGAATCATTTAAATGGAATTTTTCAAGACTTAAATCATTATATTTTCCAAAAATATGTGATTTCAGTAAAAATTAGGATCTCTCAAAAAGTGTAAACCACTATTGTGGGATCACCCCTTCGCTCAAACATGCACCTTTATTCAAAGGTGATTTTGTACACTTCTTCAAATGAAGAAACTTCATTCAAAGAAAAACCTTCAATCAAAGGTTCTTTAGTAAAACTAACGTAACCACCCCAAAAACTTGCTTGCCCCAAAAGTGAGACATGGTATTATGATTTCACCTTGTGAAAATAAAATCCAAAGTACATGACTATGCTCAAATAATCAATATGCTCTAATTTTCGAATGTTGAGTCTATGAAAACATGAATTAGGCTTCAAGAGCATTCAAAATGGTTGATATATCAAATCCATTTCAACCTAAAAAATTGTAAAATAGACAAAGGTAAAATGATTGTTTCATATAGGGGCATTGTCATAGTCAAACCTCATGTTGGTGTTCCCACCTCCACAAAAGTAATGATGATGAATAATAAAGAGTGTATGCTATCAGGAAGTAGAGGAAAATAATAAAGATGATAATAATGAAAACATAATGGTATCTTACCACTTAGATTTGAAGCCCATGTTGGATTGGTGCAACTATGCCAATTTGACACAAGGAGGATGGAGAGGTTTAATTAAAATACTATAAGTGTTAGCACTTATTATGATAATTTAAAATAACTAAGAAACAACATAAAATACTTGAACAAATTTTTTTTGATAGTTTGTAGATTATAATTGACTTGAATTATCTTTGACCTTTTTTTTTTCTTTTGATTTTTCTTTTTTGATTAAATTAATTGTCTTAGTTGTATAGTTACTTAGAGTGTTATGAAGGAAGGAAGAACTTGTATATATATGAATTCAAACATGTATTGAAATAACCATTTAGAGATAATGACAAATAAATTTAGTTTTTAAATTACACTGAGTTGAATTTTAAATTCAAAAATTTGAGCATGAATAGCCAAGACACTAGCACGTCACACTAAGGTCCAAACATAATCTAATTTACAAATTCCCCATAAATAACAATTTTGCTAAATTTTCAAAAAATAGGTACAACACATGCATAGTTAAGCACATACACCAAAGTGTGTGCCAAACCTAGCATGAAATTGTAAGTGGCAAAAATTTGCAATGCTACATTTAGCCCCCACTTTAGCGAGGGTATGCAATTACATTCATACCCATAGTAAAGTAGATATCTCTTCATCATCCATTATCTTCATTATCATCACCATCAAGAAAATCTAAAAAATATTATAAAATCTCCAAAAACAAAAAAAAGATCAACAAAAATCCAAAATATAACATACACAACATAATCCACCATATCCATAGTAAATTTCCCTTTGCCTAGACATGAAACTCAAACAAAATGAAACTAGGAATTACCCATAAACATCGAGATTTCATTAAAAAGAATCATAAATGAAAGACTACTATTAAGCTAGACTATTTCTTATTGATCATTTGCCTAACCAACTTTAGCCACCTTTATCCAAACCATCATTCCTTAATTGATGCATCCTTCCTACAATATACATTATCCACTTTGAGAAAATATATTTTGGCAAGAAAATATCATGGTTGTTGATTTATTTTTTTAGTGAGTCTTTTTAATACTTGATTTATCTTATTTTCCTACTCATATATTACTTGAGGATATCTTAAAATTATTATATGAGAAAGAATGGGGCATTGCTTTTGTATGTTGTGTTTGTAGAATATTCTTAGGAAATGGTATGATAGCTATGGTCCTTTTGTGTGTGGGACTAAATTCTAGCATTAACAATCATCCTTTGTATAGATAAGGTCATATAAATACCTTTTATGCATTAGGGATACCATGCTTTGAAACTATGTTCCCTTAAATATTCCACCAATGTTATATCATGTCTAGTACAAATAAGGACAATCCTTATTTGCATTGTCAAGGTTCATGCAAAGGATATCAAAGTCACCTTAGTTTATCATACCTTGGTGTGCATATATCCATTTTCCATGATAAAAGGCTCTATGATGATAAAAAATCACAAACAAAAATTATAGCATTTATCAATCTCATAGCCATCCATATAAATCTATCTAATATCTATCTATTTCATCTCATCCATTAAATACTTTTTGTTACATGATATCCATTAATAACCATCATCATATTGTATTTTCTTCTACCATACTAACCTACAACCACATATGTATCATGTCATATATATATCTTCACCCTTATCTCTCCCCACATTCATTCTCAAACCTATCATTTCATCCACCTGACTTTTCTTCTCCTAATTTACCAAGTTCTTCATACCTAACATAACCACTCCTTTTTGTGAGTTCACCTAAAAACTTTAATTTTTTTGTCAAACATTTGAGGGGGCATCCTACCTCCACTTCTTCATTCGTTGGGGAAAAATAAGGCATTTCCATCACAAATTTTTTCATACTTTCTTTGAAACAATGATGTAAAATCACATTATCTCAAAGAGGGGAAAAATGTAGACACCTAAATTTGACTAACATATTTTTTCTTCTAAAACATCATTATTTTCCATAATTAAGTGTCATTAGTCCATCTTCTATATTTAAATAAATAATTTTATTATTTAATTAAATTAATGTTATTTCCCCTTCATCTTAGATAATGAAATAAATTTTTATTATTTAATTATTTAAAATTTGAATTCTCCCTTCATGTCTACTTTAATGAAATCATTTAATTAATTCATTATATTATCACTTTTCCTCTATGTTAATTAAATAATTAACATTATTTAATTAATTACCAATTATTCCTCTTTCCTAGATTAATAAATAATTCATTATTATTTAATTAATTCATTTCCCATTTTCCACTTCTCAAATTACATAATTAATTATTTAATTTATCCAATTATTTCTCAAATATTATTCTCTTCTAAAATAAATATTATTTATTTTATTTATTCCCCCTTTTGCACATGAATTTAATATTTAATTTATTTAATTGTTTATTAATTATTCATGCATTTTCATCTCACCAGTCAAATCCCACTCACTTTGAGTTCACTCAATTTATTCACTCCTCTAATCAATCAATTATATTCACTAATAGTCTATCACACTTTTTTGTTCAATAAATTCTCTTAATTGACCCATACAATTAGCTAGCTCCAATCAGGAAGTCAATTAACTCCTCATCAATTCCTCTTAACTATTGTGGGCCATTAATATACTTAGTCCTTCATCAAATCTCAATTGTTGTATCATCTAAAATCTATAAGTTCAACTATCCTATCATCTATCTCTCTCATTCTAAAATTCTAAGAGCAACCACCATTACACCTTCTCTCCAAGGTGCAAGATAGGAGAACAATGGAGCTAAGAGTTAAGGTTGTTGTAGAGACTTTGTACATATGTATATTTTTTTCTATTATATTTTTATGCAACTTTCTTAAAGCTTTATTGATGTGATTTTATGAGTTTGATTGTGAAATTTTTTATTTGTTGTTTATTGTTCACCTTCACAACTCAATTTCCAGGTCATACAGCCACAAGGGTATGTGAGGCTTAATTTTTAGATGAAATGAAATAATGTCAAACAACTAAGAGGAAAGGATAACCAACTCTCCACCTTCACTTCTCTAAGGTATAAATTTCTTAAAAGCTTAGCCTAAATTGACAAGATTCTACTTTCAAGAGGCATATATTTTGATTCACCTCCTATTCTTTATTCTCCACAAAAATATAGGATTTGAGATCATATCTTAAGGTGATTAAAGCCCTAAGAAGACTCCCTAAAAATAAAAACAAGATCACTTATTTATGATCCTTCTTGGGATTAAGGTGTCTTAACCTTAGTGAGTCTTGTGATTAATTTATTAATTATTTACCCTTAAGTCACTAATTTAATTTAATAAATGCAATTATATTTTTTTCCAAATGTCTAAGTCAATTTATGGGACCTCGTGGGTAGTTGGCATCCTACACATGCAAGGTGTGAGAAAGAAAAGTGTGACACATGTCACACGGGTGATCCATTTGGAAAAGAAAAAATGTTTAGACAGCAAAAATGGGTACCATGGTGACATTTGATAGTTTATTTTGGAAACATGTATTGGTGGGGTCCACTTGTGTGAGTGTTTACCTCTTTGAAAATACAGAAGTAAGGAATTGTGACACTTGTCACTTGGGCACCCATTTGAAATTTGGGAATTATAAAATCCTCTAAGATGAGCACCCTTATAACATGTGGCGTATTGTTGACTTTTTTGATTGAAGCTTGAAGAGGAAACTTACTTAACAGAGACTAAGTTGTCACTTAGAGTGACTAGGAGTTGTGGGTGAGTTATATTTTGGTAGTAAAGCTAATTTTATCTTGAAATGATGAAAATGTGGTATAGATGCTAACATATGCTTTAGGAAATAGAGCACACCCATAAATCTAATTTCATTCAAGGGTAACCCTAAAAATCTCAATGTAAAAGAGAAAGAAATCATGTAATAGGCTTGTCTTGGGGGCTGAAATATGATCTAAGGGGTTCGCCACCAAGTTTAAACTTGGAAAAGACAATGATATGTGAGATGAAATGCAAAAACCCTAATTGAATGAAAACTAACTCTAAATGACCTAGAAAGATGAATGAAATGCAATAGAAAACTATAAAACAAAAAGTGTGCCCTTGGAAAACTAGAGATAACTAAGTAGAGGTCTAAATCACTAGAAAATCTATAGTCAAGGATGACTAGGACTCATTCACCAAGCTAGGTGAATTAGTCCTATTTCTGGGAATATGTGCAGGAATAGGTTTCTACCAAAAGGGTATCCAAATCTGCAAAATCCTAAAAAATGTACTAGAACTAGGACTCATTCTCCAGAAATGGTGAATCGGTCCAGTTGGGCTTTTCTACAACTTCAAAAGTTGATCCTCCTCTTCTCTGTTTGCTCTATTCTTACTGACTAGTTTTCATATTTGAATCTTTGATTTGCAACCTGTACATCTTCTCCAATGTTCTCCAAGGCTTGATGACAACTTTGAATGATTTGCAACTTTTCTCCAATCTTTCTCCTTAGGAAATATACAACCTAGAACTACAAATCACACACAAAGGAGAGGGGAATTTTTTTTTGGGTTAGTGGATAGGGGTTTTCCTTGGTCAAACCCCTTGTTGATAATTAAACCTTGATATGAAAGAAAATATAAATGGAAAATGATGAATGAACAAATAGCAATGTTGAAACTCACCAAACCCTAGCAATAAGGTATTGTAAATATGCTTGAAATGGCTATAATGGATGTGGTTCTTGAATCTTGCTTAATTTATGTTGATCTTGCTTGAATCATAAACTCTACATCACAATTGTTAGCATAATAACAAACATGATAGATGAAATATTTGACATGATCATTGACACTTGAATGCTGCTCTAAAATGTTTAATAATATGCCCTTGAATACTCTTGAATGCTCTTGTGAATGATTAATGATCTCTTGAATGCTAGGTGTTGAATATGAGTGAAAGAACCTTTTATTTATACTCAATTATGCGAGAATTCTTGAAATTACAACACTACAATCCGACATTAGATCTAGGAGAATAAAATCCTACCAAAAAATTGAATTAAATTTGATTTTGGGCCACACAAGAGTTATTCACCCAAGGTGGTGAATGAGTCCCATCAAACATAATGTATGGGACCAAAAACAAAAAGTGCTTAGAAATGTGTGAAAACCGGTTCAACAGCCAAAAACCTAGGTGGGACCCATTCTCCCAAGGAGGTGAATGAGTCCCAAATCACTAAATCTAGGCCACACAAGCGAAAAACACTTGAATTATGATTGGTTATTGATTGGTGTCAGGATTATCCTCAAAAAGATGCAATAAATGAGGCTTGTGAATGCAAAATAGGGCCAATTAAAGCAAAAGAAAGCCCAATTATTAATGACAAGCCTAGAGAAGTGTGAAAATGTGTTACAAAACTTTACAACACTTCAAATAAGGAAAGATTAAGATTTATTTTGATTAAATAGAGACTCATTAATACCAATTAATTAATAAAACTTTAGAAAAGTGTAAAAGTGTGTTGCAACACTTAACAAGACTTTAGCAAGATACCATTTAAATCCATTAAATCACAAGGGCCTAAGACCTAATGTGAATATGTTAGGCATATTGCAACACTAAATCAAGGCCAAGTTGAGGGGACCTTTTCCATCATTACATCTCTCCCCCACTTTAGTGAGAGGAGGAACTTTCTTTCAACTCACACTAATGTAGACTAAATGCAGCAATGACCAAGGGGGTTCAAAATTTCCCATGTTTGCAAGATAGGAAAACCATGACCAAGGGGGTTGTGTAAGCCCCCAGGACCAAGGTCCTATGGAAAACCAACATAAGCACAAAGGAACACACATGAAAGTGGTAAAGAGCAAAAAAAAATCACACAAGCATGCATTGTAAAAGATGAAAAGGAGAAAAGATAAAAATAAAAGAGTCGAATCAAGCTTCGACCATTTTTCCATCGCGATGTGGATCAGATCTAGGTTGTTTGTCTAAAAAATGCATACTCACTCTGTGGCAATGGAACTCATAGATGTTCGCTAGGTGAGAAGTACAAAAAAGTGAGACATATACACTCATGGATGGTATGCGCTCACACACACACACGTGAGTGGATATGGAGAAAGTCATGCCTCAGTCGGGCTTCCCACTCAAACCCTACCAAAGTTATACCTCCTAATAATTTTAATAAGGCACCACGCAAAAAATGATTTTCAAGCTTCATGAGCCAAGTAAAACCTCGTATGCTTGGAGCTCATGAACAAATAGGATGGCTCTACAATAATGCAAGTTTTGTTATGCAAGGTGGCCATATAAATGAAAAATACAAAATTCAAAAATGAGGAATGTTCAAAGGAGTCTTTCTTAGTTCATGCAAGGTCTTTAACTTAGGCAACATTGTGCCCAATGTCTCCAAGAGAGGACCAATAAAAGAATAGAAGGTTCAAAACTTAGGGGATGCAGTGTGTCACATCAAGCCACTAAGAGGAATGTAATATGCTAAGATAGATCATGCTCCTAAAGGAAATCACACCCAATATCATCCACAAAGTGAAAAATGCATCATATGAAATAAGAACATTGCACCAAGAACCATGAAAAAGAGAAAAAAGAAAAAGAATAATGTCAATGTATGCCCCCACTTTAAAGAAATTGCTAAACACCATACTATGAGCAATTAATTTAAAGTAGAAAATGATAAATGTAAATAGAAAAGGAATACATGAGAGCCAACTTGGAAATCCCTATGCCAAGTCATATGTTTCCAAGTAAAGCTATGTCATGTAAGAGAAAAAGAAAAGAGAAAAGGGGTTTCCCCCAAAATGAAAACACCAAACACGCATAAGGAATATATGGATTTGGGGTCAGTATGTTCTTGCTACTGATTTTAGAGAGTTCAGAACTGTCAGCATTCCCAAAATACACATAGAACTAGAAGAATGACACAAAGAGAGTGAAAATAATGAAAAATTATTTTGGGTCAACATGGAAGAGACATGAATGTCTCGACACCTTGTGTCATCCCCAAAAGGAAAACACAAGACAAATGAAAAAGAAATAAAGGAAAAGATAAAACAAAAAGCTTTTGGGTCAACATGGAAGAGACATGAATGTCTCAATGCCTTGCGTCATCCCCAAAATGAAAACACAAGACAAATGAAAAATAAATAAAGGAAAAGGATTTTGGGTCAACATGGAAGAGACATGAATGTCTTGATGCCTTGCATCATCCCCAAAAGGAAAACACAAGATAAATGAAAAGAAAATAAAGGAAAAGATAAAGGATTTATGACATAGAGAAGAATGAAGGTAAAAATAGAGGAATTTCACAAATAGAGAGAGAACATTAAACAAAACGTCATGGGGGATCACATCACACACATGCAATCAAAAGAAAATGAAAAATAAAGAAATAATGCAAAAGACTAGTAAGGCATCATCAAGTAAACCTAGAGCGAGTCGTCTACCTCTCAATCATGCGCATTGTATATCGAAGGTGAACAACTAGCCAAAGGGACAAGAGCAAGTGCCAAAATAGGAGAAGCACCAGGTTCAACACTCTCTATAAGATATTTGTCATTTAAGTTCATGGAAGAGGAAAACAATGTATTCAATTTTTTATACACCTCTTCATCAATTTTAGCAACCTTGTCATCATCATCTACATTAATCACAACAGGAGGTCAAAGGATAATTTCCATGGAATAGTTCAACTCTTGTTGTGGAGGTTGTATTGAATTGTCTTGTTTTGGGGCAGGGGTAGAGTCATCATGCATTGCTTCAATCAAGTTTGGATTTTGATTTTCTTTATTTAATTCTTCATGTAACCTATGAGAAATGGCACGATGTCTATGCCTATGCTCCCTAGCACATCTTTTTATTTTGGTTTTGTTTTCAAGTTGCATTTGTGTAGGAGTGGGTTGATCAACCATAGGTTTTTCTTCTTCCATAAGGGGAGGAACGAAAGAAACCACCGGAGGTTGTTCGACCACTTTCCCTTTGACTTTGTAAACCTATTTTATTCTAGCAGGTGTGATGGGATTTTTTTCATTATCTCTTGGTCATTTGTATGAGGTAGGTGAAGGTTCTATCCTAGGTGGATCTTGATTATTTAGTATTTCTTTAGGTTTAAGCATGGTTTCATCAAGGATAGTAGGCTTACATGTGGATGGGGACATGTTTTAGAGTGATAATTATGCTATCTTATTTGCCTTGAACTTTTGATAGGACAAGAAAAAGAAGTTTTCTCATGGCTTCATAGGTTCCATGGGCTCGAGCCAAAAGGCATCTAAGGAAAATTTTCCTTTGGATGAGAAAGGGTTGAAGCCACTGTGGTGGACAATGAATATATCATTGTCAAAGGGAAACTTTAAGCATTAATGTAAAACTGAAGGGACGACTTTCATGGAGCAAAGCCATGGGTGGCCTACCTTCACACGAAATTGGTCTGACTATGGGATGATGGAGAATGAGACATCTAATGTTATTGGTCCTATTTGCAATGGAAGATTGATCGATTCCATCATAGGGAAAGAAAAGTCATTGTGTTTCTTGGTCCATGCTTTTGGTTTATCGTATATGTCTTTATAGAGCTCATGCAAAAGTAAGAATTCCTTGGTGATCACATTCTCTCTACAAGTGGGATATATTAATATACCATTAGTGGGCTTATCATAGATATGGACGGTTATGTAAAGTAGACCATTGAGAGAATTTTTAAGTATATCCTTAGAGGAGAAATCAAATCAAGAGGATGCTTAGTTCAGCCCTTATGAGAAATGACATCTATCACTCCTACCATGTCATCCAAAGGATCATTGTTATAATCATATGTGTCAATATTCATCACATCATTCTTTTTAGTTTTACTGGCCTTGAAAAATGAAATATTATGTTTTGGAATGGGGTTGGTGAAAATTTGCAAGTTTTGGTTAAGAGGGGCAGTGGACTTATTTCCTTGAACACTAACACCTCCAACAGATAGGTGACTGAAATCAATGATGTCTTGCAAGAGATGTTTAAGATGCTTGCAATGTTCTGTGTCATGTCCATTTTGTCAGTGGTATTGGAAATAAGCATTTGAATTGAAGCTCAGGGGTAAAGGCTTATTAGGGTCGGGTATTTTGACATGAGGCAAGGTAATCATTTGTTTTTCTAGAAGTTGAGACATTGTGTTATGAAGGGTATCAGGTAAGGGAGTGAATTGTCATTGTGGGTCCCCATAGCTAAAGAGTATCATGGATTTAACAGTGGCTACTTGGTTATTGGAATTTTCAGTTGTTTGTTGAGGGAGATTGAATTCAAGGAACCCTTTATTTTGCTTCCTAAAAGGTTGGGAATTGTTTTGATTTATGGGCTCATATTTCTAAATTTGGCTAGGAGTGGATTTTGTATCATGACTACTAACCGAATTTTGATAATCACGGAGGGTGGTACACAAGTGCATGAAGGATGGGAATTTCATCATGGTGATCTTGTATTGGATCTTACTTTGTAAATTTTCTATGAACATCTTTTGGAGATGGGGGTTGAGGACCTTGACATCGATTTGGGAATAAAGTGATTGATATCGTGAGAAAAAGTTAGTTATCTTTTCTTCTTCTTTTTTCTTGCATCTCATCAAATTGGACAAGGTCATCTTAGGAGTCGTATGCACTCAGAAGTGGTTTATAAATGCATCAACAAGTTCATTGAATGAACAAATTGAGTTGTTTGTTAAGGAAGAAAACCATTCCAAGGTGGTATCTTTGAAAGACCTAGGAAAAAGCTTTTCCAATAGTTTATCATCAAGTAAAAAGTCCCTACATAAGGCAATATAAGCATTAATATGGTTAGAAGGATCTCCCTTCCCTCCATATTTCTCAAATATAGGCACCTCTATACCTTGTGGCATCAGTGTTAACAATATCTCCAAGGATAGTGACTGCTTTTGACATAATATGTAGGTGGACCATTTTGATTTTGATTGATGGTGGAAACTTTCTTTTGAAGGGATGAAACAATTTGGAAAAGTTGTGTTATGATATGGAATTGAAAATGGTGGAGTGTATGTGTTTGAAGGATAGGTGAATGGAATGCTTATAGGTGGTAAGGTGGTAGGAGATATGACCTATGATGTCACATAGGAAATAGGGATACTAGCATGAATACCCAAGGAAGGAATCACATTACTAACTTGTTACATTCTTGTTGTGACTTGAGGAGTAGTATAGGTAGGAATTGAGGCATTGTTGTGGGAGGAGGAATTTGATTTCTTCCTTGGCTTGTGACATTGCTTGTTGGTAAAGGACAACTAGTGGTTGGAGTGAGATTTTTTCCAAAGATTTGCACTATGTTTTTCACAAGGTCAAGGCCATATTCACTTTCAAGCATGTGGCCAATGTTATCTATAGTGGGAATGGTAGTAGTTGAAATGTTGTCATTTTACACAAGTGATTTTGTAAGTTTTCTAGGTCCTCATGAATCTGGATTATGTTTGCTTGCGGGACACTATCATTCCTTATTTCAACTTGCATCACATTACTTGAAGGCAAGGAGTTGTTGAGGTTATGATCCATACCTAGTGTGCTAGTGTCAATACTACGAGTGAAAGAGCTTGACAACCCAAGATCCATAATGATTGTACTATCACAAGCTGACATGAGACTCAAACTTCGTCTCACTATAGAATTAGCAATAGGACACTAGATACTCATACAAGGGCTACCAAATGCAATATAAGCTAAGAATAATGAAATGCTTATAACATAAATTCTAGAAACTGAAACTGAAAGGTAACAACAAATAGAAACTTGGAAATAGTGTTTTGAATGCTAGAAAATGTAGTGTGGAATATGCAAAGGGACAAATTTTCCCAAGGTGGCGAATGAGTCACTTTTTTGAAATTTTTTAGAATTTTTCAATTGAATCTTATGATTTTTATGTTTTATGATATGTATCTGAGATGCAAATGTAGAATTTGAATGATTTTCAATGAAATTGGATGCAAAAATGCAAGCTATATGATATTTCACTAATGCAAAAATTGAAACTTTGGAATGCAAGTTAACCAATACAAATCCTAATGCAATGTTAATGCAAGCCAAATCTAGGATGAAAATGCACTCCAAATCAAAATTTCAATGTCCTAAATGTGGGTTCACTAAAATGAAATGATGTTTTTTGTGGGATGGATGCTATCATATTCTTTAGGACATAGAACACACCCACAAATCCAATTTTATTCAAGGGTAACCCTAAAGATCTCAATGTAAAAGAGAAAGAAATCTTATAATAGGGTTACATCCTAGGGGCTGAAATATGACCTAAGGGGTTTAGCACCAAGTTTGAACTTGGAAAAGACAATGATATGTGCGATGAAATGCAAAGACCCTAATTGAATGCAAACTAACTCTAAATGACCTAGAAAGATGAATGAAATGCAATAGAAAATTATAAAACAAAAAGTGTGCACCTAGGAAACTAGAGATGGTTGAGTGGAGGTCTGAATCACTAGAACATATACTATCAAGGCTGATTGGGACTCATTCGCCAAGCCGGGTGAATCACTCCTATTTATGGGAAATTTTGTAGGAACAAAGTTTCTGCCAAAAGGGTATCCATATCCGCAAAATACTAAAAATGTATTGGAATTGGGACTCATTCACTAGAAATGGCGAATCAGCCCAATTGGGATTTTTTGCAACTTCAAAAGCTGATCCTACTCTTCTATGTTTGCTCTGTCCTTCTTGACTGGTTTTCAGATCCAAATCTCCAATTTGCAACCTGTAGGTCTTCTCCAATGTTCTCCAAGGCTTGATGACAACATTGAAAACTTTGAATGATTTGCAACTTCTCTTCAATCTTGCTCCTTGGGAAATTTGTAACCTAGACTTGCAAATCACACACAAAGGAGAGGGTAAAATGTTGTTGGGTTAGTGGATAGGGGTTTTCCTTGGTCAAACCCCTTGTTGGTAATTAAGCCTTGATATGAAAGAAAATATAAATGTAGAATGATGAATGAACAAATGGCAATGTTTTAACTCACCAAACCCTAGCAATAAGGTGCTACAAATATGCTTGAAATGGTTGTAATGGATGTAGTTCTTGACTCTTGCTTGATTGATGTTGATCTTGCTTGAAACACTTGCTTGAATCATAAACTCTACATCACAATTGTTAGCACAATAGCAAACATGGTAGATGAAATATTTGACATGATGATTAACACTTGAATGTTGCTCTAAAATGCTTGATATTCTACCCTTGAATACTCTTGAATGCTCTTACGAATGCTTAATTATCTCTTGAATGTTAGGTGTTGAATATGAGTGAAAGAACCTTGTATTTATACTCAATTATGCAAGAAATACCAAAATTACAACACTACAAACTGACATCAGATCTAGGAGAATAAAATCATGCCAAAAAATTAAATTAAATTTGATTTTGGGCCACACGAGACTCATTCACCCAAGGTGGCGAATGAGTCCCATCAGACATAATGTATGGGACCAAAAACCAAAAGTGCTTAGAAATGTGTGAAAATCAATTTTGGACCTAAAAACCTAGGTGGGATCCATTCACCCAAGGTGGCGAATGAGTCCTATATCACTAAATATGGGCCACACAACCCAGAAACACATGATTGGTTACTGTTTGGTGTTAGGATTATCCTTAGAAAGATGCAATAAATGAGGCTTGTGGATGTAAAATAGGGCCAATTAAAGCATAAGAAAGCCCAATTATTAATGAAAAGCCTAGAGAAGTGTGAAAGTGTATTACAACACTTTACAACACTTCAAATAAGGAAATATTAAGATTTATTTTGATTAAAAAGAGGTTAATTAAGCCCATTTAATTAATAAACCTTTGAAAAGTGTGAAAGTGTGTTACAACACTTCACAACACTTTAGCAAGGTACCATTTAAATACATTAATTCAAGAGGGCCCAAGACCTAATGTGAATATGTTGGGAATATTACAACACTAAATCAAGGCCAAGTTGAGGGGACCTTTTTCCATTATTACATATCTATGGGACACCTAGCATGTGAGGTTTCTTAATTTTTGAGTTGCAAGCCTTGCATACGCTTGCATGTTGAACTACATGTACGTGCATGTTTAAAAAGTTGCTATTTGGATCACTTGGTTTAGAGAGCTTGATTATAATTTTCTAAGGTGTTGTTACGTTGTCAGATTCACTCTAGGTTTGTATCACAATGAAACAATTCCTACAAGAGCATAGACTCTACATATTTTATTTTAATATGTTTATACTAGAAATACAATTGATCTGTGCTTTGGTGTTTGGGTTTCTTCTTGAAAGGGTTTTCCCACATAAATTATGTTCTATATGTTTTAATGGTTTAAATATGAAATAATTAAATTTATGCATGTGAATTCTTAAAGAAATTATGAATGTTAATAGATTGAAACAAAGCTTTCCAACCTCTTAGCTTTTTTTTTTGCATTAGGGAAGTATTTCTACACTCGTATTTTCTTTCAGTTGGTATCAAAGCTTGGTTAATTTTTTTATCCTTAGTGGGTAAGAAGGGTTTTTTATTCTTATCTAGATTTAGTGGGAGTTCTTGCAAATAGAACTTTGTAATCTTGTTGCAATTTGAAGATGGCAAGCACATCGAGAAGAATAGAAATTTTGAAATT
Organism: Sequoia sempervirens; assembly: GCA_007258455.2. NCBI lineage: Eukaryota > Viridiplantae > Streptophyta > Pinopsida > Cupressales > Cupressaceae > Sequoia > Sequoia sempervirens. Next base: position 225,301,966 of record VDFB02058242.1, on the reverse strand, counting down.
CAATGGAGGCAATTTTGAGTTGTGGAAACCCAAAATGGAGGATATGCTTAGATAGAGATCTATGGGCTGCAATATCAAATTCAAAACTAGTAGAAATATTGCAAGAGGATTGAGATCTATAGGATCAAAAATCCAAGGGTCTGATAAGACTTTGTTTGGTTGATTTTGAGATCTTGAATGTCCATGAGGAGAAGACTACAACAAATATTTGGAAGAAGCTTGTTGATATTTATCAAGGGAAACCCTCGGTGAATAATTTATTCCTAAGAAAGAAATTTTATTCTATAAGGATGGAGGAAGGAGGATTAACTGTTGATCACTTAAATGTATTCAATATGCTAGTGGCTCAACTAGGTTTTGTTGGTGTGAAGATCGATGACAAGGACTATTGCATGCTTCTGCTATGTTCTTTTTTAAACTCATGGGACCACTTGGTGATGGCTATTGGAAGAAAAACAACCACTTTCAAGATGGAAGATGTGGTTATTTCATTGATCTCTTAAGATATGTGGATGAAGACTTTTGTGATGGCCAAGGAGGCCATGTCTGTTCATGGTAGATTGAAGGAGAAATGTAATAAAAGGACAAGAATTCTAAGTCCAAGTCTTCAGGGGGATCTAAGTGTCCTAGTAAAAATTCCAAGGCTAAATGTTGGAATTGTGCAAAATTCAAACATTTCTTTAAAGACTGCAAAGAGGAGAAAAAAAAGAAAAGTGATAAATTTTGAATCCTCTTATGAAGATGTAGATGCATTTGTTGCAGCCTGGGAAACAAATGCATTGGAAGATTTGTGGTTGATTCACTTAGGTGATTCTTTTGACATGACCTCTCTCAGAGGTCGGTTCTCAAAGTATGAAGAGTATGACAGTGGGAAGTGTATCTGGGTGATGACTCTCACTTGAATATTGTTGGTCATGGAAGAGTCAAGAACTGATTCCCTAATGGTAGAGTGAAGGGGATTGATGGAGTACTACATATCCCTAGTTTGGCATGAAACATACTCTCATTGAGTAATTTAGATGATACAAGAGTGAAATTTATTTTCTTTAATGGTTGATGCAAGATTACTAGAGGTTCTATGGTGCTTGCTAAGGGTGTTCAGATTGGCACCCTATATAAGCTAGATACATGTATTGTTTAGTACAATAGAACTTCTATGAAGTCCAAGAAATGGGCTTTGGATTCTTCATCCTCAACATCATATTGAGAAGAGAATATGACTGTAGTTTCTACATCTAATGATCATTCTTTCTTGGTACCTAAGGGTGCCAATGATTTGGAGATGAAGCTCCCAGTGGAGAAAACAATGTTGTGGAACCAAATGCTTGGCCATATTAGATGAGCCATGAAAATAAGAGCCTTTTTGAAGGCCTTGATGGTTGTAATCTCATGTTTGATTTTTGTGAACATTGTATATATGGAAAATAGCAACATGTTTATTTTTATTATAGTTCTTACAAATATTTTGGGGTTTTGGATTATGTGCATTTTGATGTATTTGGTCTGGTTAATGTTCCTTCATTTTCAAGATCTGTGTATTTTGTCTCATTCATAGATGACTATTCTTGAAGGAAACTTATGTCTTTCTTTAGAATTAAATATAAATTTTTCAATTAGTTTAAGGATTTGAAATCCTTGGTTGAAAACTAGACTAGTAGAAAAATAAAGTGTTTGAGGATGGATAAGGGTGGTGAGTCTTGTTCTACATAATTTTATAGGTTCTATAAGGACCATGGAATCAAGAGACATAATACAACTCCATACATCCAACAAAAAAATGAAATTATGGAGAGGATTCAAATAGAATGTTGATGTAGAGAGCTAGGAGTATGCTAAGTGGTGTTGAACTTGAACGAAAGTTTTGGGTTGAAGTTGTATCCACTATAGGTTACTTGATTAAGAAGTCTCCTACTTTGACTCTTGTTGAAAAGACACCCATTGAGGCATGGTCTAGAAGGAATCCCTCGATGAGACATCTCTGAGTTTTTGGTTGTGAGGCATATGCTCATGTGCCTAATGTGAAAAGATCTAAGTTGGAGAAGAAGGAAGTGATGTGTTTCTTCATCAATTATGGTGTCGTTGTGAAAGGGTACAAGCTTTGGGATCCAGTTTCAAAGAAGGTGCTTATATTAGAAGTGTTATATTTTGTGAGTTGAAACCTTCCATAGTATATCTACAACCAAAGAAGGAAGAGAAGAAGAAAGAGGTAGTTCAAAATACACCTACTCCTAAGAGAGATGAACTATGCACTACTAGTGGACCTGGTGATGAAGAGAACTCTAGTAGCTTTGATATCTCTAAAGAAGAGAAAGAAACTCAGCCTCAACTATTGAGGATTTCTACACATGAAAGGTGGCAACTAGATAGATTTGGGTATTTTATGTTGGATTCTAGTTGTATCTTTTCTCTAATTTATAACATTAATGAGACCAAGAATGTTAGAGAGGCTATATATATGCATGATGTAGATTCTTGGATGGAAGCCATGAATGAAGAGATGGTGGCATTGATAAAGAATGCTACATGGGATCTGGTACCTTTTCCTAATGGATGGAAACCCGATGGATGTAAATGGGTGTTCAAGAAGAAAATGAGTCTTCCTAGTAGTGTTGAGAAGCATAAGGAAAGGTTAGTCATGAAGGGATATTCCCAAGTGGAGGGAATAGATTATAGGGATATTTTTCTCTCTTGTAGCTAAGTTGACATCTATTTGGTTCTTGTTATCACTTGCAACAACTCATGCCTTTGATGTCATGCAAATGGATGTGAAGAAAATTTTCCTTCATGGTGATCTGTAGGAGGATATTTACATGTCAACCAAAGAATTTTATTGTAAAAGGTAAAGAGAATCTTGTATGAAAGTTGAGAAAATCTCTTTATGGTCTAAAACAATATCCTAGGATGTGGTACTAGAAGTTTGACACCTATGTATTGTCTTTGGGATTTCTGAGATCCAAATCTAACCATTGTTTCTATTATAATATTGTTAATGGTCGCATTCTCATTATTTTCTTGTATGTTGATGATATGTTGTTCATAAAGAATATCAAAGATACGATTTCATATTTGAAGTCTTAGTTGTCAACACAGTTTGAGATGAAAGATCTAGGTATAGCAAGGTATATTTTGTGGATTGATATCATAAGAGATAGAGCTAACATAAAGCTTTGGTTTAGCTAGAGAAAGTATGTGAACTCTATTTTGGAGAGAATCAATGTGGCTACTTGTAGATAATTAATTGTTCTAGTTATGCACCTCAGGGATGAAATTTTTAGTAGAGGTTTATCCAAAATCTCTTATTGAGATGGAGGACATGACCAAAGTTCTTTATATGAGTATTGTTGGTATCTTAATGTATGCTATGGTCTATACAAGGCCAGACATTTCCCATGCAATGGAATTCCTTAGTCAATTTATGGCTAATCCTAGATGGGTGCAATGGGATGTGGTGAAGAGAGTGTTTAGACACTTGCGAGGTACGTCTAAGTATGCCTTGTGGTTTCATGGTTATTTTACTAGACCTTGATATTTAGTGGGCATTCATGGATGTGTGGATTTATATTGGGTGGGTGACATTGACAATAGGAGATCCAATGGAGTGGATATGTTTTCACTATGTCTGGTGGTGCTATTAGCTGGATGAGGATGTAAAAAGTTGTATTTTATTTTTCCACTACTGCATTTGAGTATATGATAACTACTCATGCTTGTAAGGAAGCTATTTCACTTAAGATAGTGTGTTCAGATATTGGTTTTGATGTAGGACAAATTACTATCTATTTTGACAACTAGAGTGCTATATGTCTAGTGAAAATTCCTACTTTCCATGCTAGAACAAATAACATTGATGTGTAGTTTCCTACAAGAGTGTTATATGTCTAGTGAGAGGGATAGAGGGGAGGGGGAGGGAGGGGGAGGCGGAGGGGGAAGGTGGGGAGAGGCATAAGAGGGAAGGAATGGGAGAGGGAGCAGGAGAGGGGGAGTGATGGAGGAGAGGGAGAGAGAGGGGGAAGGGGAGAGAAGAGGGAGAGGGGTAGGGATGGAGGAGAGGGAGGGAGTGAGGGAGTGAGGGAGGAAGGGAGGGGGAGAAAGAGAGAGGGTGGTGTTGATGGTGTTTTCTGCACAGCAACAACTCAGATAGAATGCAATATTCTATCTCTCTTGAAAGGTTATTCTCAACAATAAATTACTAAAAATTACCCCAAGGTCTCTCGGGTGTCAGGTCATGACAATGCATAAACAACTCAGATAATATATGAAAATGCTGGTAATCACAAGGGGCCTTACAAATGAACAATGTTGGAAGTGAATTTTCATTAGATGCAACAATATGGTGATGCTTTCAATCCTAAAACTAACCCAGATTCAAATAAACAGCAAAAGAGATAAGGGTTTAGAGAGATTCTATTCTATTCTAACTCCTAAGATCAATCACAATAATGATGAAAGCTGCAAATGGACAGATCCCCAATAAAACCAATCTCTGCTTGATCAAGGACAAACCTGCAACTACACAGAAATGGTGCGATCTTCTGGGGAAATCTGAAGATTTTCAGACTTTGAACATTCATTCACATACCCAACTGCTGGCGCAATGTAAACAAGCATTCACAGTTGAACTTAGCACAGAAGTGAGGCCCAGACTAACTTTACACAGCAATCTACAATCAGCAAATTGCTAAAAGTATGGACCGGAAATCGATCAACATCATTAACATTTCACCATCATTGTAAAAGAGCTGAAATCTAACATCTAACATCTAATAACTGAGAATCAAGAACAAGAAACCATAAAAGCTGTTGAAAATAAATACAAAGTTTGCCAAATCAACAATCCAATTGCATTAATTATCCAGCATTACATAACAATTTCAAGTCTCTCATCTCCTACAGCTAATTCTGAAAACTACTTGCCAATTCTGGCCTTCTAACTTAGCAAAATTCTGGCCTAATCAAACTCCTAAAAATCTCCCCTTACAAATGAGGCACAAATGCCATTTATAGAGAACCTCAAACATGTCGGCCCAATTAGATTTTACAATAATAACTAGCCTCAAACAGGTCGGCCAGGAGAATTTCAAAATAGGACAAGATCTGCATTAAATACATGAATATTATCCATGTCGGCCCACGATCTCCAGCAAGATCAAATTCACGTTTCTTCCAGAAAGTCCTCCAGCTGTAGACAGTTTTGGCACAGATTCTTAGGCATCAACAATAGATCATCAAAACGAACCAAGAATGCACAAAACATCGTGTAATATATCAAATTAAGCATGGGGTGTTGAGCATTTATCATCAAATTCATCAATTTAATCCAGCATTTCAATTTGCACAAAGCCAGGCAGAAAATCCAGAAAAATCCAGGTGGACTGGATTTTCACGGATGGCATAAAATTCCAGACTTTGGCACGTACCCGGAAAACTGAAGAAATCCGAGAAAATCCGGGTTGGGCGGAAAATCTCGGACGCAGGAAAAAATCTAGAAAACTGAAGAAATCTGGGAAAATCCGGGTCTGGCGGAAAATCCCGGACTGGACCAAAAACCTGGATTTTTACACAAAGCCGGACTTTGAGCAGACTCCGGGAAAATCCAGATGGACCGGAAAATCCCGGATTTTGCACAGAACTAAGTTTTTTCAAAGGGAAACCTGGGGAACTTACTTGGGCAAGCAAGATGAACATCTAAGGACCTCCAAAAGCAACCAAATCAATAACATTAAGGGGCCAAAAGACACCAAAAGCCAGAGCAAAAAGAGGGTCCCTACTTTCAGTGGGGCATGTGTGCAAAACTGCACAACAAATGGCGACTCCACTGGGAAAATGCTCCAGAGCATTTTGATGATGAACAAGAATCATGAACCCAGAATCCCTGGTTTTGATCGCCCTATTAGGCAAACAAATCAAAATGCAAGACTAAAGAAAATCAAGACCAAAGGCTAACTGAAACTTCCATAGACTGAAAATCCAAGTGTGTGCAAGTGAGTTCATTTCCTTCCTTAAGCTACTGTAGAAACCAAGCTCAGTCAAGTTAGGCTACGTAAAGGTTCTAGCTCCAAAAGCAACCTGGATTGAGCCTCGCTGCCAGTCAGGCGTCCATAGCCCCGACGAGGTTATCGTTGTGACTCTCCTGAACATAGCTCTACTGCCAGCCAGGCATCCATAGCCCCGGTAGAGATATTCAGATACCCCTGATGAGTTGAAATCATTCTTCTGACTCTCAATATTTTCTCTTCTTCTTTCTTTATTTCTTTTGATATTTCTTTTCTTTTTCACTTTTTCATTTCAACCTGTGAACAGTGAAGTCCACACTCAGGGCTGAGAACCACAGTGGCACTGAAGCAGAAATATGATTTTTCACCCAACAAGACCTCGCAAGGACCCTACTGCAACCTTCAGATTCTCAAGATGTATGAAGGATATGAGATTTCAGAATACTTCAGTTTCAAGCCAGACCAATGACCCATTCTCTTTAAATCAGGCATTCAGACTGCTTGACACCAACAAAAGATCTTTGACCATTAATTCAAGACACATGACTAATGTCCATCAATAAAACGCTTAGAACAATCCCGGATAATAAAGAATTATTGCACAGGGAAGACACTTCCCCAACCAGAAAACAGAAAACCCAATCCAGAGAAGCAAAACAACAACCAAACCGAAACCCAAAGCAAACTAAACTAGCCAAAACAGAAGCAAGGAAAAGCAATCTAAACTAAAGCAATCTATCCTAAACAAAACAAAATAGAAAAAAGTAAAAGAAAAGCAGACCAAGCTGCATTTATTCAAATCGACACTATGTACAGAGAGACTCAAAGTGGCTCATGATCAGATAGGATGAACTGGGACTCATCCCCATATGATTAATCAATGCATGGACAAGCAATAAAGTGAAGATAACAGTCCTCAGAAATGCAAACCTATCTTTATATTCAGAAAAATAAATCTCTGCCTTGTAGCATTCAAACTCCATGTCAAGATTAGGAATAACTAGTAACTGAGGTAACTCATTAGGACCATGATTAACCCATATGCAAGTTGTCTTTCCTAAATCTCCATAATCAAATTGACAAGATTCAGAATTTCCAGCAAAGAAATAAACAACCTGATTTTGCATTTCTACAGACTGAATGTTGTGTTCATCATCCTGCACTTGTGAAGAGCTTATCATAGTGTCATCAGGGGGTCTCCATTGATGGTGCAATATTCCACTTGCATTTGAAACAGGCAAGATAGAATTAGAGGAATCATTACGTGATGCAGAGTGAAATTCATATCGAAGACTTCCAGAACTATGAACATGGAACTTTTCACCTGTTTGAGTATTTCCATGAGGGATCAACAGTGAAAATGCAGGGGCATTATCTTGTACAACAATTTCCTCAGCAGGATACTCATCCGAAGGTATCACAGATTGATCTTCTAGCACATTCTCACCTGGAGAAGTTGGAGCATGTTCACCAATACTGACTGCAACATTTATGTTTTCAACATCATTCATATTTTCCTACACATCAGCGTGAACCACATTAGCTACCCCATCAATAATGCATAGAATCTGAGAGTTTTCATTGTGCAGTTTATTAATAAGCCGAGGAAAAACATAATTAGATAAATGAGAAGACTCCCTGAATTCATCTTTTGTTGGCACTAGCTCGGATTCTTGATCACAGTCATCAGGAACATTGATCACTTCACTGAGTGCTTCCTCATGTTCTTCAAGACATTCATCGGCAACTGGTTGGAATTCCTCAATCAGAGACTTGTCTGATGCATCTGTTTGTGTATCGTTTGCATGTAAGAGTAGCTATACTTGCTCCTTCACCTCCTTTATGACTGTCTGGCACTGGAAACAGGTGAATTCTGAATGCTCTTCCTCATGTATCCTGCACCAAGCTGGTAACAACAGCTCCTCTAGGTAGACTCCAAAACCCAAGCTTGACAAATCTCTTATAATTTTGGCAACAAACTCTTTGTATCTGGTCTGTATCACATCTTCGTCTTGGACATGAACCTCTTTTTCAGCCTCCACTATATTTTTAGGAACTTGACTAGCCTCAACAAGAACATCCTCCTTGATCTCCGTAGGCGATTCTTCACTTAAATATTCTTCTGTTATCTTTGATGCCTCAGATTCATCTTCATGACACTCAGTTCCTTCCAAAGTCGCGTCAACATCAGTTGCAATGTCGTCCCTAGATTCAGAAGTAGTCAGCCCTTCTGCAGTGCATTCTTTGGTTAACTCAGCCTTCCACTCCAGGTATTCTCCAACTTTAAAGATAATGTCCCCACACGAATGACAGATGAATTCCGAATGGGCTGCATCATGGACTCTGCACCATTTAGACGAAAGGAAATCCTGCAAGCACTTACCACTAGCAAACTGACCTTCAACTATCTGTGTAAATGCCTCAACTGCAACATCAATAAACCCTAGATCTGAGGTGGCTAATGGTTCAGACAGATTTTGCATGAAAAGGTTCCTTTGCAAGACCATCTCAATGTTGTCTAGAAAGGCCAAGCATTCAAACTCGTTGTGTCTACAGTTATTATGAAGTTTACACTTGTCTGAAAATGCACAATGAAGTAAACCCTTGCCATTCCATTGATTTATCCTCCCATTCAATGACTTACAGATTTGAAAAAAGTCAATCTGAAGACTGTTTCCATTACGAAAAACATAACGCTGCTTTTCCATCTTGACTCAGAACTTGAATTTTCAGATTTTGAGATCTGCCATATCTCAGATTTTCAACATAGAGGCTCATTCAATCTTCCAGCAATGTCACCTTGTTCGCCCTCCTTCTAGCGCCAATCTGTTGATGGTGTTTTCTGCACAGCAACAACTCAGACAGAATGCAATATTCTATCTCTCTTGAAAGGTTATTCTCAACAATAAATTACTGAAAATTACCCCAAGGTCTCTCGGGTGTCAGGTCATGACAATGCATAAACAACTCAGATAATATGTGAAAATGCTGGTAATCACAAGGGGCCTTACAAATGAACAATCTTTGGAAGTGAATTTTCATCAGATGCAACAATATGGTGATGCTTTCAATCCTAAAACTAACCCGGATTCAAAATAAACAGCAAAAGAGATAAGGGTTTAGAGAGATTCTATTCTAACTCTAAGATCAATCACAATAATGATGAAAATTTTGCAAATGGGCCAGTCCCCAATAAAACCAATCTACCTTGTTCGAGACAAACACCGCAGCTACCACGAAATGAATTAAGTCTTAAAGGAAATCTGAATATTTTGGAGACTTTGAACATTCATTCACATACCCAAGCTAGCGAAACAATGTAAACAAGCATTCACAGTTGAGCTTAGCTAACTTTACATAGCAATCTATAATCAAAAAATTGCTAAAAGTATGGACCAGAGATCGATCATCATTAACATTTCACCATTATCATGAAAGAGCTGAAATCTAGCATCTAACATCTTAGAATTTAGAACAAGAAACCATAAAAATTTATTTGAAAATAAATACAAAGTTTGCCAAATCAACAATCCAATTGCATTACTTCTCCAGCATTACATAACAATTTCAAGTCTCTCATCTCCTACAACTAATTCTGAAAACTACTTGCCAATTCTGGCCTAGTCAAACTCCTAAAATCTCTCCCTTACAAATGAGGCACAAATGCCATTTATAGAGAAACTCAAACATGTCAGCCCAATTAGATTTTACAATAATAACTAGCCTCAAATAGGTCGGCCAGGAGAATTTCAAAATAGGACAAGATCTGCATTAAATGCATGAATATTATCCATGTCGGCCCACGATCTCCAGCAAGATCAAATTCATGTTTCTTCCAGAAAGTCCTCCAGCTGTAGACAGTTTTGGCACGGATTCTTAGGCATCAACAATAGATCATCAAAATGAACCAAGAATGCGCGAAACATCGTGTAATATATCAAATTAAGCATGGGGTGTTGAGCATTTATCATCAAATTCATCAATTTAATCCAGCATTTCAATTTGCACAAAGCCAGGCAGAAAATCCAAAAAAATCCGGGTGGACCGGATTTTCGCGGATGGCATAAAATTCTAGACTTTGGCATGTACCCCGAAAACTGAAGAAATCCGGGAAAATCCGGGTAGGGCGGAAAATCTCGGACGCAGGAAAATCTGGAAAACTTAAGAAATCTGGGAAAATCTGGGTCTGGCGGAAAATCCCGGACTGGACCAAAAACCTGAATTTTTGCACAGAGCCGGACTTTGAGCAGACTCCGGGAAAATCCAGACGGACCGAAAAATCTTGGATTTTGCACAAAACTAAGTTTTTTCAAAGGGAAACCTAGGGAACTTACTTACTTGGGCAAGCAAGATGAACATCTAAGGACCTCCAAAGGCAACCAAATCTATAACATTAAGGGGCCAATAGACACCAAAAGCCAAAGCCAAAAGAGGGTCCCTACTTTCAGTGGGGCGTATGTGCAAAACTGCACAACAGGTGGGAAGGGGAGAGGGAGGGAATGATATGGGCACAGAGAGGAAAGGAGAGGGGGAGAGATGGAGGAGAGGGAGGGAGAGGGAGAGAGTGGGGGAGAGGGGGAGAGGAGAGAGAGAGAGAGAGAGAGACCTAAGAGGGAGAGTGTGTGAGTGAGAGATTGAGAGAGAGAGAGAGGGAGTGGGAGAGAACAAAGAGACAGAGGGAGTGGGAGAGACCTGAGAGAGAGAGAGACCTAGGAGGGAGAGAGGGATTCAGAGAGACTCGAGAGAGAGACCTAAGAAGGAGAGAAACTTAAGAGGAAGAGAGGTTCCAAAGGGAGGGAGAGATAGAGAGAGATGGAGAGGGGAGATGGAGAGTGAGAGGGAGATGGAGAGAGAGAGGGAGAGAGAGTGAGAGGGACCTAAGAGAGAGAGAGAGATGTAGAGAGAGAAAGAGAAAGGATGGAGATAGAGGTAGAAAGATAGGTCTAGAGCTCAAGGAGAGAGAGAGAGTGAGAAAGATAGGTATAAAGAGGGACAAAGATAGAAGAAAGGAGGGAGAGATATGTCTAGAGCTTAAGGGGAGACATTGATTTTTAGAGAGGTAGAGAAAGGGATAGAGAGATATAATGATTTATGAATATTTGTTCATGTCCTTGCTAAAAAAAATATAAGTATTTCATTATTCATTACTAATTCTAATGTTTAAAGTATTTTGAGATAAGTGTTACAAAAAATTAGGAAAAAAGGACTTTGCATGTGAAAGTAGTGAGCATTTGATGTTTCAAAAATGAAATATGAAGTTCAAATGATTATAATTATTTTATTGTCTACAATATAGAAACACCATCTAGTCCATTGCGTAGAGCTCTCAATCACGTTTCCAACACCTATAAAAAGTCAAAATTTTGATAAGAAACACAAAAGTTACGCCCATTTTACTAAAGAGGGTATTTTAGGTCTTCAAAACGGATATCCATTTCGATTTTCAAAATGGATATCCATTTCAAATGGATATCTGTTTTGTTTTAAAAAAAATGGGTTCCCTCTTTCCAAAATGGATATCCGTTTTGGTTCGGTATTACCAAACCAAAATGAATATTGTACCCAAGCCTGTAAAAAGTCAAAGGTGTGAATTATGTGTTTTTGGACATGTTAAAAACACCTTTTTTTTTCCATTGGCACTTTTTGGACCCCCATGATCTTGCACATACCCATGTAAAGGACAACATATGTAAGAAGATATTGGGGATTTAAAAGACAATGGTTTATTTTAGATCCCAAATCTAAATGTGAAAGATTAATTTTTAAACTAATTTGTAATACGGAAAAAAATACTAAACAAGGTTGCCTAAAGCATAGCATGTAACAAATATGAATAAAGAAAGTACAAGCACTTTGAAACTTAAAGGAGATAGAGTGATTGGAATGAGGGTACTTAATTTCTAATGCTAAATTTGAGAACACTTGATCTAATATGAGATTCTCCAAACTAGCTTTTCAACCATTTTAATTTCAAAAGATTCAATACCAGCACATAAAGATCAACAAAAGACCCTAGAAACTACTAATAGCTCAAGTTGATGATTAGATGTAGTTTAGATGTATCATAGATGTCAAAAATTAAAACTTATACAAATAGGAAATTAATTAAAATTAATTGCTAATTTCTCATCATTCACTAATCAAATTCATAGTGATGCATATCAGATATGAAACAAATCAGATCACAAGTGCAAGGGTGAACCCACAATAGTGGGTTACAATTTTTTGCATTAAGAAAAATTAGAAATGCCCATCAATAAATTTAAAATGGCTTCGAGAAAAGGTACCCCTTTGAATGAATGGGATCCGTTCGAACATGTATGTTATCTACCACCTTCGAATGAACCTCCCCTTCGAATGAACCCCCCTTCTAATGAACCCCCTTCTAATGAACACCGACTTGTAGCGCCATATAAGGGGTGTTCATTCAAACCCCCCTTCTAACGAAGGGGGTTTGAATGAAGGGGTAGACCCTTTGTTTGAACCTCCTTCATTAGAAAGGGGGTTCAAATGAACACCCTATTTTTTCCTTGGCCCCCCTCCATCTACAATTTTATGCAAATTTTTGGGTTTTGAGGCTCAAAATGGAATCAACTTGACAAAACCAATGTAGGATTATAGTCCTCAAAATGAGCTCTCCATCAAGTATAGTTTTAATATATTTTGGTTTTATTATACAATTTTTTAGTTTAATTAAACATAGGTATTTCACGAAAAATCAAGCTCTATGTTCTTCACATGTGGAAAAATAGTAGATTACCAATTTTTTTTTGAAAATTATCTATCCTATTAGTATTGATGTCCTTGATCCAACAAGAAAAATGAATTCTGATACATACAAAAAAGTTATGCTCCTAATAGTACACCTATGTCTAAATTGTAATTGGTTTGATTTCAAAACTTAATTAAATAAAATATTCAATAAAACATTATGAAACTAAATGCATCCTCTAGATATCGTAGTTACAAATCTAAATTTGAAAAAAATAGAATTTTATCCTTCATAGAAAAAAGGGTTATGTGGTTTATAGTAAACATCACTCTTGAAAAATGGTGTTTATTGTTAAAAACTAGTTATTGAAGGAGATGGAAAAATAAATGCAATTCAATTCCAAAATTTAAAAAATATATATTTAGAATATATAGACAAAATGTCACAAATCACTAGTTTGCATCATCTTCAAATTCCTCATGGTTTAGCAGCTATAGGTGTCTAAAAGTAAATATTTAGTTCAAAATATTCATTTCAATGTCAAGTTTGGCCAAAAAGTGTAACCCACTATTGTGGGATCACCCACAGTAGGACAAAGTAGATGCACATCAAGATAGAGAAAATGTGCAACATAACTATAGATGTATAATAGGAAATATCAAATGTGTAACAAAATAATAAATGGCAGCAAGACTGATCAAATATGTAGCAAAACATAGTAGAAGCATACCAAAATAAAAAGTGCAATAGAATTTGATTAGATTAGATCATATGGGTGGAAGGTCATTTTACAAGCACAAAAAAATATTTAGAAGCATAGAAGGTCTTCTCAAAAGAATGGAAATATTTCTTAGAAGCATGACAAGTCTACTCATAAGTGTAGTAAATTGCCTCAAATATTACATAATTTATCTATCAAATGTGCCTTGCATTGGCTCAAATACATTACAAATCAACTCAAATGCAACACATGTTGTCTCATATGCACTATAAGTCATCTTAGGTGCATTGTAGAATAAATCAAATGCACCTTTCTAACTTGTAATCTTCTATTGGTGCTCCAAATCAAACCAGACCAATGAATCATAAAGACTTACCCAATGTCTTATGCTCAAACTCAAAGGTTGATTTGGCCAACTAACAAGATTCAGTCAAAGAATGAGATCTTCTACACTTCTGGCTCTATAGGAACAAGGTGGGTCAACCTATACAATGCCTAAAACTTAATTCACTCATACACAGACATTGCTTTTTATAGCAGATAAATCCCAATGCAAAGACACCAAGGAAAGCATTAATAACCTCAAATCTAGCTAAGTTCTTGGTATATCAACACTAACTCAACAATTGGGAAGCAAAAAATGAAACCTCAACCAAACAAAAGGGATTAAAAATGATTTAGAATTTAAGAATTGTTTTTGAGGTGCATTAAGTTGCAAGATAAATCAGTGCCTAATTTTGGGCCATGGAGTCAAACGCATAAAATGATTTCATAGCAAAGAAACTTCAACTAGTGGATTTAAATTGTTAATTCTTTGCATCAATTGTTAATGTCTTACATTAATAGATCCTCTCCTGTTATCAATCAAATTCTCCTTATCAAATCCAACCTGCACATTTGAAATCACTGTTATCTACTCAAAGTATTTAACCATTTCTTTGAAATAGACCCATGAACACATAATACAATCTCAATAAATTTGAGATGACAAACTCAAACATACTTGGTATTATTGAGTTCATATGATTTACCAATACAAGTATGTAGACAATTTGAAGATATTCATGAATGTGCAAACACTTTGAAGACATTCATGATTTATTTGCACAAACTAGCTAATATTTTCTCATAAAATCAACAATTACAACTTACAAACTCATATTATGACTCAGAACTTGACATTTTCTAGCTACCTAGCCCAATTCAGAACCTCAGACTCCTTTTCAATTGAGAAAAGAAGAGAAGATATACGAGAACAGAAAGCTCCAGAAGAAGCCCTAAACTTGATCGAGAGATGCCATCTGGAAACTCCATTCATTGTTGATCAACAAGTTTCAAAGCATGTCTCCTCTCTCTGCAACAACAAACTTTGCCTCCAATTTTCCTTTGCCTCAAGCAGCAGAAAAAATCACCTAACTGTGAGAAATTAGCACTATTTACCCAGCTGTGTAAGAATATCTTCTCTACCCATAAAAAAAACTTTGTGAAAGTCTCTTACGGTTGTAAATATTTACATATTCACTTTTGAAATATTAAAGTTTAATAACTTTAATAATTCACCTCAAGCTCACATTAAAATATTTTCCTTTTATTCTCTAGCAAAGAATGTTTGCTCATAAAGTGAATATTAAATTCACTTTACATTGACCTAGACAAATAAAACATTTACCCTGTGCCATTTAATGTGGGCTCAATATCTTAAATATTTCACTTTAAATATTTATTCACATAAGCAACAATATTTTACCCTCAAGAGAACTAATAAAGACTTTTACTTTCACTTACCCATGTTTCACTTCTGCCTTCTAAACATTTAAAATATTTCACCTTTTGCTTTTAAAAGAGAGCCCATTTAACCTTTTCTCTGGCAAAACATTTAATTTAATTTTTTTCACATTTAATACATGGTGGCCCACCAAATATTTTATCGGGCTCTTTACTTTTTAAAGACCCTTTGAAGAAAATAACTGAGGGCCTTTTAATATTTCCCATGGAGAAAATAAATAATCTCCCATGCATTCAAACCTTTTGGGGCCCAACTGCCACATGTCCTCATATAGCTCACCCCCCATGGATATTAAAGAGTGCACACCTTGGAAGCATGAGATGGAGGGGGAGGGTCAGGATCTTGATGTATTTAGCTTTCCATTCTCCACTGTTGATCAACTTTCAGCTTTTTTCATGCACTAATTTCTCTATGCATTGTTCTCGGATGCATTTCTTCAATGGCGGCCACTCTACAATCCTTGGTGCCTTTTATTGTTTGCGGTTTCTATGACCCTTTCAACTTATATTTGGTGCACACTGGCTGCGTCTTAACTTTTCACTATGCTCTGAATGATGGCACCCCATTTACTTCTACCAAACACATTTCTTTATAGTTTCTAAAGTGTTTTGATCAAATGCATTTTGCATATGGGTTTGGCACGTCCTCCTCCATAGGTGCGTGGATTTTCTTCTGGCTTCTTCAATCTCATATTAAAACTTGTGCCCCCTATATTTGTTTACAGTTTCTAAAGCTTTCTTCTTTAGGCTTCGATGGGTGTCCATATCTTGCATTTGTTAGAGAGTTTCTAACTCATTTTCAACAAATATTTCATGTGCCTTGCTTTTAGTTTGGATCCCTCCTCTGATGAAGTGGCATGGTGTCCTTCAACTGGCTGTGTGGGAAATGCATTTTCTTGAAATTTTATGCAATCTCTTTCAATCCATTAGTGCCTTGAGCCAGGCGCACCCTCCTCTATGTTTTGATGGATTCAATTTCCCTGCTCCTTGCACGCACCATCCATTTTCCTGAAGGTTTCAAAAGAATTTTCTACATATATCTATTTTTTGTTGATTGTTTCACCATTCATTTCCCTTTGTAACATCGACCCAACCACTTCCATCTAACATAGATGCTACACTCATGTCACAATGATTAATAGAACTCCCTCCATATTGTGTGGTTGTCTATTCACATTTGCATTCACAACCATTACAATCTGATTTTACATTCATGTAAAAATATTCAACATAGTTCTCATCCACATCAAAGGATGTGTACCCATACAAATGTGTACTTGAAACTTCATACTATGTTCATTCTCAATCTAAGGCTAGTAAAAATGCTCATGGTGCTGAGAAACATAAGTTGGAATAGCAGGGACATTCATGCTTTAAAAACCATTTTTAACATTTGACCCACATTGCACTTGTTGCAAAGCAAAGACTTAACATTCACTTCTTTGATCATTTTTCTATCATAGGTAGGAGCATTCTATACCATGTATGTTCAATCAAAACTATTTATTTGAAGTGGTTGCAATTATGCAAACACTTGCAATCTCATAACTGTGCAAAGCATGTCGGGCCCCAAGTGGCCCGGCTAAAAAGAAATTGTTTTCAGATAACTTTTATACCCAAATTGTTCTAAGATAGCTTCAAAGTTTTTCTATAGTGAAAACATGAAATGGGTTTCCATCAAAACTCACTTTCTGACGTGTTTGCAAAATGTGCAAAACTGGCCAATTGGGCTCTGGAATCGGCTTTGAAAACTGATCAAACAGCCTTGTGAAGACATAAAAACTTGCAATCATGTAGAAATTAGTCCATAGAATTGAATGCAATATACAGCTCAAAAAAAGGGATCTCGAGGTGAAAGTTATTCAATCCTCAATGTTGCTTAGCTAAACTTTCTACAACAGCTGTTCTGAACCAATTAAAACTGATCAAATCACCTCATTGGAAAAATACCAAATCAACTCCTGGCAAGCTACCACTGGACACACTATCTCATTTTGGAATTGTGAGCATGTGTGCAAAAGGAATTAGCTTGAATCATCACTCATCAAAAGATATTGAGGGTCAAAGTTGACCTCTCAGAAAGGTTTCTAAAAATGTAGGTGCAAAATTGAAGAAATTGCATTTGGTTTCAACCTGGTAAAAATAGCAAATCAACTCATAAAGCTCTGAAACCTAACATGTGAGCTCATATTGGTATGGAGAACTAAAAACAACAATCATTTTCACTTGACAGTCAACCAGTGGCAATATACAAGTTTGAACGAGAGGCAACTTTGCAAAACTAAACGTTTGCAAACAACAAAAAAGTGTCAAAACCCTCCAGCTTCACTTTTCAAAACCCTGTCAAAACTAATTGTGGGAAGCTAAAAATTGGTATGCACGTTCACATAGGACACATGAATGGGCTTGCAAAGGGGTTTTGCATGAAAATCAACAAGCTATGACCCTCCAAAGTAGGTCATTCAGGTAGATTTTTCAAGTGCACTTATGAAAGTGCAGAGGAAATTTTTTTGAAATAGGCACTTCAAATTTGAAAAATTTGAGAGTTCCAATAGTGGCTATGACTAGGGATGTATTCCCCTTGTGGGAATAGCAAGATTCCAGATCTCTGGGGAGTAGACCAAATTCTGAGTCCATTAGGTGTCCTTAAACTACTCCTTTATTCATCTTTATTTTCAACTTCATCTGGTGACCCCGGGCCACCAAATGAAAAGTGGGAGTCAACATTTATCTCTATCAAACACAATTTTGTAAAAAGAGTTGATCTCCCTCAACTCATGCTTGCCTTTGTCAAACCACAACAACATAGGTGACTACATTTCTGCAAGCACAAGTATCAGGTTGCCTTCATGCAAGAGGAAACTTGCTCTTTGTTCAGCTTTATCATCAAGTGGCAACCAAATCAAATATGCCACATCACTGTCACTTTCTTCATTCTCTAATTTTGTATCAAGTGGAAACATTTGAATACATTGATCAAGACCATATGAAAGTAGAGCTTGATCACAACCATCCACCTGATTAAACATGTGGGTTCCTCCCAACATGTAATCATATTTGACATTATCAACATATTCATAGTCACTATGCATCTAAAAGTAAAGAATGCTCTCAGAATGTTGATTATCATGTGGCAACGACTTATCGTATTCATCATGTGAATCGTCCTCAAGCTGAGAACAACTTTCTTTAGTATCTTGCACATTGCCACATTCTATGAAAACTTCTCCTAGTTGACAAAAATAGCACTCACATTCTGCTACATGGCTGGAACTGTTAAGCTCAATCTGATTACTAGTTTGCATATCAAAGGTGAAACCATCACAAGAACTTACTAGAATATTTTTCTCATCATGCAAACCATCTCCAAGTGTATGCAAAGAGATACACTCATGCATTGGCACACTTTGCAACTATCCTTCATCATGTTGGTATTGAGAGTCATCAGAGATTTTTGACTCATCATCATCTGTAGTCATGTTGTTATCTTCTGAACATAACATGTCATCATCTTCAGTATCACAAACTTGCTCAACAACGAGCAACCCTAGTTCAAAAGCATAATCTGATTTCTCATTGAAATCAACATTCAAATTCACATTCAAAGATTCATGACTAGGCTCAATCAAGTCAACAAACAAAGACTTGTCTAAATTTGCATTAGAATGCTCAAGACTTGGCTCATTAGATGCACAAAACTCATAGTCATTTGTTGCTTCAAACTCATCAAAACAGATGTTTGAGTTCACATCAGCATGAACACTTTCATATTCATCATACAATGCATCATTACCATCAAATGGTTGCTTGTCTTCACCCACATTAGCATCATTATGATCAACTAGTTCATAATTGGAAAGAGAATCAGATTCACTTGCATCATACCTTGCATCTTGAAGGTCATCATCACTGTCAAAAACAATAGCAGTGGCACACAACAACTGAGAATTGTCCTCATGTGTGCATTTCTGATATTCTATGGTCAGTAGATTTGAAAATTGTTCACTGCTCAATAGATCACTACTCTAATCTATTCTCTCAACCACTTCCTCTTCTTGACCTTCACTAGAATTGGATGCATTATCAAATTGCAAATCAAGATATCCCATGATGTCATCATCTTCAAAGTCTGAAAACTCAGCAGGCTGATCATACACTAGATTTCCCTAATCATATGAGATGGAATTGCTGACAACATTGTCAAAGACATGTTCACAATTTTTCACAAAGAACAAACTATCTATTTCTTCCTTCTTGCTTACCTCTAGGCTGTCATAACAACAATCCATGTCATTTTGTATCTCAACATTAGACTAGGTGTCTTCATTGAGCTTGTCACTTGTAGCCTCTTGAGAATAGATACTTACATTTTCACCATCAAACTAAAAACCATCAGTGGTTTCTTCATTGCAGCTGCTTGTAGATAATCTTGTAAAATGAAATTCATTGCATAATTCATCACTTGCAACTGATAGACTGACATCCTCAAGAGTATTCTCCAAATCAAAAAATTCCTTTGTCTCATCATGGAGACTTTCATCAAGAATACATTCAACACATGTAGGGTTGACATGATAAATTGTATCACCACATTGTTGATTGCTTATCTCTTCTTCAAAGAGTAGGTCCAATTCATATTCTTCTTCAGGTTCTTGACTCAGAAAACTTGGCTGCTGATTTGCAGTTGTGCATAATTCTTCAGTAAGTTGTTCAAAGACAACTTCCTTGTCCTCTGATGATGCATCCTTCTTGGCTTCTACTTTCTCAAGTATGCACTTGTCTAAAGAACTCTGGTAATTTTCACTCACATAACTGTTGATTTCATCAGCATGTTTTCCCATAATTAAAGACAATAAACTTAGCATATATACATTCCTTTGTTTCTCCAAATTATCTAAAAATGTGTAAGCCATCTGCATATTGGAGATTCTAAACTCTTTTAACAGTTCACTGGATCCTTCCTCATAGGCTTCAAAATACATATGAATACAATTTGGAGTACTAGGTCTAAAACTTTCTAGGATTAGTGACAAGGTAGCAGCAAATCTATGACTGAAATCAACACTTGACTCTTCATCTTGTTTCTTGATCTGCTTTAACCTCATGACAAGGTCAGAGGGTTCTCTTTCAAATTATTTTCTATAAGTATTCACTAATTCATCCCAACAAAGAAATGACTTCTTAGGAAAACTTAGATACCAATCCCGAGCTCTTGCTTCAACGGATCTAACAAAAAATCTCATCCATATATCTTGATATCCAAATGAATATTCTTCCATGAAGCTGGAATTTTTTTTGACATGTGCATCTCCTTCACATACATTATATCCATGAAATCTAGCCATCTCCTTATAAACTTGGGCTGACATACTTTGGGTCTTGTAATCAACCCATGAAAAATCTAATTGAGCATATAGTGAGTCAAAGGAATTGACAAATGGTGCAACAATTTGAAAAGTAGATACAGTATGATTGTCTCTTGACCGGGCTTGTTGAAACATCTAGTGTCTTTCATCCATTTCTTTAAGTCTTCTTTCAAACACAACCTTCCATTCCAGACTAAACCTAGGCTTATTGACCCTTGGGTTCTTGCACTTTGGGGTGTTAGATGCTTGAGGATTATTAGACTTTTGACACTTGATAGAGACAGGGTTGGATTGAGAAAATCACAATCTCAATGCTTTGAGTCCTTGTCTTGAGAACTCCTAAGGTGTCACTTCATCCACCATTCAACCTATAGGTCCCCTGCTAGCTTAGGTACCCTTGGCTCATTGCCAACCCTGCTACCATCACTAATTTGCTGCTACCAATCAGTTCTTGGTGCTTTTTCACACATACTCCATCTAGTCTTTAATAAGCCTAAAGACTAATTAACCTCCAAATGTTTCCTAACTTGCATTTAGGGGTGTGTATGGGTTTTCAAAGCTTTAAAACAGTCAAGGAATGATTCTTTTCCAAGCACAAAACTCCTTCCTTCTATCGCTTTCATTAAACCATAGTTTAGCGTTTGGAAAGGCTACTAGAATTAGGTCTCCTCAAACAAAACAAATGCTTATTACTCCTCCCTGCTCAATGAACACCATAACTTCAAAGAAGGAACCCTGGCTAAAATTTGGAGCATTTCAAGATTCTTTTGGTTTCTGACCTTCTTAGGCCGTACATAGGGCTATCACTGTTTTTAAGAAATTTAGGGCTTTTTAAGCCTTTTCTTGGACACAAAAAGGATTGTCCTCTTTCTCCAGCCACCAAATGATTTGAAAATGGCTCCTACCTATTGTCAGAGCTTTGTAAGGTCCCCTGCAACCACTGTACACATTTCTTTAATGGAGATGCAGCACCCCTGCAACGTGGAAACTGATTTTTCACAATCTTTCCCTAACCAGGTGTTGATGAACTCACCTAGGGAAAGCTTCTTAGCATGCTACCAACACTCATAAAGACTTCTTTATTTACACTATATACAAAGAGGGAGTTTTTCCTTGTTTCCACAATGTCCATACTTCCTAGTACGGACATGAAACAAAACTAAAACTCCATTTTTTTGTATTTTACCAGTCTGAATAGCAAAAAGAAAAAAAAACACAATATTTACAAGGAAGAAAGCGATGGAAAACCAATCTAATGAACCAGTTAAGATGCTTCAAATAGCTTCAATACTTGTTAATTCATTCAACAAAAGCTTTTCTTAGTTCATTTCTTGCAACTGTCACACGCAAGAATAGAAAAATAGAGCTTTCCACCACAAAAATCATTGTTTTTATTCTTGTTTCCTAAAAAATGCCAACATACAAAGCTTCTAACCACTTCAAAAGGTCGAGATATCTCTTTTCAATACATTGTGAATGGTTAGGTTTTCATTTCTAGCCCAAGAACAGCCAAAAGATTGCATTTGTAAAACACAATGTGTTTTGCAATCTTTTACAAAAGCTTAGGAAACACCCACAAAAAGTTTTCCCAATTTATTTAACTTTTACCTAATGAACCAAAGGGTCCTCAAAAACAATCTAAATAGTGTTAAAGACCTTACACAACAAAATGAAATTGATTTTTAACACAAGACTTCAAAATATGCTTGTGCGTTGGCACCTTGGCAGGTTCTCCTGCACCATTCTCCCCCTCTCAGCACAAAGATCAAGGAACTTGAGGTGGTATCAGTGATAGATCAATGCCTAGCTTCTTAAAATCAGCTTCCTCAACCTAGGTAGCCTCTGTTCATGTTTGTTCCTCCACTTGACAAGGTGCTCCATGTATGCCTTGTGTTTGGTAGCTTTCTTCACCCTGGACTCCAAGAACTTCTCTGCCTGAGGTTTCTCTTGATTTGGAAGGGGTATATTACTGATATCCTTAAAGATTTCTTGACTGTTCTGAGCTTCATCACTGACTGTCCCCTTGTACCTGATCAAATTAGCAACGTTGAACACTGGAGATATGCCCAAATTTGTTGGTAGTTCTACCTTGTATGCATTCTTCCCATACTTAGCTAACACCTTGCATGGTCCTACTCTTTTCATCTGCATTTTGGTTGACATACCCTTCTACAACCTTGATTTGTTAAGATGAACCATGACATAGTCACCTACTGCAAACTGCACATCTCTCCTTGACTCATCAACTTTATCTTTCAATTTTTGTGTTGTTGATGTAATTGTCTTCTTAACCTACTCATGAATCTCCTTCATGGTCTGAGTAAAGTCTTCTGCATGTCCACTCCTATTCCCGATTGTTCCAAGGTCTCTGAGTTCACAAACTCCTCTTGGGTGCATCCCATACACAACTTCAAATGGACTTTTCCCTGTAGTTTTGTTCACACTATCATTATAAGCATACTCAGCTTGAGAAATTACCATATCCCATGTCTGTCCATATTCCTTTGTCAAGAACCTCAATAGGTTACCTAACACTCTGTTAACCACCTCTATTTGACCATCGGTCTGAGGATGGTATGCTGATCCAAATGATAGATTTGTACCCAATCTGCTCCATAGTGTTTTCCAAAAATGGCTCATGAACTTCACATCCCTGTCGGATACAATGCTCAATGGAAATCCATGGATTCTTACAACTTCCTTGAAAAAGAGATGAGCAATATAACTTGCATCATGTGTAGTCTTGCAAAGAATAAAGTGACTCATCTTGCTGAATCTGTCCACAACTACAAAAACACTGTCAAAACCAGTTTTGGTCTTAGAAAGACCTACCACAAAATCCATGCTCACACACTCCCATGGTCTGTTAGGAATAGGCAGGGGCTGATATAAACCAGCATTGCTAGCTCCCCCTTTGGCTTTCATGCAAACAACACACTGTTCTACATATTTTCTGACATCTCTTGCTAACTTAGGCCAGTAATAAAACCTTTGTACTAGCTCTAAATTTTTGTTGATACCAAAATGCCCACTAAGACTACCATTGTGTTTCTCTTGGATCAGATTTTCCCTCATTGATCCTCTCGGGACACATAACAGATTACCCTTAAATAACAATCCATTTTGTAGAGTATACTCAGCATATTGACTATTAAAATGATTTGCAAAATCTGAACATACCTTGTAGGCTTCTGAGAAATCTTCATCCTCACCATAGAGGTCTTTGAAACTCTCTAATCCAATGCTTTTTAGCTATATCTCTTGGACTGTCAACATTCTGCTACTTAATGCATCTACCACTTTGTTTTGCTGTCCCTTCTTGTGCTTAATGGTAAATGTAAAGGCTTGGATGTACTCCATCCATTTCAAATGTCTATTGCTTAACTTCTTTTGGGTATTGATGTAACTGAGTGCCTTGTTATCTGTGAAAACCACAAACTCTTTGGGCAATAAATAATGCCTCCACTTCCTAAGGGACTGCACTAAAGCATAAATTCTAGATCATAGGTGGAGTATTTTTGCTTTCCTTCATTGAGTTTTTCACTAAAGTAGGCTACAGGCCTACCTTCTTGACTAAGGACTCCTCCTACTGCTACTCCACTTGCATCACACTCAACTGTAAACAATTTATCAAAACTAGGCAATAACAGGATAGGTTGTGTTGCCACTTCTTGTTTCATCTTTTCAAACCCTTTATCAACCTCTTGACTCCATTTAAACTTTGTTTTTTGGCCACCCTTGATTGTATCTAGTACTGGTGCACAGATGCCACTAAAACTCCTTATGAACTTCCTATAAAATTGAGCCAAACCATGAAAACTTCTTACCTCTATTGTTGTGGTTGGTGTGGGCCAGTTCAAGATGGCTTCCACCTTGCTTGGATACATCTTCAATGTTCCTTGGGATACTACAAAGCCTAGATACACAAGTTCTTGTTTGAAGAACTCACACTTTTCAAGGTTGATTGCCAATTGTTCTTCTTGTAGCCTTTTGAGAACCATCTCCACATGCTTCAAATTTTCTTCTGCTGTCTTACTGAAAATCAATATGTCATCCAAGTAGACTACCACAAAAATCCCTATGAAATCCTTAAGCACCTCATTCATTAGTCTCATGAACGTGCTAGGGGCATTTGAGAGGCCAAATGGCATCACTTTCCACTCATACAAACCATCATTTGTCTTAAAAGATTTCTTCCATTCATCACCCTCCTTAATTCTGATTTGGTGATACCCGCTCTTAAGATCTAACTTGGTGTAATACTATGTTCCTCCAAGGCAATCCATTAAATCTTCAATTCTAGGTATTGGGAATCTATACCTAATGGTGATCCTATTAATTGCTCTAGAGTCAGTACAAAGTCTCCACTTACCTCCTTTCTTTGTTGCTAAAACAACTGGGACTGCACAAGGGTTGATGCTCTTTTGAATTAGACCTTGATTCAACAATTCTTCCACTTGTCTTGCCACCTCTTGGTTCTGCTCAGGTGTAAGCTTGTATGCTGCTTTGTTAGGAAATGAGGCTCCAGGTATGAAGTCAATTTGATGACTTATTGCTATCTTTGGTGGTAGAGTTGCAGGTGTTCCATCACTCACTATGCTCTTGTACTTTTCTAGCAGCCTTTGAACTGTTTCAGGTATGACTATCTTCTCAGCCTCTTCTTCCTCTTTGGACTGCATTAGGACCACATAACCTTCATTCTCTTGGTGTAGATCCTTGATGAACTCTTTGCCACTGCTCAACATAATGTTAGGAACCTTGGACTGTCCTTCATCATCCTCAATCAATGATTGCAGCTTGAAGGTTCTTCCATCCTTCTTGAATTCTATGGTGTTCTCCTTTCCATGATATATAGCACCTCTGTCATATTTCCATGGCCTGCCAAAAAGAAGATGGCATGCATCCATGGGTAGTACATCACAAATCAGCTTGTCTTTGTAGCCTCCAATTGAGAATTCCACTGTAACCTACTCATTCACTAGAACACTCTGCCCTTTGTTCAACCATGTGACTTTGTAGGGGTTGGTATGAGGTACCTTCTGCAATTGTAACTTAGTTACTACCTCCTTAGAGATGATATTATCTGTAGAACTAGAATCTACAATGACCTTGCATACCTTTCCCAATATCTTGCACCTTGCTCTAAACAAAGCTCTCCTTTGCTTGGGTTTTTCCTTCACCAGTTGTCTGATCAAAACCCTGTTAAACATCAGATTTTCTCCTACTTTTGATTCTATATGACTGATCTCAGGTGATTTGACACTCATGGTGTCCTCTTGTGCATAAGCTACTCTCTTTTCATTGCTTGAAGAAGCTTTCTCTGGGCACCTATAAGCTGGATGACCTAGCTGATTACAATGATAACATTTCATGGTGGCAAAGTAGGAGTTACTTCTGCCTGCTCCTCTTCCTCTATTAAATCCTCCTCTTGAAGATGTTTCACCTCCATGCTCGGTAAGCTTGGATTCACCTTGGTTCCTTTGATCATTACCTCTTCCTTGGTAACCTCCACGCTGTCCTCTTTGATCTCTGCCTTTGCCTCTACCCTTAGAGGACTGATCATGCTTTCTTTTATTCCTCTCTTCAATCTTGATAGCCAGCTGATAACATTGGTGGATTGTCTTGGGGCTGAGTAAAGCCATCTCTTCCTGTATGTTCCACTTCAAACCATTAAGGTACCTAGCCACTTTTAGGCTCTCATCTTCCGCCACATTTGATCTCAAGCAAAGCTTTTGAAACTCTTCAGTATAGGTGTTGACATCTTGATCTTTTTGTCTTAAACTCTACCTCTTCTTGTGAAGTTGGATTTCATAATCATCTGGCATATATGCTTCCTTCACCTTAGCAACCATTCCTTTCCAGGTTGATATGGGCTGCTTGCCTTCTTTCTCCCTTTCAGTCTAAACAAATTTCCACAATGTCAAAGATGATCCTCTCAACCTTGATTTTTCCACCTTCACTTTATGTGCTTCCGTGACTCCATCACATTCAAAGTGATTCTCCATTCCATCTATCCAGTCCATGACCAAGTTAGGATCCATCTTTCCATAGAACAATGGTATTCCCTCAATTCCTTTTCCACTCAAGGCTTTTAATGCCTTCAAGAAAGGCTCCTCCTCTAGAATAGGGTCAGGTTCAGGGACTTTGTCTTCCTCTGCAACCTCTTCTTCTTTTGGAACTTTACCTTCCAACCTCACCTTGTTCAGTGCTTCCTCAAGCTGCTCTATTCTTTCCTTTAGAGACTTGTTATCCTCTCCTTTCTCTTCAACCATCTTGGCTAAATATGCATTTGTCACCATGTTGGGCATTTCACTTGATTCAACCTCTGACATATAAGCTGCTTTCCCAAATCTTTAGCTGGGCTTTGATACCTATCTGATAGAGACAGGGTTGGATTGATAAAATCACAATATCAATGCTCTGAGTCCTTGTCTTGAGAACTCCTAAGGTGTCACTTCATCAACCATTCAACCTATAGGTCCCCTGCTAGCTTAGGTACCCCTAGTTAATTGCCAACCCTGCTACCATCACTAATTTGTTGCTACCAATCAGTTCTTGGTGCTTTTTCACACATACTCCATCTAGTCTTTAATAAGCCTAAAGACTAGTTAACCTCCAAATGTTTCCTAACTTGCATTCAGGGGTGTGTACGGGTTTTCAAAGCTTTAAAATAGTCAAGGAATGATTCTTGTCCAAGCACAAAACTCTTTCCTTCTATCACTTTCATTAAACCCTAGTTTAGGGTTTGGAAAGGCTACTGGAATTAGGTCTCCTCAAACAAAACAAATGCTTATTACTCCTCCCTACTCAATGAACACCATAACTTCAAAGAAGGAACCCTAGCTAAAATTTGGAGCATTTCAAGATTCTTTTGGTTTCTGACCTTCTCATGCCGTACATAGGGCTATCACTGTTTTTAAGAAATTTAGGGCTTTTTAAGCCTTTTCTTGGACACACAAAGGACTGTCCTCTTTCTCTAGCCACCAAATGATTTGACAATGACTCCTGCCTCTTGTCAGAGCTTTGTAAGGTCCCCTACAACCACTGTACACATTTCTTTAATGGAGATGCAGCACCCCTACAACGTGGAAACTAATTTTTCACAATCTTTCCCTAACCGGGTGTTGATGAACTCGCCTAGGGAAAGCTTCTTAGCATGCTACCAACAATCATAAAGACTTCTTTATTTACACTATATACAAAAAGAGATTTTTTCCTTGTTTCCAAAACATCCACACTTCCTGGTACGGACATGAAACAAAACTAAAACTCCATTTTTCTGTATTTTACCAGTTAGAACAACAAAAAGAAAAAAAAACATAGTATTTACAACAAGGAAGAAAGAGATGGAAAACCAATCTACTGAACCAGTAAAGATGCTTCAAATAGCTTCAATACATGTTAATTCATTCAACAAAAGCTTTACTTAGTTCATTTCTTGCAGCTGTCACACGCAAGAACAGAAAAATAGAGCTTTCCACCACAAAAATCACGGTTTTTATTCTTGTATCCTAAAAACTGCCAACATACAAAGTTTCTAACCCCTTCAAAAGGTCGAGATATCTCTTTTCAATACATTGGGAATGGTTAGGTTTTCATTTCTAGCCCAAGAACGGCCAAAAGATTGCATTTGTAAAACATAGTGTGTTTTGTAATCTTTTACAAAAGCTTAGGAAACACCCACAAAAAGTTTTCCCAATTTATTTAACTTTTACCTAATGAACCAAAAGGTCCTCAAACACAATCTAAATAGTGTTAAAGACCTTACACAACAAAATGAAATTGATTTTTAACACAAGACTCCAAAATATGCTTGTACTTTGGCACCTTGGCAGGTGCTCCTACACCAACACTTCTTGACAAGCCGAATCAAGGTTTTCCCTGGTATGGCTACTTTACCTTCATGATCCATGGGTATATGCAAATTAAGGCTCACTAATAGTGCAAAATCTTGACAATGACCAAATGAAGGAATAGTATGACAATTACTGACATAATGACAACCTGGATTTGAAATATATGACAATAGAAATGGATGGAAATCCCTAAGATGTACAAATGCATTCTAACCATCCATACACGCAAGTATTTGAGCACTAGACAAAAATATTTCAATGAAATTGCAATTACATTCAACAAATCCAACAAATGGAAGTGTGCAAACTTAAATTTACTATCCTTTCCCTTTGTCAGTGCTAAATCACTAAATAGGGAAGAAAAATATTCTCCTAAGATGTTCAAATATGGCTTTCATACAAAAGTTTCTTGAAAACCAAGAGTGAAGAATACTTGGAAATGTTGCAGCTACTCCAAATTGTTCTTCTAATTGGAAATATTTGTAGATATAGAATTGTATTCAACTCTTCATCAAGTTCTTGTAATAGAGTCACCATCTCTCTTTGTAGAGGATTGAACTTCAAACATTATGAAGTTCTTTCATAGATAAATCTTCTTCTGAGTTCCTTTCACCAGCAGAGCACCACAAATCATGAAATCTTTAGGTTCACTACAAAAAATCTTTCTCCAAGATTTAAATCCTTCAATATTTGAACTAAATTCAGAATGGAAAACAATGACTCTGTAATTAAGCAGTCTGCACTTGGAGGTTCAAATTTCTCCTCAGCAGATTGGCCATTTTGTGGGTGCTCCAAATCGAACCAGACCAATGAATCCTAAAGACTTAGCCAATGTCTTATGCTCAGACTCAAAGGTTGATCTAGCCAACTAACAAGATTTAGTCAAATACTGAGATCTTCTACACTTTTGGCTTTGCAGGACCAAGGTGGGTCAACCTATACAATGCCTAAAACTTAATTCACTCATACATAGACATTACTTTTTATAGCAGATAAATCCTAATGCAAAGACAACAAGGAAAGCATTAATAACCTCAAATCTGGATAAGTTCTTGGTATATCAACACTAACTCAGCAATTGGAAAGCAGAACATGAAACCTCAACCAAACAATAGGGATTAAAAATGATTTAGAATTTAGGAATTGTTTCTAAGATGCATCAAGCTGCAAGATAAATCAATGCCTAATTCTGGGAAATGGAGTCAAGCACATAAAATGAATTCATCAGAAAATAGACTTCAACCAGTGGATTTAAATTGTTAATTCTTTGCATCAACTGTTAATGTCTTACACTAACAGATCCTCTCCTATTATCAATCAAATTCTCCTTATCAAATCCAACCTGCACACTTGAA
The DNA here is from genome assembly GCA_007258455.2 of Sequoia sempervirens. Lineage (NCBI taxonomy): Eukaryota > Viridiplantae > Streptophyta > Pinopsida > Cupressales > Cupressaceae > Sequoia > Sequoia sempervirens. Next base: position 225,272,178 of record VDFB02058242.1, on the reverse strand, counting down.
ATCACTGTTATTTGCTCAAAGTATTTAACCATTTCTTTGAAATAGACCCATGAATACATAATACACTCTCAAGAAATTTGAGATGGAAAACTCAAACATACTTGGTATTATTGAATTCATGTGATTTAACTATACAAGTATGGAGACAATTTGAAGATATTCATGAATGTGCAAACACTTTGAAGACATTCATGATTTATTTGCACAAACTAGTTGATATTTTCTCTTAAAATCAACAATTACAGCTTACAGACTCAGATTATGACTCAGAACTTCACATTTTCTATCTACCCAGCCCAATTTAGAACCTCAGAATCCTTTTCAATTGAGAAAAGAAGAGAAGATATAGGAAAACATAAAGCTCCAGAAGAAACCCTAAAGTTGATCGGGAGATGCCATCTGGAAACTCCATTTACCATTGATCAACAAGTTTGCAAAGCCTCTCTCCTCTCTCTGCAGCAACAAACTTTTCCTCCAATTTTCCTTTGCCTCAAGCAATAGAAAAAATCACCTGACCGTGAGAAATCTACACTATTTACCCAACTATGTAAAAATATCTTCTCTGCCCATTAAAAAAACTCTATGAAAGCCTCTTATGGCTGCAAATATTTGCATATTCACTTTATATTTTCACTTTCAAAATATTAAAGTTTAATAACTTTAATAATTCACCTCCAGCTCACATTAAAATATTTTCCTTTTATCCTCCAGCAAAGAATGTTTTCTCATAAAGTGAATATTAAATTCACTTTACCTTGACCTAGGCAAATAAAACATTTACCTTGTGCCATTTCATGTGGGCTCAGTATCTTAAATCTTTCACTTGAAATATTTATTCATAGAAGCAACAATATTTTACCCTCAAGAGAATTAATAAAGGCTTTTACTTTCGCTTACCCGTGTTTCACTTATGCCTTCTAAACATTTAAAATATTTCACCTTTTTCTTTTAAAAGAGAGCCCATTTAACCTTTTCTCTGGCAAAACATTTAATTTAAATGTTTTCACATTTAATACATGGTGGCCCACCAAATTTTTTATCAAGCTCTTTACTTTTTAAAGACCCTTTGAAGAAAATAACTGAGGGCCTTTTAATATTTATCATGGAGCAAACAAATAATCTCCCATGCATTCAAACCTTCTAGGGCCCACCTACCACATGTCCTCATATCGCTCACCCTGCGGGTATTAAAGAGTGCACACCTTGGAAGCATGGGATGGCTAGGGAGGGTTAGGATCCTACTGCATTTAGCTTTTTGTTCTCCACCGTTGATCATATTTTAGCTTGTTTCATGCCCTAATTTCTCTGTGCATTGTTCTCGAATGCATTTCTTCAATGGCAGCCACTCTGCAATCCTTGGTGCCTTTTATTATTTGCAGTTTCTATGACCCTTTCAACTTATATTTGGTGTGCACTGGTTGTGTCTTGACTTTGCACTCTACTCTGAATGATGGTGCCCCATTTACTTCTGCTAAATGCATTTCTTTATAGTTTGTAAAGTGTTTTTATCAAATGTAATTTTTCATATGGCCTGGGCACATCCTCCTCCATAGGTGCGTGTCTTTTCTTCTGGCTGCTTCAATCTCATATTAAAACTTGTGCCCCCCTATATTTGCTTGCAGTTTCTAAAGCTTTCTTCTTTAGGCTTCGATGGGTGTCCATATCCTGCATTTGTTAGAGAGTTTCTAACCCATTTTCAACAAATATTTCATGTGCCTTGCTTTCATTTTGGATCCCTCCTCTAATGAAGTGGTGTGGTTTCCTTCAATTGGTTGTGTGGGAAATGCATTTGCTTGAAATTTTATGCAGGCTCTTTCAATCCATTGGTGCCTTGAGCCATGTGCACCCTCCTCTATGTTTTGATGGATTCAATTTCCCTGCTCCTTGCACACACCATGCATTTTCTAAAAGGTTTCAAAAGAATTTTCAACATATCTATTTTGTGCTAATTGTTGCACCATTCATTTTCCTTTGTAACATCAACCCAATAACTTCCATCTAACACAAAGCTTGCACTCATGTCACAATGATTGATAGAACTCCCTCCATATTGTGTGGTTGTGTATTCACATTTGCATTCACAACCATTACAATCTGATTTTACATTCATGTAAAAATCTTCAACATAGTTCTCATCCACATCAAAGGATGTGTACCCATACAAATGTGTACTTGAAACTTCATACTATGTTCATTCTCAATATGAGGCTGGTAAAATGCTCATGGTGTTGAGAAACATAAGTTGGGATAGTAAGGACATTCATGCTTTGAAAACCATTTTTAACATTTGACCCACATTGCACTTGTTGCAAACCAGAGACTCAACATTCACTTCTTTGATCATTTTTCTATCATAGGTAGGAGCATTCTATACCATGTTTGTTCAATCAAAATGATTTATTTGAAGTGGCTGCAATGTTGCAAACACTTGCAATCTCATAACTGTGCAAAGCATGTCAGGCCCCATGTGGCCCAGCTAAAAAATATTTCTTTTTAGATAACTTTTACGCCCAAATTGTTCTAAGATAGCTTCAGAGTGTTTCTGGAGTGAAAACACGAAATGGGTTGCCATCAAAACTCACTTTCTGACATGTTTGCAAAATGTGCAAAACTGGCCAATTGGGCTCTGGAATCGGCTTTGAAAATTGATCAAACATCCTCGTGAAGACATAAAAAAATTGCAAGCATGTAGACATTTGTCTAGAGAATTGAATGCAACATATGGCTTAGAAAAAGGGATCTTGAGGTGAAAGTTATTCAATCCTCAAAGTTGCTCAGTTAAACTTTCTACAATGTAACTGTTATAAACCAATTAAAACTGATCAAATCACCTCTTTGGAAAAATACCAAATCAACTCTTGATGAGCTTCCACTGGACACACTAGATCATTTTGGAATAGTGAGAATGTGTGCAAGAGGAATTAGCTTGAATCATCACTCATCAAAAGATATTGAGGGTCAAAGTTGACCTCTCAAAAAGGTTTCTGAAAATGCAGGTGCAAAACTAAAGAAATTGCATTTGGTTTCACCCTGGTAAAAATAGCAAATCAACTCATAAAGCTCTAAAACCTAACATGTGAGCTCATCTTGGTATCGAGAAATGAGAACAACAATCGTTTTGATTTGATAGTCAACTAGTGGCAAAATACAAGCTTGAACGGGAGGCAACTCTACAAAACTAAACATTTGCAAATAGCAAAAAAGTGTCAAAACCTTCCAGGTTCACTTTTCAAAACCCTGTCAAAACTTTTCGTGGGAAGCTGAACTTGACATGCACTTTCACATAGGGCACATGAATGGGCTTGCAATGGGGTTTTGTACGAAAATCAATAGGCTCCAAAATATGACCCTCCAAAGTAGGTCATTTAGGAAATTTTTTCAAGTGCACTTATGAAAGTGCAAAGGAAAGATTTTTTAAATAGGCACTTCAAATTTCTAGAACTTGAGAGTGCCAACACCTTCAAAAAATTGAATCTTGCGAAAATATATTGTTAAAAAAATTAGGGACTTATGTCCCAAAGAGTGTGCCAAAATGTAGATGTTGAATGAAAATGTGAATTATGTAAAATAGAAACAACACAATAAAATTACCAATACACACTTAACAATCACTCAATAGAGCTTAAAATCTATGCATGAATCAAATAATGAACAATTATACCTTAGAAAAGATCTTGATTTGCTTCATTGTTTCTTTGATATTTGTTTGAATGCTTGATATGTGGGTTGCTCTTCAAAATAGTATAACCATCAATGATAATATGATAACCAAGATAATGATATTTACTCAAAGATAATAGATAGATAGCTAGATGATAAGAGATCCTGATTGAATGTTTGTTTGCTAATAATAGTGCTTGATAATGCTATCTAGGAGATAATGTGTGAATGAAGGGTTTTATTTAATGTTTCACTTGATATTTGATCAGTGATGGAGATTAATTAGAATAATCAATGGATAAGAAAATTTGAGATAGAGTAGGAGCCAAAATTAGTAAAAGGATAAGATTAATATAGTTGAAATAATTAAATATTTAATTTATTCAATTCATAAAGTATAGAGGAGAAATAAATAAATATTAGTTTTATTTATTTAAGGAGGAAAATATTTAAATTTAAATAAATTATTTTAGTTTATCTAATTATTATAGATGAAAAGAGAAAATATTAGTTTAATTAAATTATTAAATATTTTCTAATTAATATAGATAGAATAATTCATGAAAAAAAGATAAAATGAAAAGATGAAAATGAGTTAGTCATTTTAGTTGTCTACACTTTCAAATCTCTAGTATTACCATAGAGCTCTTGTGTGAAAATTTATTATATTTAGTCCACTACTATTAATAGCAACACTAATAGTGTATCATAAGAAGATTCAATTTAAGATTTATAATAAGATAAATTAAAAAAATGTTGAAATGAGACACCTTTATGAGAAAAAGTGTGTGCAAAGGTATTAAATCAAACATACTAGCTTTCGCATACCCCTACTTCTTTCACAAACACAATAATAGCTATATAAATAAACAAGTTAGTTGTTAAATAAAAAGACTCCTAGATAAATTTGTAAAAGGGGAGTAAAGCATGATCTGCTTTAAATAAAATTTTGTAGATCATTATAAGATTAAACAAATGTCATGTAGTGGCGAGTACTTGTCTTTGTAGTATTCTAATTAGAGATTTGTAGAGTTGGAATAAAAATAAATGTAAATTTAATTAGTGTGAATAAATTTTGTATTTTATGTTTTGTTTGATTAATAGGGTTGGTTTTTTTATATGTTTTGATTATGTAATGTAAATATCTTGTTTGATAAATATTTGAAAATAAAATAAATCATTTGATTTTTAATGTTTAATAAATATTTATTCTAAATAACAAACTCAACTTTAACTTTATTAATCATAGTTATGTGTAGTACAAATAATTCATAAACTACTATTCATTCTAATTTAATATTAATAATTTATAAATTATATTATATAAACTAAGTAAATAGGTAATATTATAATATTAATATATTTTAAAATATTGTTATAATTATTAATATAGTGATTTAGTATTATATTAATTATATTAATAGTAATAATATAATAATATTAATATTATAATTAACATAGTAGTCAATTAAGATAGTTTATTAATATATATGAAAGGAGAACCAAAATAAAATAACCTATAAATATTTTTTATATTAAGAATAAGGGGGTCACCGGAAGTACAAATAGCTCCAGAGAGCGAACAGTACAGCTCAAGAGAGGCCGAGCCTCAGATCAGGAGCAGAGAAATGATCAAAACTGATACAAAAAGATATACACCGAAGCTAAATTACATAATCGTTACAAAAAGTGCAAAACAGAGCACCAGAAACCAAGAGGCTAATAAAGGATGTCATCCAGTTTATCTACCCAGGCAGTCCACCCTTTAGCACCTTCCATCCAGACTATGCATTTCATCTCCTGAATCTGCGCAATCATACGAGTTAGGTCCTTGCTGGTGCTCCTGTTGTTTTGCACCTCTTGGGAGAGAATCCTACAAGTGTTATCGAACAACTGCAGATTATTTAGCGTGTCCCTCCAAGCGTAGCCTCCCTTCATCTCATAGATGAAGAAGGTGGCATATCCATCCTTCAAGAATCTTTTGAGTTTCTTCCTTTCTATTATCATGGTAGTTCGAACATGTAGAAAGATTTTAAAGAAAGTGAGTTTTCGAAAAGACTCACTAAGATCACGGGGGTTATTCTGATATCTTTCTTCATTTCTGCACTTCCAAATTTGCCATAAAATGTTAGAGGAGAGAATCTTCCAAAAAATATTAGAGTCATGCTTCAGACCATCAATATGACCAGTAACAATATCAAGAATAGTAAATAACATAGGATAAGTAATACCAAACATGAACCAAATTTCCTTCGCAAAGATACAGTCAAACAGAATGTGTCTAGCCGTTTCGGGGAGCCTACAGAGATTACAGTAATCAGTCTTGGTATTATCCTTTCTGACAGGGAGTCTATCAAGAAGCAGGAGCCAGTTGAAACACTTAAGCTTCAGCTCGGTGGGGCCTTTCCACAGAAGATCAAACTACTTCTTCCAAGCGTGGGTATCTAGAGTAGAATACCAAACAGAGTTAACATGATCAATGATGGAATCCGAATGACCAATGACATTGTATATGTTCTTGGCTTTGATCTTGGAAAACATAGTACCATCAGTTCACTTACAGCCAAGGAACCTATGAGAATCCACATGACAAGAGGAAGGGAGGTCCTTAGAGGCCTTGACAATCATATTATACATTTTCTTTTGGGAACTGGGGAGGTCAAATTTGATTCTGAGATCCTCCCAACTGATTAAGACGTCATGCTCAAAGAGGTCGACGAATTGGGAAATGCCTTTATTCAACTAGTGTCTAGCAGAGCAACCTTGGGAGAGGGCAAGGGGCTTGCCTGAGGAACATAAGTTCCACCAAATGGACCTTTCACCAAAGAGATGGCAGTCATCATGGAAAGACTTGTTAGAGACATACTTTTTAACTTGGTCCCAAGCTTTCCAAATAGATCTAAAGACCGCAGAACCTTGAACAATAACAGGGACGTTACCAATAACAAGGTCAATAAACGGAAGATTCTTCCAAGACTTCGTATTCTTAGGGAAGCCTCTTTCAATGTTGCTCCTAACAAGAACCTTCCAAGGATCATTGCCATCAAGGGAATGAAAGATCCACTTGGCAGCAAGGGCAATCCCTTGGAGCTTGAGATCCTTCAAACCAAGACCCCCGAGGAGCTTATTGACATGGCACCACTCCCATTTGATAGCATGCATTTTTTTTTCCTTTACCATCAGACCAAAGAAAGCTCCTGACAGCCTTTTGAATTTCTAAAATTTGGTAATTGTTGAACATCCAAGCTGAGGAGTAATAGACATTATAAGAGGAAAGAATTTTTTGACAGACCTGGATTCTGCTAGCCAAGGATAAGGTTCTATTGTGCCATTTACTCAGCTTTTTGGTAATCTTATCTTTGACCCACGACCACATGTCTTTAAGGGAATGGTCCAAAGAAAAGGGTATGCCCAGGTAGTGCACAATCTTGTGCGGACCACCCCATTGAAAATCATAGACTTTAAACCAATCAGGGGGTTGCACATCCCAACCCAGACAAATAGATTTGGTATGGGACAACCTCGCCCCAGAGATATTACAAAAAAGCTTGAGCTTGGAGGTCAGGGCCTCAAAGTTATCAGGTCGAGCATCAAAGAAGATAGCAGTATCATCAGCAAATTGGCAGTTTAAGAGCTCATCGTTATTAGGGAGAGTTATACCCTTGATAGCCGGGGAGAAAGAGTTATCCCTCAGGATGTAGAACAAGGCTTCAGAGGCTATAACGAAGAGGGCAGGGGCCAAGGGGCAACCTTGCCTGATAGATCTACCAAGGGGGAAAGAAGCAGAAAGAGATCCATTAACATCAATCTGAGCTGAGGCATCTTTGAGAAGAATATTAACAAAATTATAGAACTTCCTAGGAAAGCCGAAGGCCTCAAGCATCATAATGATGAAATTCCATTCCACCTTGTCATAAGCTTTTTCGAAATCAAGAAGGAACATGACAGAATTTTGCTGGGAGAAGTTGGACCAATTCATGGCTTCCCAACTAGTAATCAGGTTTTCGAGAATAAACCTACCTTTGATAAATCCAGTCTGGGTAGTACAAATAAACTTAGGCAGGATCTTCTCAATTCTCAGCGCCAGGAGCTTGGCAAAGATTTTGTAAGAGACATTAAGGAGGGTAAAAGGTCTCCAGTTTTTGATGAGGGATTTATCTCCATCCTTGGGGATGAGCTTAATTATACCCCTATTGATGGAGCAGCCCATGGATCCCCTATGAAGGGCCTCCGAGTACAGATCAAGAAGATCTTGGTGGATCCAATCCATGTTAGCCTTATAGAACTCCGCCAGGAGACCATCCGGCCCCGGGGACTTGTCATTGCTAAGAGAATTAATAGCTTTTTCAATTTCCTCCAAAGAGAAATCTTTGGACAGCTGATTGGCTTCATCAGTGGAGATCTTGTTAGGGATGAGGGAACAAACTTGTTGTCTAAGGGATAAGGCCTCCTCTGAATCTTCAGAAGCAAAAAGGTTTTGATAAAAATTAACAAAGGCCTCTTTGATGTTATCAACATCAGTTATCTCATTGTTATCAACAATAATTCTTTCAATATGTTTGTTAGCATGCTTGTGCTTGAGGAGGTTAAAGAAGAATTTGGATCCCCTGTCACCATATTGCAGCCAGTGCGCACGGGATCTGACCTTAGCTCCATTAATTTTAAACTATTGGTGCTGTCTAAGGGCATCCTTGGCTTTGACAACATGGGAAATGAGGTCACAGTCCGAAGGGTTGGCTTGAATGTTGGTCTCAGCTATCTGAAGATCAGAGGAAAGAACTTTTTTGGCAAATCTATAATCTTTAGCTCTTTTTTGCCCAATGGTTTTTAACAGCTTCTGCCAAGCAAGAATATTCCTGTTCCATCTGTCTAAATGAGTGAAGGAGGGAAAGGTGTTCTTGTTAATAAGCTTAATGATGTGTATGGCGGCCAAAGTGTCTTCATCTTTCAGGAGGCTAGTGTTAAGAGAAAATTTAGGGTTGGAGCCCTTGCAGCGGATAGGGGAATTGTTAATTCTAATACAGGAGGAGATGGGATGGTGATCGGAAAGGGAGGTGGGGGTAACGAGGACCAAGTGTCCGAGTTTATCAGGCAGAAAAGAAAAGAAGTTTTTATTAGCATGGAAGCGGTCGAGTCTGGAATAGATTCTGGAGTGACCCTGCTGAAAATTACACCAAATATGCCAAATCCCAGGATTCGTAGCCTTAGAGCCAGCCAAGGGGTCAAAAAGGTGTTTAGAATTTAACATTTTATTCCAGTGCACTTTCTCCAGATCTTTCCACACAAAAGGGAGGCCACCAAGTTTGTCCTCTTGGGATTCGATCATGTTGAAATCCCCCCCCATGAGCCAAGGGATATTAGGAAGGGTAGCAACCCAGTCCCAGAGACTCGCACGCTCCCTATAGTCATTCGAGGCATAGATAGAGCATATGCCAAAAACATTATTGTTGTGATTCAGGGTAACCCACACCGCTCTGTTACAGGGGGATATCCCATAGTTAGAGATGAAATTCTCCCATCTGGAGCTGATCAGAAGGGCAACCCCACCCCTACCCCTATGGTGGTTGGTATAGAATTTGATGGCATCTTTCCAAAGGAAATTGAGGTTGGAGTCCAGGGTGTAACCAATGGCTTTAATTTCTTGCAGCATAAGGAAGTCCATGGACTTGCAGGTGTCAAGAAAACGTTTAATGATCCAATGTCTATCAGGGGACTCTAGACCCCTAATATTCCATGAAATGCAATTCATGAGGAAACATTCGGGGGGGGAGAGCAGTTTTCGGTGGGACCTTGAATTTGGGCTGAGACACTGCTATGAACGTCTCTTAACACTTTCTTGGAGGGGTTTTTATTCTTGGAGCCTAATTTCCTTCCTCTGCGTTTAGTCAAGGTGCAGGCATCTTTAAACTCTTCTTCATTGTCAGATTCATCAGGGGACAAAAAGTTCATGTCCATGCTAAGCTTTTCGGTGTGACCATTAGTGGCAGAGGGGTAGTTGCTGGCGGGGATAATCTCGAGTAGGCAGTCATCACCAAGCTCGCGGAATGCTTTAGGGGGGAGGCTCTGAGGAGGAGGATGGTCAGAGCAACTAGCTGAGTGTTCCGTGAGGGTTAAACACGAGGGGCGGGAAACCATTAGGGATTCAATTCCAGAAGCTTCGCCTGGGAAGACTGGGACAGAGGAGGGCTGAGGGCAAAGGGAAAGGGGGTTCTCTGAAGACGACAAGGGCTGCTTATTAGATTTCTGCCTGTGCTTGTTGGAGACTTTGGTCAAGGAGAGGGGCCCTAAATTATGACCAGAATTCGCCAGGGGAAAAGAGTCGGCCGGGAGAGATGCGGGGGAGGGAATAGGAGGAGGGGTCGGGGTGATGGCGGATAGCAGGGGGGAGGGTTTAGCGGGAGCAACAGCAAGGGAAGAATTGTTCAATGGGGAGTTCGTGCTAGGCTTGCTTACTTCAGGAGCATCGCGGATATCCGAGGGTTTAGACTGCGAGGGTTTTTTCTTAATGATGGGGCAGTCTTTTCTCAAGTGACCTTCTCTTCTACACAGGAAACACGCATTCAGTCCCCCGAGGATTTCAATAGGGCAAGAGAAATTGTCTTCCGAGATGCAAATGTTAATCTCAGAAGGAATTTCTAAACCCGGATTTAGTGAGATAAGAATTCTAGCATCCATATGAGGAACCAAACGGACAGTGTCGTCCATTCGGATGGTCTTCCCAAGAGGTTCAAGCACTTGAGGGAGAAAACGCCATAGGAAAGGCGGTAATTGTTTAACCAGAATCTAGCGAGGGGCCGAGAGCGCAAGGACTTCCTCGTGTATGGCCTCGGGCGACCAAGCCAAGGCGTGAAAAGAAGTAGAGCCAACCGACCAGTATTGTTTTTTTAGAACTTCAGCTTGAGCTTCATGTTTATTAAAGAATATAATAAATAACCCTTTCTGAATCTGACGACAAAATGAAATATGGTAACCTAGTTTCAGGTTCCAGAAGTTATGGAACCAGTCATCAAGAAATTTCCTAGGAGGACATTTATCCACTTCAACAGCAGAAAAGAAAATGGAAAAAATTCTTAACCTATTCTTCTCCTTGCCAATTTCTTCTAGCATTTCTGGATTGGGAGAAATAGAAAAAGATAACAGAGCAACACCAGTGACCTTACCGGAATCGGCGGCTTCATTTGAGTTTGAGAGAGAAAACCTCGCGCTCACGTTGATGGGGTTACCAGCGTTAGCCACTGCCTCGGAAAAAGACAGGTTTTGAATGCAAAGGGTTAGAGTTAGGATTATCTAGGCTAGGAGAACCAGAATCCATCGAAGCCCTAGGTACCTTCGAGGAGGAATTAGGGGGTACGGCCTCTGCCGAACGGCAGAGGGAAGAAGAGGCGGTCGCATTCAACATTAATGCATAATAAAGAGGGAGTAGAAAGGAACACGCACACCTGTGCAGATCCCGTCATCGGGGAAGGGCAGTTACTAGTCGCCGAAGAATGCCAGAGACTAAGAAACGCCAGTCACCGAAAACGCCTATATAATGATTTTTCCACAAATAATAAATTTGGACCATTTCTCGATTTATGCATGTCATCCTTGCGCAGGGGCCATGCTAATCTTCTCTATATCGTTCCAATTTTATCGGATGTCTCTAAAGAGACAAACCTATAAATATTACATATAATATAAATTAATATAAACTATTATATAATATAAATTAATACATTACCTATATAATATAGGTTAACTTATTTACCTACAAATTATTACTTGTAATAATATAAGATATAAATAGAAATAGTATATATATAGGCTATATATATATATAACCTACATTAGATTATATATTATATATAATAAAGAACTAATAGGTTATTTTATATACTTATATATTATAGGTTATAATTTTTTTTAACATATAATATAAATTAATATAAACTATTATATAATATAAACTAATACATTACCTATATAATATAGGTTAACTTATTTACCTACAAATTATTACTTGTAATAATATAAGATATAAATAGAAATAGTATATATATAGGCTATATATATATATAACCTACATAAGATTATATATTATATATAATAAAGGCCTAATAGGTTATTATATATATATATATATTAATATAAAAATATACATGATGAAAAAAGTTTATTAATCAAATTATATCATAAAATATTAATAAAAACATAGATAAAGATATTAGTTTAATAGAAAGAATAATATTTTTATTTTTATTTTTTTTATTTTAACAATGTGAATCCAAATCTTTATAAAATAGTTAATTGATTTTTGTAAGATTTTCTTTAATAAAAAAATAACAATTACATACATAAAAAAACATTCTTAAAAAAATGTCAATTAGAAAGATTTAATGAAATGATTTTATAAAGCAAAAAATGAAAAACACATAACTTTTTTAACCAATCATATGCACAAAAAATAATTTTAATAATTTATAAAGTTAAATATTTTACAAGTTGACTTTTGAATTTTATTTTAATTTTTGTTTAAATATTGTTTTTAATTGGTTGAAAACTAAATTATTAATAACTAGTTAACTTAAAAAAGCCAAACTCATTACAATAGTACTATGGTAAGGCAAGCACTAATAAGAGAAGTTGTTACTTAAACTATGTTTAAGAAATGCAACTCTTATGACATTAGACCAATTTATAAATGTGTCAATATTCTACAAATATTATTGATAATGATGAACTCAATCCTCCTACAACAACTTAATCAACAATACTTTAATTGAATGATATGCCCTTAATATATATTTTTTTACATATTCATATCACAAACTTAATTAAATACAAAAAAAATTAAATTAAAACAATTAACTTAATATAATTATAATTTAGCTGATAGGCTATATTATGTGGGAGCTTCTAGCCGGGAAGTTGTCTCACGCCGAGAAAAATGGCCAGAAAATAGGACCGTCGACGAGGTTAAAAACAATGTGTTTTAATCCTATTTTTTACTTTGGCTGTCGGGTATCTGTAAACCCACCTCATGCACGGTGAATATGCTACAGAGCTGCTTGAACACTGCCAATGTTTGTTGTCAACCTGCTACGGAGCTACTTCAAGATGGCCAATATTTGTTATAAATCTGCTTTAGACGGTGATCATTCCTCACCCCACACCTGAAAGCAAACTCTGCTTGTTCCCGTTCACGGCCATCATTCACAGCACAACACAATTTGTGCAGAATTTAGAGGTAATGTTTTGGGTTTTGTTTACTATGAATAGATTGAAGTAGTAGTTGTAGCGAGATTGGTTTCAGTTCATCTCATTTAAAAGAGAATCTGCTTTGGTAGGGTTTCATAATAGTTTTTCTGCAAACTCTGCCCATTTCCCCGGATATACACTGCATATGTTTCATTCCACAAGAGATATCTAAGCTGGGGGAGCTCCTATCTTTGGATGTTTCCAACAATAATTACCTTTGTCACCTGTCAAAGGAAAAAAGTAAAAATAACTTCCATGAAACTTTGCCCTCATTGGACAGAGAGAGTTTTACTACATGTTTCCATTCGCATATCGTACCTGACAAATATTCGTCAATTGTCAGGAAATGACCCATCAGACCACGTACCCTACCTAGAAAATATTCGTCAATTGTCAGGAAATGACCCATCAGAGAGCTTCCTGTCCAATACTATTGAGAGAGCCCCATATTCTCCACAATTTCTTTCGAATGTGCAAAAACTGAAATCCTACGCAAGCTCACATAAATTCAATGACCTTGTTTGAATGAAATTTGGTAAGATTTTGTTCCTGTTTGAGGTCATCTAAGCCTAATCGCTACTATTCATTTGGTGTGCTTTTTTCATGTCATTATAGCCTAATCAAAGCAATTTGAGCCTTCATTGCTTTCCCACTCTCTAATTTTTGAAGGATTTATATCAAGGTAACACTTATTGAATTTTCCTTTGAAACCCTAGAAACCCTCATTGTCATTCTTAAAGATTTCAACATATTTGAGGTGTCATATATTTGAATACCCATTTAGACATAACTTTCAAAGTCTTAATGAATACAAATTAACATAAGGTCTACCAGTCAAATTCTGATTTGAATCCCTCATGTCATTCTTGCTAAATTTTCAAAGTCTTAATGAATACAAATTAATGTAATGTCCACCAGTCAAATTCCGATTTGTATCCCTCATGTCATTCTTGCTGAATTAGACTTGTTTGAGGCTCTGTGTATTTGAATTTCCATTTGGAGAAAACCCTCAAATTGTGACCTTTAAAATCCAAAACAGCTTAATTTTGTCATTTCAGAATAAACAAGCTTGAGGCTTTGGATGAACATCCATTGATACAATAACCTCATATTCTGAATGGTTGCAAATTAAGTCTAGCCTATGTTAAGTTTTACTCTGAATCCTAATAAATTCTTAATTCTTTAGAATTAAATGAATTTAAGGTTCTTGTGAATGCCCGCTAAGCCAAAACCCTCATAATACATGTAAATCAAGGTCACGTTGTGTAATTGTGTTCTGAAACTCTTACAAATAAAGTTCACTATAAAGACCCTACAATGATGTTTTGGCTTCTATGATTGCTGCACTGCAAAAGCTTAGCTCAAATATTGAGTCTCTTTTGTTTGGCAGTGACATTGATTGCAATGATGTTGAAATTGTGGTGGAGGGTAATGACCCTTTTTTCAAAGAAAAGTTATTTTCTGGTAACAACTAGGCTGGAAATTCAAAGATACGATATGAATTGAAGGATTGGGTGATGCAGGAAAATGTTGGCTATGAAGCCTTTATAATATTGTTGGGTTATTTGTATAGTGGGAAGGTGAAGGCACCACCTCTTGAGGTTTGTTTCTTCTATTCCATATTTTGCCTCAGTCATCAGTAGTGTTGATACCTTGACTGCAATTTTATAAATGATTTGAACACTTTTGCTTTGTTGTAATCATAGAATGCTAATTTGAAAGCATTTCTTGGATTGGATTGCAGGAGATTATTTCTGGTTTTGGAAATATAGTAGACTAAATTATTTCTGATTTTGCAAGAGATTATTTCTGGATTGGTGAGTACTCTTTCATCATTTTGGTGAGTACTCTAATGCTTAACATTGTATTCATAGTTATTAACTATATTGTTGGGAAATTCTCTTCCTGGTCCCTTTATTATGGTGTATTTGTCTTTCTGTGAGGGGCAAGAGAGGGGTCTAGTTATAGAAGTTGCATGCCTTCTCACTACCCTTACTCATGAACCCTAGCAACTTTGAAACTATATCCATGTGCTTGATTAGGAAATTTCTCCATAGGTAAATTGACTCATCCACTGGACCATATATCTTTGGATATGATGGACTATCCTCAAGTTTTAAAGCATTTTTCTTTTTGTCTCAACAACTTGGGAAAGAACCATTTTCTTAACAAATGCTTCTATTTTAGTTTGGTGAGAAAACACAATGGTTATTATATGTTGGTGTAGACATTCAAATTTGACCACTTCCATATGGTCAAATTTGTCTTTCTAATCATCCCTTTGCTCCCTTAAAATCATCCTCTTTGCCGGTATTAATTAAATCATTCATTTAATTAATATTGGGTTTCTTGCATAAGGTCTCCCAAAGTATTTAATTTGATAAATACCTTTCCCCTCTTGCCTCTCTAAATTAAATAAATACATCACTTTATTTAATTTAGTCATATTATCTTCTGGAATTTTAAATTTACTTTTAAAATTCCTTATTTTCTCTCATTGTCACATCCTCCAACTTTTGCAAGTTGACCTCTAATCCCTCTTAGCAATCTAAACCTCTTTCTTAGTCATAATTAATTTATGATTAAGATGTGCACACTCTTAATCATCATTAGGGTCACATCCTCCATCATTTCCCACATGCCTCTAACATGTCATTAATTAGTCTAATCAAGTACTTGCACAACCTTAACCACTCAATTAGGTCATCCCTAATCCCCATATCATTTATGGAATGTGTCCTTAGTCAACTTCATTAAAATCTTTCTCTTTTTGAACAAGGCATCTCCATTCCCCATGTGAATTTTTAATTCACATTTAATCCCCCAATGCATTTAAACAAATTTTAAATTCCTTCTCTCATCCCCATGAGAATATTTGAGGAATTTTTAATTCCCCACATGTCCTCTCACCCACATGGGGACAAGTACCTCCTTTATGAGGAGATCTTGTCCCAATCCCAAGGTACTATGTACCACCTCCATGTCATATACTACCACTCCACCTTATGTACACATCACCATTTTTAAGCCACTTTTCATGCCACATGTCAAGATGTGAGGGCTTGTGAGTTCTCAACTCACCTTAGCCCTACATCTTGATCTTGGTGGCTCAATCTTGACCATCCATTTCCCTAGAGATTTCCAAAATCTCTATAAATACCCCCTCTTTTCTCTCATTTTGGGAGAGATCATGCATTGTAGCCAAACTCTTGCAAAATTTTCCTAGAATTCATACTTAGCCATTTTCATGCTTGCACCCACTTCTACTCATCTTACTATCCTCATACCATCACCTAGCTTGCATCTTGTTCCATCCAAGGAGCATACACATCAAAGATCGAATGGCCAACCAAAGGATCGATTCGACACAAGGTAAAAAGTTCCATTTGATGCCTTTATTTTGTGTTGAATCCAACTAGGCTAATCTTGAGGTTTAGGTTTTTTTAGTGTTGTTTGCACTCTTTTGCTTGGTGTTTGTATTCTAACACATAGATTCGACCTATCACATTTTTGGCACGCTTGGTGGGACCCACAAATGGGTCTCTTTCTTTTACGTTTTCTTTTTTTTGACCTTTTATAGGTACAGGTCACAAATAGGCGGACTTGACCTTTCACAGGGGTGGACCTGCCCTCCACAGACTACAAAAGTGTTTTTTTGGAAAACTTTTCATGAATAGGCGGACTTGACCTGATAGACAGGTGGACCCGACCTACACAGGCGGACCTGACCTTTCACAGGGGCGTACCTACCCTCCACAGACTGCAAAAGTGTTTTTTGGAAAACTTTTCAAAAATAGGCAGACTTGACCTGACAGACAGGTGGACCTGACCTTTCACAGGGGCGGACCTACCCTCCATAGACTGCAAAAGTGTTTTTGGAAAAAAATTCATGAATAGGTGACCTGACCTGACAGACAGGCGGACCCGACCTACACAGGCGGACTTGACCTTTCACAGTGGCGGACCTGCCCTCCATAGCCTGCAAAAGTGTTTTTTGGAAAACTTTTCACGAATAGGTGGACCTAACCCGATAGACAGGTGGACCTGACCTGACAGACAGGCAGACCCGACCTACACAAGTGGACCTGACCTTTCACAGGGGCGGACCTACCCTCCATAGACTGCAAAAGTGTTTTTTGGCAAACTTTTCACGAATAGGCGGACCCGACCTACACAAGCGGACCTAACCTTTCACAAAGGTGAACCTGCCCTCCATAGACTACAAAAGTGTTTTTTGGAAAAAATTTCACGAATAGGTGGATTTTCCCTAGACAATTTTTTTCCAAAAGGTAAAATTTTAATTTTTAGCAATCTTTTGGTTGTTTTAAGGGTTTTTAACCCCTAATTTAGGTACATAGTTTAATTAGGGGGTGTCAATCAACCTCGTATGCCATGTTTTTGTGTGAGCTATTTGACGTATCCAATCCCCTTGTGCCATTCGGTGATCCTGGGTGACGAGAAATCGTAGCTTACCACGTCCTTTGAGTCTACCCATTTTACTTTTCTTAGTGGGACCTGCTTGGGGATTTCATCACCCCAAGGGATGATTCCAACCACGTGTACCGATGGGGTATATAAAGGGGGGAGAGCGAAAGTTGTACCTCAATCCAACCACATTGTAATTGGCGAAGCATTGGGATGATGTGAAGAGTTGGTCTGAGCCTTTTAGGTTCCCGACTCATGCTTGTAACAGGTTGGTGTTCATAGTTTGGGCATCATGTACCGGGTGTATATCAAGGACTCCCTAGTAACCATGTTCATCCTAGATTAGAGGACTTTGTCGACCATACCCTCTCTACTAGACTTAGGCTCGTATTGTCTGAATTGTCTTCTTTGTGTGAAACCAGTGACTATCTGATTTATTTCACTCAGCCATAGTCTTATGATTGATGATTGATGTGTTTTTAGTCCTTTGCCTTAGTCTTTTGTCAAAAATCAAGTCAAACCTCACAAATAGGTGGATTTTCCCTGCCAAACAGGCAGATTTTCCCCACAAATAGTCGGATATGCCCCCCTTGTGAAAAATTTGACCAACTTTTGCTCCTTGGGTGGACTTTCCCTCATCCAGGGGTAGACTTGATCTTCAAACCAGTCCTTTTGGAGTCTATTTTTCCTAATTTTTCTCAGTTTTTGCTCCTTGGGCGGACCTGACCCACCTTTGGGTGGACTTGACCTATTGACCAAGTTGTTTTAGGCTTGTTTTGACCTAATTTGCTCAATTTTTGCTCCTTGGGTGGACCTGACCCACCTTTGGGCGGACTTGACCTGTTGACCAAGCTGTTTCAAGCCTGTTTTGACCTAATTTGCTTAGTTTTTGCTCCTTGGGCAGACTTGACCCACCTTTGGGTGGATTTGACCTATTGACCAAGTTGTTTCAGGCCTGTTTTAACCTAATTTGCTCAGTTTTTGCTCCTTGGGCGGACTTGACCTATTGACCAAGCTGTTTCAGGCCTGTTTTGACCTGATTTGCTTAGTTTTTGCTCCTTGGGCAGACCTGACCCACCTTTGGGTGGACTTGACCTGTTGACCAAGCTATTTCAGGCTTTTTTTGCCCTACTTTGACCAATTTTGCTCCTTGGGTGGACCTGACCCTTGACCGATCGACTTCTTCCATCCGCTTCACCATTCAGAACCCTTGTTCCACCATCTTGATTGCTCATCTTCCCACTCATTTCGAGAATCCATTTGCCATCCTAAACACCCATCCCCTCAGCTCATGCATCCATTCACCCATTCAGAACCCACATGCTAGTTATCATTTCAATGTTTTAGGCCATCGGTATCCCATTAAAACCTCGTTAGAGCAGTTATCCAAATTGACGTAGGTGTTCATCTCAAAATATTCATCCATCAAAGCCTACTTCGAATCGTCATCCGTCCTAATTCGGTCATCCTTGTTGACCCAATCAATCCACTTCTATCTCAAGTTGGATTCAGTGTCGTTATTATACATCACCCCTTTGATCGATTAATCCACACCTAGCATTACCAAAGATCACTCTTGAACTTGGTTTCAGATTCTGATCACTATCATCCCTCCTAATCAATCATCAATCCAAATTGGATCGTTATATCATCCAATCTAGATTGACTCATCATCTATCGATCAACCTAGACCACTTCGGTTAAATTGAATCAATCTCATCAAGCCCTAGCCTTGACGGCTAATCAATCATCCAATCAAACCAATCCTGTTGAGCCACATCATTTTCGGCTAATCAATTATCAAATCAAATCAATCCTCTCATCACCAAGGTCATCCTAATCCATCGTATCATCTTGCATGCCCATTCAGACTCGGTCACAAACAAGGAAAATAGTTGAACAACAATCCCAACCAAACATCCCTCAAGATCCGAACAACCCAACCAATGCCTCACAAGACCCCAATAATATTGCGAACATTCCTCGGGATCCACACAATGGAACGTCATCACAATCCAATATTGATGATCATAACACATCCCCTCCCAGAGATGAAAACATGGTCATTCAACCCGAGGTTATGTTTGAGGAACACTTTAGTAACCCGGTCAATGTGCAAATGACAGATCGCCTTCTTGAAAAACATGGCAAAGAAATCTTGGCTCACTTAATTGACAAGGGTGTCAAAATGTCATTAGGTATCAACCTCTCCAAGTATGGTGGTTCCACACCTAATATACCCCAAGGTTCACACAATGTACCAGGTAGTTCATATGTCCCCAATGTTCCTTCCGTAGAAGGTTGGCATCAACCGGAATTTGGCAAAGTCGTTCTATATCCTGTTGGCAATCCCCCGCATCCCGCAATCTCAGTCATAGGGACACCCCAAACCACTGATCCCAATGATCCTTTTGCCTTTGGCATGCCACAAAATTTCCCCCAACCACAACCACTAATGTTACCAGCACCACTCCCTTCAAATCTGCCTCCCGTCAACACTAGGGGCAGCCCTTTCACTGCATTGCCTCCACCTTTTGGGGCCAAAAACCAACTGTCACCTTCATATGCATCCCCATAGCCGCCTCAATCGATTCCACCACCTCTGAATGTCCCCTTTGGTGCCCAACAACCTCCCTTGCAAAATCCCCCTACATTATCTCAGCCACCCCAACAACAACAACTGCTATTTTCCTCACAACAACCACCATACCAATCACAAAGCAATCCGTCCCGACCTCCCACTCAAACCATATCCCCATTCCTCGCATCTATCCTATGTCTGCAAGTTCAAACACAATACAACATCCCACCTCAGCCCACGCAACATTTCACATCACATCAACAACCACCACAACATCCTTATTACCAACAGCAGTCCCATCAACAACCACCTTATGCGGCCTCCTAACAATCACAGCAATACCCCCAGTAACAACATGTCAATCCACAACATCACATCCAAGCTCCTCAACAACCCACCTCACATCCTTATCAAATGAATCCATATTATACCTCGCAACAACAACCCACGTATCAACAAAATCCCCCAGCATACCAACAAGGTATGTCATCACTCTGCCATCCAAACCCATACCTAAACAATTTGATGCTCTCTCAGCAGGATCCTTTGTCATCCTACCATCTATATCCATCCAACCAACCACCAGTCAACCCAGATTTGCTAGAAATTAAAGCCGCTCTAAAAGATCTTCAGGTAGGGAATGGCAAACAATCATTCAAGTTCGAAGACATATGCCCATATCCATACGATCCCTCCATCTCGTTGATCCCCTTCCCTAAACATTTTGAAATACCAAAATTTGACTGGTACAAGGGGAACAAAGATCCTAAGGCCCACTTGCAAGAGTTCTACTCCCAGTGTCAGGAAGTTATGCACAACGACAATTATCTCTTGCGCCTGTTTCCACGGAGCCTGATAGGCATTGCCCTAGAGTGGTTCATGACCCTTGAAAAAGGGTCCATAAAATCTTTTGCGAACCTGACAGAAAAATTTGTATCCTACTTCTCCTTCAATTTGGAGAAGGACACTAACACCTTAGATCTCCTCAAAGAGAAACAATGGGAGGGGGAAACCTTTGCTAGCTATCTTCAAAGGTGGCATGCATTAGCAATCCGAATGAAAACCCCTCTAAGAGAGGACATGGTCACCCTCTTCATGGAGAACTCTCATCCTGACATGACTCATAACTTTAGGTCACATTGTGTTACCACTTTCGCGGAGCTAGTGGAAAGGGACCTATCCTTGAGTATGCCCTTGTTGCCAAAGGGCACATCAAAATATATAACTAGGATAAAGAAAGGTCATTCAATGACAAGCCATGTTTTTGGAACAAGAAAAAGAACGCAGTAAATGATGACGTCACTGATACTAAACATGTCCAAGTGGCTAATACATCTCAGAGACAACTACCATCCATACCTAATGCCATATCTGTACCACAAGGGGCACCTCGTCCTCCTCAACAGTCAAATCAGAACAACCAGGGGAATGCTAAATGCCAGAATGCTCAACTACAAGAACCCCTGAGTGTTGTCTTCAATAAATTGCTACAGATCAATTATCCAATCATGTATCCTGTCACCAAGCCACTTGATGAATCCAAGCCCAAGCCTGCATGGTTTAGGGAAAATGAATATTGTGAGTTCCATAAAATCAAAGGACACTCTTTGAATAAGTGTCAGGGTCTAAAAAACTGTCCAAGATCTCATTGATCGAGGTGATATCAAGGTTGACCCCAATCAAGCTTCGTCATCCAATGCTCAATTGCAAATATATCAAAATGCCTTTCCAAATCATAATCAAGGTCCGAGCACCTCCAACAGTAATCCCCAAGACAATAGCACAAATAACGTGAGCTATAAGAATGTGCCCCTCAATTACGAGGGTAGTATTCATTACATTGAGTAGGTAGAACCCCATGTATCCATGATACATGTCAAGGCCAAAGACCCTTAGTGTGCTATTACTACACGGTGAGCCAACATCACTATCTCCGTAGGCTCCACACCTGCCCAATCAACTCCTGTGAGCTCCCAGTACAACATCCTTGATCACTTAGGAAAGACCCCTGCTCACATCTCCATTTTGGATTTTCTTAAGTCTTCTCCTATACATCAAGAAATCCTCAATAGAGCCCTACCGGAAACCCATGTGCCTAATGACATCGATCCTACATGATTCCAAGCTTTGGTAGGTCACCTAGCTTTATCTTATCAACTGCACTTCATCCAAAATGACATGCCAAACATCGATTTCAATCATAATCACCCCTTGCATATCGAAGTTGTGGTCGCCCGTCATAAAATAAAAATGGTCTTGGTAGATAATGGCTCTACCCTCAATTTGTGTACTCTGAAATTCATAAAACAGATGGGGTATACTCAAGCAAATTTCAGTAATCAGATCATCACAATCAAGGCCTATGATAATGCAGAAAGGAATTAAAAAGGAATTATCAGTCTTCCTATCCAAGTGGGACACGTGGTTTAGTACACTACCTATCATGTCCTTGATCTGGACTTGCCATGTAATCTCCTCCTCGGCTGCCCATGGCTCCATGCTATGCAAGCCATCCTCTCCACATACCATCAATGCCTAAAATTCCCAGTCAACGGACAGGAAGTCACTATCTATGCTGATCCCCAGCCATTTGAATATTGTTGCGCTTTAGAAGTGTCATTTCCTCATTTACATTATTGTCCTAGGGTCAAAATGGGGGCATCCCAGTCATCATCTGCTAATCCACCCTCCACCACGACAACCACTCCATCTTCCACCACTGATCCCACATTCACAAAAGTTTAGATCATTGACAAAGGGTGTGGTGAATACAAAATGCATATTGCTCTTAATATAGCAACTATGCCTCCGTCACCACACGAGTATGGCCAACCTTCACATGCTACCCCAAAGGAAGACAAAACTGTCACCTTCAGTGGTAAAAACATCCCTACCACCACTTTCAAGTCCCCTAGTATCAAGATAGATGCACCAGAAGAGGATATAAGTCAATGAGTATACCAAGAAGAACCCCAACTAGATCCCCCTCTAAAAGAATATTTTCAAGAAGCATATCCTTGGTCAGCTAAGTTTGCAGAAAAGTATAACTACCAAGGTAGGGGCCTAGGTAAAGAAGAACAGAGGTGGTTGCAACCTATTGATACATCAAAGCTGCCAAAGAACATAGGCATTAGATATGATAAAAAGTAGAAAGGCCTCGCAACATTGTCTAATACCTCCAATAGTGTCACCATGGACAATGTCTCATTGGAAGACATACTAGAGGAGGAATCCATCATACATGCATATGATGACATTGATCACACTGACCTATCATCCATGTTCGAATGCCTATCCATTTGTACCATTAGCTTTGCCCTTCGCCACCCTAAGCTCATTGATTAGGACCTACGTAATAGCACAACGGTCAATATGTCTGCGGATACATATGTCAACCTCATGGGATTGGGGGAAGATAAACACTCCAGTCACAAAAATAAGAATAAGAAAAATAAAAAGCGGTCATCTAGTGAAAACCTCCCTGAGGCACTTCCTGACCTTGAAAAATTAAAAATAAAGGACGCATCTGATGGAAAAAACCTCGAGGAGGCACTAGAAGATGGAGATGTTCATCTTCCCCATGTGGGAACTCAGTTATTTGCCCAGTCATCTATTCTTATCGAAGAGACTCAAGAAGTTAATCTGGGTACTGCTGAAAATCCTAAGATCACTTATGTAGCCAAGTCACTCTCAGAGCAAGAGTATCCAGTCATTGTGCAGCTACTCCAAGAGGGAATCATTAACTTTGCTTGGTCATATTCGGACATGCCAGGCTTAGACCCCGCCTTAGTGGTTCAGCATCTAGACGTTCGCCCAGACACCAAGCTTGTCAAACAGAAGCTCCGCAAGATGCATCTGCAGGTCGATTATTAGTCAAGAAGGAATTGGAGAAGTTACTAGATGCGGGTTTTATCAAACCAATTGACTACTCTGAGTGGATCTCCAATATAGTACTAGTTGCCAAATCAAATGGAGACATTCAGATTTGTACATACTTCAAGGATCTTAACAAGGCTTGCCCAAAAGACGAGTTCCCTCTGCCTAACATTGACATGTTGGTTGACCTCACAGCAGCACATGAGATGCTATCCCTTATGGATGGCTTCTTTGGTTATAATTAGATTCAAATTGCACCTGAGGACCAACACAAGACCGCCTTCACAACACCGTGGGGTACTTTCTGTTACAATGTTATGCCCTTTGGTCTCAAAAATGTGGGGGCAACATATCAGAGGGAAATGACGGTCATCTTCCATGACCTCATCCATATCATCATGGAGGATTATGTCGATGACTTGTTAGGGAAATCCAGGACACGAGCGGAACATCCTACCATCCTAAAAAAGATCTTTGAACGGTTGGAGCAGTACAAGCTGCGGCTAAATCCAAATAAGTGTGTCTTCGGGGTTACGTCAAGAAAACTGTTGGGTTTTATAGTCTCCCAAAGAGGTATTGAAGTTGATCCCACCAAGGTGAAGGTTATTCTGGATATGCCACCCCCACGCAATATGAAATAGTTAAGAAGCCTCCAAGGGAAGATGGAATCCATCTGTCGGTTCATAGCCCAGCTCGTGGATAAGTGTCAGCCATTCACTCATCTCTTGAAGAAATATTCCACCTTCTGATGGAACCAACAGTGTCAAACAGGTTTCGATAAGATCAAAGAATACTTAGCTCATCCTCCGATCTTGATGCCACCCATTCTAGGGAAACCCCTCCTGATGTATATCTCTGCCACTTCAGTCGCGCTGGGGGCATTGTTGGCACAACATGATGAATCATCAAAAGAGAGGGTGATCTACTACATCAGTCAGACATTGGTTGGCTATGAATTAAACTACTCTCCCATGGAAAAGGCCTACCTTGCACTAGTCTTCAGTACATAGAAATTACGACATTACATGCTCAGCCATCTAATCAAATTAATTGCTAAAATTGATCCACTGAAGTATTTGTTATCTAGAACCACTCTGACTGGCCGTATGGCCAAGTGGGTCATGCTCCTAAGTGAATTTGACATAGAGTATGTGGAGCGGAAAGCCATAAAGGGACAGGTCATAGTTGATCAGTTGGCTGAGGCACCATTAGTAGATGCTTACTCTCTAGACACTGAATTCCCAGACGAAGAAGTCTACATAGTTACAGAAGCGCCAGCTTGGACGCTGTATTTTGATGGTTCATACACACATAATGGATCAGGCGGGGATTTTATTAATTACCCCTCAAGGTGACTACATTCAAAAATCATTCAGGATAGCATTCCCATGTACCAACATCGCAGAGTACGAAGCCCTCCTCACCGGCCCCCGAATTGCAAAACAATGGCATATAACTCACCTGAAAGTCTTTGGTGATTCATTATTAGTCATCAAACAAGTTGATGATGAATTCCTCACAAAGGATGATAAGTTGCTACCCTATAAGCGCATGGTGGATGATTTCAAGAAATATTTCACCTTCATACAATTTGACCAAATTCCTTAGGTACAGAATAAAGCAGCAGATGCAATGGCCACTATCGGTTCCCTCATTGACATGCCTAGAGATCGGACGGAATGTGAGTTCTTGGTCGAACAAATTTTAATCCCAGCATATGATATTCCTGATGTTGATATGGTGTGCGATATCGTAGGTCCCGCCTCCTCCTGGTATCAGGATATATATACCTATCTCCATGATAATATTAGACCCCCAGATCTTACACGCAATCAATGTAAATCCTTCATTTATCACTCTTCCCGATTCATCATCATTGATGATACGCTTTATCATCATGGGTATGATGGAATCCTCCTCAGATGTCTGAATGAGACTGAAGCCCATACTACACTAATGGAAGTACATGGTGTTGTTTGTGGGGCTCATTCAAATGGTATGGCTTTGGCCAAAAGGATTCTCCGGGAAGGATATTACTGGCCTACATTAGAGCATGATGCTTGTGAATTTGTGAAGAAGTTCCTTTCTTGTCAACAACATGCAAATTTGATTCATGCTCCAGCACAGGACCTTCAACCCCTCCTGACACCATGGCCATTCTCTCAATAGGGTTTCAACTTGATTGGAAAGATTCGCCCACCATCATCTAATGACCATACATTCATAATTACTACCACTGAGTACTTCACTAAGTGGGTGGAAGCAATGCCACTCTCACAGATCATCGATATTCAGATCTTGAAGTTCATCCTTTACCATATTCTTTGCAGATATGGTATCCCATCCACCATCATTTCTGATAACAGAAAACCCTTCAAAAATCAAGCCATGAAACACCTCTATGACACTTTTCATATCCAACATCTTTGGTCAACACCTTATTACCCCAGGGTAATGGTCAGACAGAAGCAACCAACAAGACCCTCATTCGCATCCTTAAAAAGGTTGTCAATAGCACTGGTCGAGATTGGCACCTCCATATTCATCCCACCCTTTGGGCATATCGCACCTCCATCTGCACCCCTACAGGGGCCACTCCCTATTCTTTGGTCTATGGAACCGAAGCCATCTTGCCAATTGAAGTAGAGATCCCATCACTAAGAATTTCCCTAAAAAACCTTATCAGTGAGGAGGATGCTCGTGTTGCACAACTTGCACAACTAGAGTTACTTGATGAAAGAAGAATTAAAGCTTACGACCACTTGCAAGCATACAAAACTGCCTCAAGCGCCACTACAACAAGAAGGTTCGCCCTTGACAGTTTCAGATGGGTGATCTTGTCCTCAAAGAGAATCAATGTACTCAGCAAGACCAAGACAAGAAGGGAAAATTTGAGCCAAACTTGTTGGGGCCTTATATCATAGCCGCCAAATATGGATATGGGGCATACAACTTGACTACTCTTGAAGGAGAGCCCCTTGATGAACCCATCAACATCATGCATCTGAAAAAGTTCTACACCTAAGTCCACTGGGTAACCCCACCTATCAAAAAAATAAAAAAAATCCAAAAATAGTAAAGAGAAATAAGTTCATCCTATGGTGAAAACCACCTTTTGGTGGCACCTTGGATAAGTATGGATGGTGAAAACCTGGTAACAGGCATCATCCATAGAGGGCTTAATCATTATCTACCTGGCATCCTAGTTATTTTATACTTTCATCCGCCCTATTGTCCTCACCCATCCCATCCTTGGCCGCTTGGTATATTTTGATTGAGCATTGGATGACCCATCTAACCTATCCCCCCATCCTGAGCTTTTCAGTATCCCACTCTGAGCTTATATCATTCATCTCATCGTCATTCAGTCTATGTCATCACATAGGATCATTTGTCGTGTCGGTCTTCATCTAGATCGCATCATGTCGCATCGTCGGTCGAACTACATTTCCCTTGCGCTGTCACGTAGGCAAAGCTAATCATTTGATTTTCCCCCAGGGTATTCTGACCATCACGTGTCGGTTGTCTATCATCTGTCTTCACCATCATCTTTTCGCTTTATCCATGGTCTTTTCAAGAACTACGAGGGCTCTGCGCTTTCACATAGGCAAGGCTAATCTCTGATTGGCCCCCGAGCCCCTAGGTCTATAGGATGCGTTAGTCTGTGTACTTATCTAGCTCGCTATTCTCAATCAAGCATCCCCCTTATTATCAAAAGATCTGGTTAATAAAAAAATATCTGGCATCAAACTGGGTCATTCTAGTTTAGTATCCATCATCGGTCTCAACAGGTTGCATCCTTTCTAGCAAACCTCCTCAATCCCATCCATCACCTTGATCCTATGGCAAAGGAAATTTTGATATTGATTGTGATCTTTTGATGTTTTGGAATTTATTTGTCATTTGAGCTCACTATCAACACTTGTCATGGTCGCCTTGATCCATCATATCATGGTGTGCTTTGACTAGTCAACATAGGGGTTTGTCTTGACCTTTTCTTGATTGGTGTCTTCTTGGTTGTCCCACATAGTATCCACCAAGATCCCTGAGGTCTTGTGTTACGCTGGGGCATCCTGGTGTGTTTGTGGTTATCCCAATACCTAGCCCGACCAAGGTCATCACGACCTTGGGGGTGTTGGGGTAGCCTTTCTGTTTGTTGTGCTTGTTTCATGCATTAGATGCCAACTCACCTTGTTCTTACATATCAGGGTATACGATATCTTATGCTATAGAAAAAATTAGTGCTCTAAAGATGGCAACTCATATTAGGATTGCATTTTATCATCTGTTGAATTGCATTCACCCTATGATTTTGGTTGTGCAAATACTTTATCCCGCTCTCCCCCATTCTTCTCAGGATACTAATAGTTTTTGACAGATGACAAATTACACCCATTTTCACAATCATTACATACCCATCTTCCATTATCATGTTAGTTCTTATTGGCACTTATGACCATGTGTTATTTCCTTTCATTATTAATTCACTATAAATTACATACGCATTATCACATATTAGGTTCATTTTGTTAACCACACATACATCGCCACCTGCATCACAAAGTGTCAAACTCATAATACATCACATCCTGCATATATAAAATATTCATACAAAATCCATCATACACATATACATACATGTCAATAAATCAACTAGGCATCCATCTACATAAGTCATCATAGAAATAACATATGCATACATCATATCACCATGTGAGTATCTGTATTAATAAGATCATCCATGTTCCATAAATACGCAAACCCAATCATCCATAAGCATGTGCATAAATAAATCAACTCGTACATCTACGTAAGCATGTAGTATCATAAAACACATGCATAAACATACCAAAGTATCCATATACATAAGTAGGAAACATCATATACATGTGCATACATAAACTGGATCACCCATCATAAAAGGAAACATACTGCATAGTGTCAATAAGGACTGTCCCATATCATAATCAAAGTAATACAATGTACGTCATATGTCCATCATACATCAAAATCCATCATGTATCCATCACATAGCCCTCATACATCATCAAATAAAAAATCCAGAGATGTAGAGCATCTCTGATCTCTGTCGATAAGGGCTACACACTCCACCCTGCATCTGTCAAAACTAGGTATCCTGTCATCTCCTGAATGAGCTACCTGCATCTAATCTCTATGGAGAATCGGGTACTGATCTCCTACCTGGGGTGACACCTGGTGAATCACTGTAACCTCTGGTCCATGTCCCCACTGACTGAGATGGCACTAGCATCTGGGGTGTCTATCGAGTATACTGGAACAGCCGCTAGGTCGAGTCTGGAACCGCATGGTAGTACGCGACAATCCAAAATCCTACCTCCCTCGCATTCTCCTCTCACTCAGCAACTTGAACCCAAGCATAATTCTGCTCATGACGATATCTATCATGATCTCTCAAGATCAATCTCCTCTCCTGCTCCCAGGCCTTCTGGGATAGTCGTAACTGTGCCATCTCTACCTGAACCAGATCTCTCATCTCCTCGGCAACCACTGCCCTAGCCACCACAGCATCTCTCTCCCCCTGTAATCCCTGTGTGTCTGTCCCTATCACAGCACTGACCGCCACTGCTGCGTCCCGCTCACCCTGCAACATCTGCATCTATGCCTCTGCAACATCTCTCTCTCTCTCTGCGGCCTATGCCTGGGCCTCTGCTACATCCCTGTCCCTCTGAAGTGCCTACAGTCTCAACTCGGCAGAATCTTGCTCCCGTCGCAGACTTGACACCTGTGACACTGATGTATCCCTCTCTCTCCAGAGAGATTGAACCTCTGACTCTTCCACCAGCCTATCACTCTCAGCCACCTGAATGCGTGCTTGTGCCAAATCCTTGTCTCTCTCTAAGACCTGCACCTATACCTGTGCCACATCTATCTCTGACTGCAGCATGCGCATCTCTCTCCGCGTCTCCTCCTCCCTCTACTGCATCAGCCCCATGTCCCTAGTTGTCTGCTCTAGACAGTCCACTTAGTCTTGAGCTCAGCCCGCTCCCGGTGCTAGTCTGCCCTCTCTCTCCATAACCGATGTAGCTATCTCTACAGATCCTCTGTATCCCCAACAATCCCTATCCCAGTCTCTGATGGCTCTTACCCTGTCCCCCCTTCAACAGCCTATTGTATCACCACCTCTGCCACCAAGCAATCTCGCTCCCATCTCGTGGCATCTCCCTCCTCATGCTCCCTGGCCACCTCCACTCGCAACCCCTCAATCTCTACTTGCAGGTCAACTGCCTCATCCCGTGCCTCATCTCTCTCTCTCATCAATCTCCACTTTGTATCTGACACTAGTGTGGCCAAGGCCAAATATATCTCTCACCCTAGGTGAATCATGTCTATAGCTCGCTCAGCGCTGCCTCTAACCTGACCCGCTCTGCCTCTGTCTACTGTAATCTCTGCTCGCAGAGGCGTAGTCTCTCTACAGTCCCTCTCAGCACCATTGTGGGGTCCTCTCCTCTAAGTGGTATTGTTGACAGTGGTCGAAGGTCATACACATTTGTGTCAATATCCATCTCTCATGGCTCATACCCCTCGCTCTCTGCCGACGCCTCCATTGCATCCACGTCTATCTTCGAAGGGGATCCCTCTCTCCCCAAGTCATCCTCTCTTGTGCTCTATTGGTCTCACCCTCCTCCTATCTCTATCACTGATACCCTCCTGTGGCCGTGTCTACCTCCTGTCTCTCTTGCGCTCTACTAGTCTCAACCTCCTCCCCTCTCTCCTGTTGTTGACCTCCTGGGGATGCGCATGCCTCCTGGCTCCTCTCTCCCTGGATCTCCGCCCCCTATCCTATTGTGCTGCAGCCCTGACCTCATCCTCTCCCTCCTATCCTCCATCCCCTCCAGATCTACATCGTCGTCTCCTCCTCCTAGCTGCCCTAGCTGGCTCCTTGACTGCTCCAACAGCCTCCTCCCTCCCCCTCTTGGCTGCCCTCGCTGGCCCCTCGGCTGCTCCCACCACCTGTTGTCCTCCCTTCGCCTGACCTCCTCTATGTCATCCTCGGGGTGCTGGTCCTGCTGCCCTCAGCCGTCTCTCGTCCTCTAACCCGAACCCTAGTGCTCCCTCAATAGGCACCACTGGGGTAATCCGTAGCAGTGGATGTCACCGGAACCACTGTCGATACCGATCTGTCACCCCTGCATCCCTCTGCCCCTCCCATCTGTCTAGGTATGGCATAAACTGTAATGTCTCCAACTCCTCCCACACTGCCTCCAGGCTCAACTGAGCCCCCCATGGCCGCTCTCGTGACAGCCATCGGAATCTCACCCGCACCGCGGGAATATCCTGCCTCACTCCAAATTGTTGTGTCACCCGATCGGGTCTGTGTAGCTCCACTATAATTGAAATCCGCCCAACAATATAACATATGAAGAAGTAACCGCTATGTGCCTCCTCATCATCCCTCCAGCCCCTGAAGTGCCGCATCATATAGGGATGCCACACCATCATCTCCTCCTGCACATCATCGAACCGTCTCCTCCATATGTCTACATCTCTCACATCTCGATACCGCAGTATCGCTCCCGCCTCTACTCCCCACCCCCAGGCCACAACATCTCTATCATCCTGCTCTCTTAACCTGCGCACAATTGGTCGGGTCACCTTGATGTGCTCCCACGCCCAAACCTGTAGTAGTGTTACATGGGCCACGCTCAGTGCTCTCTAGTAGCATACCTAGTGCATGTCCCGATACAGTTGTGCTAGCATGCATGTCCCCCATGCGAACTGCCCTTCCCGACCCTTGATGATATGCTGAATCACCTCGACGAACCTGAGATGTAGGAATCACCCACTCCGGTCTAACACTAGGATCTCGCTAAGTACAAGGACAAAACTGGTACCCTGCAGGACATCATCCTAACCACATCCAACTGCCCCCGCTAAACCGGTAGATCGTCACTGCCAAAAAAAATGTGCACAGACTCATCCAGCGCCTCACCCTCTGACCAGCACTCGCTAACTGCAAGCCCTGCTAGAGGGAGCCTCAAAATCTGCCAAACATCTTCTAAGGTCACTATCATTTCCTCGGTCGGCAGGTGGAATGTCGATGTCTCTAAGTCCCAGCGCTCTATTAGGGCTGTCAGCATGGCCCTGTGGGCCTTAATTGTCGGATATGTCAGCATATGGAGTAATCCTTCCTCTGCCAGTCTCTAGTGCTCCACACCCGTCATCTGTGCTGTGCATCTTGCCAAAACTTTGGATCGTCTCTCTCGCGTTCACAAACTCTCCACCTTCTACATCCATCACCATAGTACTTTGTTAGTTTCTTCTTGCATTGTTTTCCCCCATTTTCTTGCCCCGAGATTTCCCTTCCCTAATCCCCCTTCCCCCTTTTTTTTCCCTATCTTCGGCCGTTTTGTTTCCCCGGCTTCACCCTGACCCCTTGGGAGGACTCACCCCGTGAACGGGAAAACCCGCCCGAGCTTGCGGGCGAGCCTGCCCTAGCTCCAGTGGACCTGCCCCACAAATGGGTGGACTCGCCCGAGCTGGGGCAAGCCCACCCAAGCTCGTGGGCGAGCCCACCTGAGCTCAGGCAGACCTGCCCCAAGAACGGGCGGACCCGCCCCAGCTCGGGCGAACTTGCCCATTTGGCTGGGCGGACCCACCCCAACTAAGGCAGACCCACCTAGCTAGTGGGGCAGACCCACCCTAGCTCGGCAGACCCACCCCAGCTCGAGCAAAACCACCCAAGGTAGACTGATGCCCCACTGCACCCCCCCCACCACGAAGCATAATCTCACTCCCCCCGCCTGCCCTGATTTCACAAAACAAAAAAAATAAAAATAAAAAATCATTTTTTCCCACTAACCCATTTTTCCTCCCCCCCCCACAAAACCCATATTTTTGTTTTTTTTGCAACAAATTGAAACAATTGCTAAAATCACAAGGTGGGGTTTCGAACTAACCTGACGTGGCACGACACACTCTTCGAAGAATCGCCGCCTCTCGCCCCCCGATGAATGATGTCTGAATTGTACTCCAGCATAGTGTCTCCTCCCTCTTGCTCTTTCCTCCTCTTCCTCTTCTCCTCACTTGACAGCTGTCCAAATGAGGAGAAATAACCCCCTCACTCCCCTTATATAGCATTTTCCCCCCTTTTTCACTTTTTAAAATGAAAGGAATTTTTTCCTTTTATTTAGCCTTTTTTGGGCCTCAACTAATTCCCTAACCCCTTTGTCTTCCCAGGGCCGCCATTTCCACACTGTAGACCCGTTTTCCTCCATTCAAGTGCCAATCTTCTCAATTTTCCATGTTCTTTCCATCGACATATACCACTTCATCTTTTCGAGAAGTTTCCCTGGGCCCCCTTTTCTGTCCCTATCTCCTTCTCGAGGGGGCATACCCTCCCATGATCTCTCAATCTTCTATCATAAGCCTTCCCTTGCGAGACCAGGGCATCCCCTTTAATTCTCCTCTATTCGAGTAGCTCATAATCTCTCTCATGCTGGGACATCTCTTTTCCAATCGTTTGTGTTTTATT
The DNA here is from genome assembly GCA_007258455.2 of Sequoia sempervirens. NCBI lineage: Eukaryota > Viridiplantae > Streptophyta > Pinopsida > Cupressales > Cupressaceae > Sequoia > Sequoia sempervirens. Next base: position 225,238,885 of record VDFB02058242.1, on the reverse strand, counting down.
TTTTCTTTGAAACCCTATTATCTTAATAGTGTTTCAAAGAGGGGAAAAATGTAGACATTCAAATTTGACCACATCCATATGGTCAAAGTTGTCTTCCTTATCATCCCTTTGCTCCCTTAAAATTATCCTCTTTGCCAGTATTAATTAAATCATTCATTTAATTAATATTGTGTTTTTTGCATAAAGTCTCCCAAAGTATTTAATTTGATAAATACTTTTCCCCTCTTGCCTCTTTAAATTAAATAAATACATCACTTTGTTTAATTTAGTCATATTATCTTCTGGAATTTTAAATTTACTTTTAAAATTCCTTATTTTCTCTCATTGTCACATCCTCCAACTTTTGCAAGTTGACTTCTAATCCCTCTTAGCAATCTAACCCTCTTTCTTAGTCATAATTAATTTATGATTAAGATGTGCACACTCTTAATCATCATTAGGGTCACATCCTCCATCATTTCCTACTTGCCTCTAACATGTCATTAATTAGTCTAATCAAGTACTTGCACAACCTTAACCACTCAATTAGGTCATCCATAATCTCCATATCATTTATGGAATGTGTCCTTAGTCAACTTCATTAAAAGTTTTCTCTTTTTAAACAAGGCATCTCCATTCCCCATGTGAATTTTTAATTCATATTTAATCCCCCAATGCATTTAAAGAAATTTTAAATTCCTTCTCTCATCCCTATGAGAATATTTGAGGAATTTTTAATTCCCCACATGTCCTCTCACCCACATGGGGACAAGTACCTCCTTTATGAGGAGATCTTGTCCCAATCCCAAGGTACTATGTACCACCTCCATGTCATGTACGACCACTCCACCTCATGTACACATCACCCTTTTTAAGCCACTTCCCATGCCACATGTTAAGATGTGATGGCTTGTGAGTTCTCAACTCACCTTAGCCCTACATCTTGATCTTGGTGGCTCAATCTTGACCATCCATTTCTCTAGAGATTTTCAAAATCTCTATAAATACCCCCTCTTTTCTCTCATTTTGGGAGAAATCATGCATTGTAGCCAAACTCTTGTAAAATTTTCCTAGAATCCATACTTAGCCATTTTCATGCTTGCACCCACTTCCACTCATCTTACTATCTTCATACCATCACCTAGCTTGCATCTTGTGCTATCCAAGGAGCATACACATCAAAAATCGAAGGGCCAACCAAAAGATTGATTCGACACAAGGTAAAAAGTTTCATTTGATGCATTTATTTTGTGTTGAATCCAACTAGGCTAATCTTGAGGTGTAGGTTGTTTTTAGTGTTGTTTGCACTCTTTTGCTTGTTGTTCATATTCTAACACTTAGATTTGACCTATCACAATTGGAAACTTGAGTAGTAGGTTGTTTGTCTTTCAGTTGAAAATAAGGGTCAGTGCACTCCAAAATTCATGTGGAATCATTTTTGATATTCTGTATTATTTACATACAACAGAGGCATCATGACAACCAATATTTAAAATGAGATTGATATGTGATCCATTATTGACTTGGAGAGTCCAAGAATGATTTATAGTAATCATGTCTATGCACTACATCCCAATGCCTACATGATGTAAATTAGTTATAAATACCCTTAATGCAATACATTAGGTCCTTTTCACTTAAGAAGTTCCTTGCACTTGATCTACATCCATTTGCAAGTGCATCTCCATACACAATAGTGGAAACCATGTCATTGGAAAAGGCACTTGTTCTTTTTCGTCAATTAGGTCTACGTCACCTTTGCGTGCTTCCTAAGACTTTTGATGTAGGCACATTCCTTAATCTTTAGTTAAATCTTTATAAAACTGACCCATTCTTGTACTTAGAGGTTTTCATTGAGGCCTAGGGCTTTGGAATTTCCCCACACTTATGTCGGCTATATATAAAATCTAGGTGTTCATTTCTTAGGAATCAAGTTGTATGTACTATGATATACTCAGTGAAATAAATTAGGGGGGACATGCCCATAAAATAGCTCTACTTTTCTTTTAATACTTTAGCATTTATCATCTGCTTATATCTATTTAAATTTTGCAATCCACACAATTCATATGTTTTCACTGCTACATGAAGATCTGTTATGTCATTTTTGCAATGCTATATTGTTTGTTGATATTACAAACCTTATACGCATTCTTTTGATTCTGCTATGTTCTACTGTTGATACTAAGAGAATCAGTCAGTAATTCTATTTTTCTATAAATTTTGCACTTGCGGAGTTATTAAACATTGTAAGTTCATTCAAAAAAACAACACTCATTTCTCAAACCACCTTTTACTTGTTTATTCTAAATTGTATAAGCTATTGGGAGGGACATTATTGGTTTGATATATGGTTGAGGAAGAAGGTCAATGTTCATATATCTAAATCTATGAAAAACAATTGGTTTATTTTTAGTTTGATGTTCAAACATCTAAACATATGAAAAATAATTGGTTAGTTTTCTCTGTTGAGGTTGTATAGCATAAAAGAGAGAAGATTTTTTTTTAATAGATGAAGTGGTTCAATGACTTCAATTTGGAAATCGTTTCTTATTTGATTGTGGCACAGGTACCTTTGAAGTTGTATGTTGATGAAGACAATATAATGAGGCTCCCGGATACAGGGTAATATTTAAACAGTTGAATTTTGCAAGTTTCTCCTTGATTGTCTCTCAGAGGAGGTCAATTCAATCCAAGGAGCCTTCTCTCATATTTTTGGGTGGGGATTGTCCATTCTTTTTTGATTTTGTTCCTAGCTTTCTTGTGAACCTAGTGTATCTCTACTTATGTAATGTTTATGAGATTTCTATATCTTTGAACAGTGTACTCTTGTTTTGCAGGATGGTAAGAAAACAGTTATAACTTTGGGCTGCAGTTGAAGACAGTGCTAAGGGAAGATCATATCAGTTTTGAATAAACTATTTTGGGTTGTCTCATTTGTGACTACTTGGCATACCATTCTTGGATGTACTATCATATTCCACATCAATCTTTTATCGGACATTAACACCCAAGCTTGGATACCTCTTTGCTGATTTTTTAGATGTAAATATTGCAAAATATGAGTGGAGCCTAAGAATGGAAAGATTTATAGTAAAGTAAATGTGCCTTTAAGTAATTGATAATAAAATCTAGAAAGACTATAAATTTTACTGAAATATTAAAATGCAATAGAGTGTAACATATTGAAGGTGTCAAATATAAAAATATTAAAGTAATAAAGCTACAAAGTCAAAGGAGTACCAATATTACAATCCCTGCCAAGTTAATGGTAAGTTGTAGACCATATCTTGTCCTCGGGAAAAAAAAATCTCAAATATTTATCATATTTTGTTTTTCTTGCAAACTCCTTGCAATCTCATACTTGAGATAGAAATGTACATGATCATAAACCAAAAACCAGCTAAAGATCCTTAACCCTTACTAATAAGTGCAAATACCACTTCAAAATCTCAAAACTAGTAAGCTTTTGTAATTAATCTGCAATACACTTTTAATCTTAAACAATATAATAACCTCTAAATTAGATTTGCTAATATATGCACTCAACAGTTTAGTAACCCTAAATCACCTCCCAACCCACCTTAACTCTTAAGCCAACTCAACCCTTAAAAAAAATAGGTATATATTTCCTCCCCAGACTTCATTTCCCTGAAAATAAGTGAGATAGCTCACTCTTGAACTCTGCCAAAAGTTTGATAGCTCACTCTTGAAGTCTAACAAAAGTTTGATAGCTTCTCCATATGCATTCCCGAAAAACACTTCAAAAGCTCAAAATCTATGCAAATTGCATACCAGCATTTACACCCAGCCAACATTTTTGTCCTCCCTGGGACAAGGAATGATAATTTTTCCACTATTTGAAGATTTCATTTGCATTTTCACTCTTGATTTCCACAATGGTAGGTTGTTCACTCTTCAACCTTCGCAGTGTCTTGGAGATGTCTACTTGCTTGAAACCTCCTATGCTCTAAAATTTATTACCTCCTTGCAATGGTTCCACAAACACCAAACTCTTTATCAAGTATTTCATCAAACAATTAGCCACAATTTGGACAATAAAATCTGATTACAAATATATTATTGTTCTAAATTTAAAGATTGATTTTATCTCCACAAAGTTGTTTGATTATGAGTAAGATCCATCTGATTTAGTTCATCACCTAAGCTAGGTTCATCATGGTTGTGTACAACTGTGATCCTCAGAAAGTAACTTGGATGGCCTCTCAATTGTGGCAGGTTTTCCATTTCTACATCTCACAATTTGCATTCCTCGAATGACTTTCACACTATATATTTTTTTTTAGGGTGATTGTGTTCTGACAACTTTTCTAATAAAGAAACAAGAATTTTGATCTTCAAATCAATATTCTTCTACAATTAGTAATACTTTCCTTTTGTTATGTTTCCATATGCAAGAAATAGATACTCAATCTTCTTTGGTTTGTACAACACCTCTGAAATTTGATTTTATTTTTTGTATGAATTTTTGCCACTACTTCTAAATAAAATTGTCATTCTTGAAGATATCTTCACATTTTCAATAATGTCAATCTCTGGCCCATTACTCACCAGTATCAAAGTGACTGCATTGCTCATCAAAAGCATGGATATCTCCTTAAATGTTGAATGGTATGGGTGGTATACAATTGTTGTCTTCCTAGCAATGTTAAGTAGATCATTTTAGTGGTTTGTATCATAATTATGATAAAATCTTTATACTCTTAGTGGATGCCACATTGACTATACTACCTTCTTTATCACACCTAATATTCTTAAATCTCTTTAGTTTGTGAGTTGGATAGATTGCATTTCCTTTGTCAATTTTGGTTTCCCAAGTTCCTGTCCAATTGATTTCAGAAGATAATGAATAATGATCCCCATCCACAATGCTTTGGATATGATTTGAAAGAAAGTCTACATGGGTATCTTTGGATAAACATCTAGATTATTTGTAATTATTTTACTTTTAACACTAAGGCCTTCAATGGTTTGGATGCATTACCTTAACTGATGTGTTCCAGCTGCTTCTTTGTATGTTCAACTGCAAACATAAGATCACTAAGGAAAAATAACAATTTTAGTTCTCCCAAAAAAAAATCAACTGCAAACACAAGATCAATAATGTTCAAAAAATTATAAAAAACTATCGGTGTATTCCTTGCAGCTCCCCCGGCTGCAAGTGCTAGTATTAAAAATATTTTTTAATAATGAATACTTAGTTTTTAGCCGATAGTTAGCTGATAGGCATATATATAGTGTCAGCTTTCAGCCAGATAATTGTCTCACACCGGTTTTTTTTTTTTACATCGGTATTCAGTCTTTTACAATTTGTCCATATGTAATCACTGTTGATAGATTGGACTGAAATGGATTAAATAAATGGAATATCAAGACGTGAATGTCAGGAAGCGTCACCACCGACGGGCCTAAATTGTTAATGGAAAATCAAGCGATTGAAGGCGGTGGGCTACAAAACATATATACATGTCGTGTGCTGAAAGCAATTAATTACCATTTTCCCATGTATATGTGTTGTGTGCTTAAAACGTAGTATGACGTGTATGCTTAACGTGTAGCAGAGGGAATAAGTAATGGGACGTCTAAGAGTTTTCGTACCATGTGCTTCTACTGATCACCACCTCCACTGAAAGGCACAGGGCACTGTCTATAGAGGCCACAAAATGCACTGGACAGATCCATAACCGTCAAAAGCCCCGAAGCCCGTAGCTGTTAGAAGGCCTGTATCTGTGAGAAGCTTGGGGAGAGTTTTCATGTGTGTACTGGGAATTTAAACCCTACAATTTTTCAATATTTTCTTTTCAAATGCCAAAAAAATCTAAGTTACTTTCATATTGTAAATATAAATATAATATAGATTTATATTTTCATAATATATATTTTTTATATTATATTTATATAATATATAATAAATTTATAGGAATTAAAAATAATAATAATAAATTTTAATATATATTTTATTATATATTATATAAATATACTATCTTTTAATATATAATTTATATTATATATAAAACCCTCTTTTCATATATAATATAATATAAATTTTATATTAAAAAATAATATCAAAAAATATTATATTAATAATGTTATATTAAAAATTATATAAAAAGGGGGGGTTTTATGTATAATATAAAATATATATTAAAAGATAGCATATTTATATAATATATAATAAAAATATATATTTTATTATATATTATTATATAAATATAATATAATTTTTAATATAATATTTTTTATATTATTTTTTAATATATAATTTACATTATATATAAAACCTTTTTTTTATATATAATATAAAATATATATTAAAACATATATAAAAATATTAAAATTTATTATTATTATTTTTAATTCGTATAAATTTATTATATATTATATAAATATAATATTAAAAAATATATATTATGAAAATATAAATCTATATTATATTTATATTTACAGTATTAAAGTAACTTAGATTTTTTTGGCATAATATTAAAAAATTGTAGGGTTTAAATTCCCAGTACACACGTGAAAACACTCCCCGAGCTTCTGACGGTTACGGGCCTTCTGACAGCTACGGGCTTCAGGGCTTCTGACGGTTACGGATCCGTCCAGTGCATTTTGTGGCCTCTATAGACAGTGCCCCATTGAAATCTCCGTATTTCATAAGGACGTGCAGATCATGCAAAACTGTTCCAGTGTAGTTTGTTGTAGCCTATATTTCAGGTAATCTTCTCGATGTCAGCAAGACACCTTTGACCGGGTAGAGTGAGCGGTCCACAATCATCACTCGGCGCTATTTCCATATGTTTTTCAAATGCAGAAGACGTCCGCCAAAGCCTTAGGGGATATTTGAAGATTTTGCTTGCGGAGAAACAGGTACCATACCCAGATTCCAGACAAAACTTTCCTGAGTTTAACTGATAAAAGCACAAACAAATTAATGAAGTATCTGTGACAGATTTTGTTGGTTATCTTGTAATTTTTAAGAAACCAATTTTGAAATGTTGTATTTATTTTTCAAGCATGCTAGTGGATTTGAGGAGTATGTGTTAGTTATTCACATAGACTGATGACCTATTTATTTTTCTTTTGAATCTGAAGAGTTTGGATTTGTACCTATAAGAAATAAGACAGATCGTTATTGACATGCCCATGCCTCCCTTATCTTGTGCATGATTTTATTTTGTATGACAAATATCTGAATGCCATGCTAATCTTTGTTATTGAGTTGGAATTGGCTAGATTTAGAAATCTGGAAACTCAAACTGTGTCCTAAGGAGACATGCCAGCAATGTTCTGTGTTCTTCTATGAATCTCAGGGCTGGAGAATCAGGTCACTTAACATGGTTCAGACTTGGCAGGCCTATTTTGTACCCAGCCAAAAAGATTTGCAAATTAAATATGTTAAAACTCAATCATAATCACCTAAAAAATAACAAAATCAGTAAAAATGAATCCTCAGGGCTACAAATCCTAGTTTTTCTCTTATAGAGGCTGCAGTTTAGAAACTCAAATGCTTAAATGAGGGAAGGGCAATTTACCACCTACAAAGTTTTGTTTTAGGTCTTTTCTCATGGAGTGGCTAGTATCCTGGGTCTAGTCAACTGGACTTGCTAACTTGGCAAATTAAATCTGTTAAAAATCAATCAAAATCATCTAAAAATTAACAAAATCACATAGAAATTTAGATTTTTATTTTTAGGTCTTTGATTATTCAGTAGCTTGTTTTATGGGTCTAATCATCCAGATTTTCTTTGGCTTACTCAACTCCCGACTAGGCAAGTTCTGTCATGACTCTAGTGTTTCAAAACTAGAGTTTAATAATAAATATAAAATATGCATTTGTGCAGGATGAATAAAGTCAGCAGACATGTTAATATGTGCATTGCCCTTTTAACTTTTTTCTTTAATGACATAGATTTCTTGTAGTTATGAGTTAAATCTCTTTTTGTTGTGGCTGTAATGTAAAGGTGAAAGAAGATGCTACAGTGGGTGAAAATGTGTGGGTACATCTTTTTAAGAGAATCCTGCTTTCATCAGTCTAGAGACCATAAGCGCAAAGCAAATCCAACACACTATCCAGAACTAAGCTTTTTACCTTAAGGTATTATAATTCTCAATTCTTGTGTTAACCTGCTTTTACATGTTAAGAACATCTACTTTGCATGATATATGTATAACATGCTTTTCAGGAATATATATTCTCCTGCAAAAAAATCAACATTTCTCAGAAAATCTAGCTGGGAAGTGGATTGTGTTTGAGAGGGTTTTGTGATGGAGAGACACTGCTTTTGTGATGGAGTAGAAAGGAGAGCGAGGAATGTAGGTCGTCCTCTGTATTTAGCTGAGCTAATTTGATAGTGCTCACCTGCTGAAATTTGTCACATGTGATTCCAATCTTTTTTGTTCCTTAGAGAAAATCTAGTTGAACCAAGATGGATTCACAAACAAAATGAAGAACTTCAACTCTTTGGCATCCATCTTCCTACACAAAAGCAATGAAATAAACAGGAGAGGATTGTTGGCTAGAGATTTGTTGAAAGGAAATCGAACTTGTGATCTCATCTTATTGGTAGTGATCAAATTTTTATTTGAATAATAGATAAGAACCATTTTGTAGATGGAGGTTAAATTGACATTAAACTGCTAGAGCACGGAAGGTTGTCCACAAGAAGGTATCTGCTTTCTGGAGGAAATACATTGAAGGGCATCATAATCAAATCTGTTCATAGATACATGAGCATAAAGCAAACCGATCTTTGTTCTCAATATTATCAGTCAAACATGGATTATGGCAAAAACAATGAAAAAGAAAATAACACATTAAGATGTGTTGTCCTCCTGCAAATCAAAGAAGCAACAACCACAGTTATGCATCGTGTAGGAAGAGCAATAGCTATGGACAAGTGTAAATCAGAGGAGCAGAGCAGATACATGGTGTTGTCAAGGGGCCCCAATTAGCTGTGGGGGGCATTAGGATGTCTCATTCTGCACACCAACCATCCAGAGGTCTGCCTCTTCAATTCGTTGTCCAGTTCAACTTGTATGGTGATCACCATTACATTATTCACACTAATTATTAAATTATCAGTGCAATGTTATGCAGTACCTTAGTTTGACTGTTGTACGATAATAAATATTCTTCATTATGGCGTCTGGCTTCTGTTTTTTTGGTGCTATTAACTTGTAATGTTCCTAGGTAGTAAAAGTGTGAACTTATTGAACTGTATCGATTGTTGCATTTGTTAAGTGTGTTCCAAGCTTCATACAAATGAGTGAAAATGGCACTATGTATTCATTGAATTCATTCCTTTGAAAAATGTGTTTTTTTATATGATAATTGAATGCTTAGGTGCTGGTAGGATGCGTTTGTTTGGGCACTTTAAAGATGGGCCTAACATCTTCACCCTACTTTTTCAGGTAGAAAGATTAAGTCATATGCCGTAGACAAATTGAATGGATCTGCTGCTCTGCACCAATAGTATTAATTTATATTTGGGCACATATTTTAAATATCCAAGGATGGATTATAGATAAAGATGTGATTTGATTATGAACAATAATAAGATTTGATAAGATGTGTGTTTCAAATTCATATATATGTATCAGTTCTCTAGATCTGTACTTGGGACATGTAGAGAGTCAAAGGAACTCTTAGAGCCACTTGTTTTACAAAGTATTGCAGCTCACATTGCTGCAGACCAGAATCAAAGCAATGGACGCTTTTAAGATCTATGTCAGCATCCATTTGCTCAATATTTCCCAGGATATGTCAATATGAAGTGGCATCTCTATTATCAACTCATTTCTATCCCGGTTGTTTATAACCAGGGATTTGCAAACCATTAGGGATTCTGTAGTTATTCATAAACCTCAGCTTTCCAAATCCATCCACATATAGGAAAAGTGGAAAATTCATTGCCAGGGGATTCTGCCACTACCCATCCTCCACATTTCTAATGAAAAAGTTAAAAAAAAGATCGATAAAGCATTTTATTTGCTACTCTAAAGTACAACAAAGGTCATGGCTGTGAAGGACAAACCAAACTCATTTAGGTCATTTTATATTTACATGTGTTACCACTCCAAAATCTATTTATATTTATATTATATTCCTGAAACATTAACATTCATTGAATGACACTAAAAGCTCAAGATTAAGTTGAATGAGAAGGGGAAAAAAGATCCAAAAGCAGCGTCTCTCCATCTCAAAACCCTCTCAAACAGAATCCACTTCCCAGCTAGATCTTCTGAGAAAACCCACCTGGGATTCTTGCTAGAGTCACCAACGAAAACAACCCAAAACCCTCCGACTACTTGTAAACCTGGTAGTAAACAAATAGGCAAATATTTGAAAATTTCAGAGGTAATCCAATAGAATTCATCAGCTCCTGGGAAGTTTAAAATAGCATATAAGTATTTGTTATCATTTTACTACAATTGGTTTCAATGATATTTCCAAAGACAGGGCTAATAACATTTAGATAATTATATAATACTACCGGTGTATTCCCCCGGCTGCAACTGCTCGTTTTATTATGACTCAAATTTATAAATATATTATTAACCCCCGGAAATATCACTGACTTTTCCCAAGTGTTGCAATAATTCATAAAAAGCGTCCACAACTCTGTTTAACTCACCCATCACTAACATTCCCATCTCTACACATTCAGGAACCATCTCTACACATTCAGGAACCATCTCTATACTTTGAGGAAGGAACGTCGTCAGGAGTTCGAACGGAAGTTCCCTTCCCACGGGGGAAGTTTGTGTGAAAACACCTATCCATACCCATTTTCCCTCTTTCACCCGCGTATTGGAGAAGACTTGAATACCCCTACGGAATTCTAGTAAGATGGTATCGGAAGCAGAATTTAGAACAAAGCACACCATCGCTCCCTCGTTGAAAGAACGGCTCTGCGAAAAGCTATAACTCCAACCAAACCAGTCCTCCTTCCGTACAAGCGAGTCAACCAAAGTGACACCAGGAAACGTAAAAGACTTCACAATCACCTCCACGCCAGGCGCTGTCCTTCCGCATATTATACATTCGGATGGCCATTTCTGCAACATACCATACAATATAATCAACCCATAAACAACTATTACATAATAATATGTTCATGTATCTAAAAACTATTATTACCTTTATATTTGTAGTTTGAAGGCAATGTTCAAATGCTGATATGTGGCATGCTGCTGACAGCTCTAGTCTCATCAAACTCTCCATATGCTTCAGACTTTGTATGACTGGCACCTTCCCCCAAGTATGTGCTTCCAAAATCTCCAATGACCTACAATTTTCCAATCCTTGTATTTTCTTAAGCTCCTCACATTCCATTATACTCAGTTTTTCTAACCCTACGATACCACAATCACAGCTTATGCTTTTCAGATTTGAACATTTCCACAGAGATATTTCCTTGACTGATATTGGCAAGCTATCGATCTCTACTACGTGGTGACTGTCGGCAAGTAATAGAGTTTGGAGGCTGGGCCAACATTGTTGAGAGATTGATATCCTGGACACAGGACAACCCCATAATATTAAATATGTGAGGTTGCACAATGAAGAAGGAAAGCAACCCGACTGCATAACCAATTCAGTGAGGCCGCAGTGGTAAATGACCAGACTTTGAAGGCTATAAAAGTTCGCAAGTGTTTCTGACGCGAGGGTGAGCTCGGAGCATTCATTGAATTCAATATATTGGAGATGTATGAGCTGCTTGAATGAAGCTGGCAACATCATCAAACCATTGCAATTTGCCAAACATAGGTCCCGCAGATTTGTCAAATCGCCGAAATTGCTAGGCAGCGATTTCAGCTTATGGCATCCACTTAACTCGAGGTACTCTAGGGATTGGAGACGGCAAAACTCTTCTGGTAGACCTTCGATCCCACTGCATTCTCTCAGATATAGAACCTGCAGATTTGTCAAATCGCCGAACTGGGTAGGCAGCGATTTAAGCTTATGACATTCACTTAACTCGAGGTACTCCAGCGATTGGAGACGGCAAAACTCTTCTGGCAGACCTTCGATAGGAGCTCCGTTGGCGTCAAAGGTTATCTTTTTCAAATGCTTTAGAAATCCTATTGAACGAGGAAATGTCAGGAAACTTCCGGCATGAGTGATTTTCAGCTCTCTCAGCTGCACTGGAGGCTGCAGCCACGTTCATTTTCAATTAGGCAAGATCGTTCAACAACTACCAAAGATCTTAAAGATATTCCTGCATAAATAACAGTAAGGAAAAGGGAAACACTTACATCGACAGTCTCGCTCCATAGTTGTTCTAATTTGGAAGCCTCACGAAGCTCTAAAAATCTCAACTTCTTCAACGAAATCCATGACTGAAGAGCTGTGTGCGGAAAGTTGGCCCATCGTAGCCAGACAAGGCCTGCTGATAGTGTCGCTAATTCTTCTGTAAAATAATTGTTTTCAACATCCAGGATTTCTAAACCCCGCTTAAACCTTCTATCTGAACTTCTTAAAAGCTCCATACACTCCTTATAAAACTCATCTGTTTTGGCTTTAATTCCCCGAACCAGCAAGCTTTCCTAAATGGAAAAATATAAAAATCAGCGAATTTTGGAATATCAATGACTATAGTTAACAATATTTTCTTATTGAAATAATGGATGGCGTATAAAAGATGATATTAAACTCTACCTGCTCCTGTGTCTCAATGTAGTTAATTTGCTGCCGTGACCAGAGGCGGTACGGTGACCATGTCTGTGCAATCTCCTTTCCCAAATCCCTCAGCTGATCATGCATTCTTATGCAATTTCTCCAGTCTACCTCAATCAAACACTTATTCACAAGTGTTACCAAACTACACATCCCACTCCATCCGGACCCATCCCACAATGTGATAACTGAATGTATTTCTGTTCCTATAAAGAAACAAGATATATCCAAAAATATTTCTCTGTCTTCTTCATCCAATGCATCAAAACTCACTTTAAGTATGTTTTTAATTTCTTTGGGCAAAACTCTCGAGACCTTATTTAATTGAGCATCCCAATATTCCTTAGACTTTCCATGCACAAGTGCTCCTAATACTTTAAGGGATAAGGGCAACCCCTGGCTAACTTCTACAAATTTATTAACAAGATATTTGAAATCATCTATTGGAGAGGGTTGTAGGAAAGCATGCCAACAAAAGAGTTTTATGGCATGTTCTATTTTTAACTCTTTCATTTTATAAATAGAATTAGAAGAAATTCCCCATGATGTAAAAATGTCAAAGTTTTGACTTGTGATCACAATCACACTACCTTGTCTAAGACTATCTTTTATTGGCAATAAAGAATCTAACTGATCTAGATGATCTACATCATCCAAGATAATAAATACCTGAACAGATCTCAAATACTCTGCTAAGATTGATTTTCCTTCTTCTATATTATCAAATGATATAGTTTTTGAGCCACCAAGGTCTTGGAACATTTTTCTTTGCTTTTCATGAAAATTTTTAGTTGACTCATCTCGCACATTGAAAACAAAACTACATCTGTAGAAGGAGTGCACTTTTTTGTTGTAGTATTCTTTTGCTAATGTGGTTTTTCCACACCCACCCATACCAGTGTTCCCCACAATTTTTACATTTTTAGAAGATTCAAATACACTTCTTTCAAAGTCTAGTAAGGTTTCATCAAGAGCCACGGGATGCTTGGCCACCACTAATGAAATCTTTTTAGGATGCTTCAATACATAATTTACAATATTCTTCAACATTTCTTTATCACTACACAAAAAAAAAATTAAAAAATAATAAGATGTCACCCAAATTAGTTTTCTCTAAAAATAAATCTTAAAAATACATTAATATAACTTACATAACATTATTTAACTAATAGATAAATATCAATTGTTTATATGAAGTGGAAGAGAGAGATGAAAAATAAAAATAACACATTTTACATGAAGTAATGTTTTATGCCCTTTAAAAAAATTTGAAAAAGAATAAGTAAAGAAATAAAAACCTTAGGAGAGGATTTCAAAAATAAAATTAATTTTTAAAAATATTTAAAAGTGGATTGTAAGGATAAAATTATTTCTTGTTATGGAACAAAATAAAGATTTAAAAAATCATAATGGAGAAATTAGCATACTCATGTCATATTGTAGTTAATTTTCTATCCATCTTGGTATTTTTTATGCATGTCAATTTGTAGATGTTGATTGCTATATCTTTAAGTAGAAATCACATCAAAATATCATGCACACCTTTTTTATTATTCCAAAATAAATTGTTGAGAGAAGATATAATGCTGTTTGGTGGAAGCCTTTGTATTGTGATGGATTATTGATGTGTTCTTATTCTCTAAATTAGATAAATCATTTTTATTAGGATTTTATAAGATGTAAGTGTCTCATTCTCATGTTGTTGTGAGGAAAAGGATGTCATTTATTTAACCCCTTGACTACATCACAAAAGATATAAAAATATTTTGATTCTTACAATATTAATAATTATTAAATATAAATTATAGTTTTGATTTTGTAGAATATTAATTGAAGTATTTTAAAATTTTCACAATTTCAAAATCTATCAATTTTTTAAAAGTGAATTTATTTTAATGTTAATTTTTTTTAATGTATTTAGCATAAATTTCATAACTTATTATATGTGAGAATAAGGTTCAATGTGGTAATTGAACAATAAAATTTGAATATTTTTAATAATATTACAATGGTGAAAATTGCATTCATGTGTCTTTTTTTCTTATGTTTTTAGTTCATTTCTACTAAAATACTTTTATGCAATGACGAGTTTATAAGTGATATGATTTTATGAATTTCGTTCATGACATTATCATTTCCAAGTCCCATTAGCATAGTAAACACATTCCTAGAAGTTTCTATAAAAAATGTTAGTTCCTTACATAAATTTAGACAACAAAAATCTAAGGTGAAAATTCCTTAAAATAGATTCACATGCTAGAATAATTTTGCATTCACAAAGACGATTTCTATAATTGTGGACCTCACCCAATCAATGGAGAAAACAATTTTTTGGAACCTAGCCAATTGTCACATTCAATTTTATCAAATCCTAAATGTTTGATGAATAGATGAAAAGATTATTTATATCTATGACACTAATTCTTTACGATCAATTATCAAACTAATTATAATGTTTAATTAATTAGTTGATAGGCTTTTTTGTGGACTTGCAGGTGGACTTGCAGGTCCAAAATTGATCTGTAAACATGTCTCATGTCTGAAAACAAGATTTATTCGTCATTAAATTACTGTTGAATTAGTTGGAAAACAAATTACAAATTCTGATAAATCAGCTGCCATTTAATAGTAAAATCCTCTAAAATATCCTCTAAAATATCATATGAAATTCTAAAAAACCAAAATTAAATTATACCCAATTTCTGAAAAGGATCATTTACTTCTTTACAAGTGTGAAGTATAACGAAAGAAAAACTTTTGAATCAGATTTTGATGTGATAATAAAGCTTTCCTATCTACGCTTAAAAGAGAAAAGATTCCATTTCCAGAACAACTATATTGTATTCCGAGATATATCATAACATGTGATAAAATGAAAGAGAATTAAACACTTACTCCTCATTG
The DNA here is from genome assembly GCA_007258455.2 of Sequoia sempervirens. Classification (NCBI taxonomy): domain Eukaryota; kingdom Viridiplantae; phylum Streptophyta; class Pinopsida; order Cupressales; family Cupressaceae; genus Sequoia; species Sequoia sempervirens. The sequence continues at coordinate 225,223,302 of VDFB02058242.1, read as the reverse complement.
TTGACAATGTGGCCTTTAACATATGAAACCTTTTGCAACGCCATTTTCCAATCCTCGAGCGTTTCTGAAGTATATCTGGCCTTGCCTTCATACATGGAGAATGCTTCAGCATAGGTTCCTCTTATCCAACGGATATCACTGGGATCAACTTTGTAGAACACAGGAATAATTTTCTTGCCAGTTTTGAGAATAAACGATAACTCGGCCAAACACCAAGGGGATTCTGCATATCTGGGTGAAAGTATAGCAATATGCAGGAAAGAAGATTTCATGGCCTCTTGTATTTCAGATGGTATGGAATCCCCCAGTTCAAGCTCTGATTCATCCAAGAAAACTTCAAGTCCCATGAGTTTGAGGGTACGGTAGATAGATGCAGCCAGCGTTTTCTTGGTGTCAGGGCCACGATGGTTTATGAATACATCGTAGTGCACCTTTTTTGTTGGAGTTGAAGATGATGCAGATGCAGATGGCAGCATAATTTCGTTGAAGGCACTGGTAATCTCATTTCCTGTTGCCATGGAGTTAATTGAAGAGCAACTGAAACAAACGCAGGGGTAGAAAGGATACAAAAGATCAAAGGAGTAGAAATAATGTGTGGATGCGTACAGATTCCTGGTTAAGGGATCATGTCTAACACCCACGGGTAAGAATACATTTATGAAAGTCATATTCACGGGCGTTGCAATCCCGTCGAAAATGATTAATCACTTATATTATTAATACTATTTAATTATTTATATTAAGTATTAATTTTTAATAACTTTCTTTAGTGTTAACATAAGAATTTAATGTTGCATCCATGATTGTATGATTGTTCATTGTTTCCATTTTATTTCAAAATTCACAGTTAATATCACTAACAAATATGTAAGAAGGGTGAACGCCACAAACTTCAAATTTCACGAGGTATGTAGTATCTACTAGTCTTTTGTTTGCATTGTTTGACTTTATGATAAATGGATGGACACAAAAAAGTGTAATAGGGTTGCACTTGTCATATCCACTAACCTATTGCCTTAATCAACTTGACAAGTAAAACATATTTCAATATACTTCTTTCGAAACTCGCATACCATATTAAAATTTAGACAAAAGAAAACTAAAAACGACTTGAACCTATAAATTATTCATTCATCTTTGAACACCTCTTTATTACATTCAATAACTTTATATAACCATACAACCTACAACTACCTCATAACTACTAACAACTAACCTCTACTAATTAAAATGATTATTAACTAATCGCTTACATTATTAATATTATTCAATGACCTATATTAAGCACTAATTAAATAACATGAATGTCATGTATTTTTAATAACTACCATATCTGAAAAGTCAGTTAAAGTTGTGAAACATCCCGTGGAAGATTAAAAAGGTAAGGCGGCCCCACAAGTCTTGGAATCAAAATTTATAGCTGACGTATACGGCATTTCAGTGGAAGTAGTTATGGCTGACGTGGAAATCTAATTGCCCCTTGCCGTGCACATAAAATTATCTATGTTGTTTTCATATGCCACAAAATTCCAGTCAATGATGGAGATAAGCATGTATTCGACGGACACCAAATAAGCGTTTTTTTTGGACACCAAATAGGTATATTTTCACGGCTGTTATTTTTCTAACATTAAAATTTATGAGTTTGTTTTTCATTCTTTAATTTTATTTTTTATTGATTAGAATTTTTATAAGGAGGTGTAATGGTTAAGTCAATAGAAAATTATATGTAAGCTAATATGTTAGAGAGTATCATTTTGATTACTATCGTTTAGATTACAAAAATAAAAAATAGAAATATGTAAATTCACACAATAAAGTCAAAATATTATTTCCATAATGATTCAAACCATCAAATTTAGGTTGTCGAGGGACCATATAATTAACATTGTGACGTGTGACTAATAATTGATGCAAGATGGCGTCTCCTTCTACATACTTGACTTTCATAGTATCTTTACACCTACCTCAATCTACAATTTATTACTTCTTAAGATAAGTACAAGTAAATTAATAACAATAACTTTGTTAATATATTTGAATAATTTATAGAAGACCATATGTTAGATAGATTTTGTACCTTGGGTTAAGAAGGTAAAATCTTTAGATTGTCAATATGATCTTCAATTGTATGATTTTATCGTCTATGAAGACACAAAATTATTACTTAGATTATTACAAATAAAAATAAATTACATAAAAAAATTTAAAATCATAAGTCTTTATAATTACAATACCAAATAGATGAGCACCCAAATTTAAACAATAATGTCTTGAAATTAAGAAAATGAGTGAAGGCATAGAAGATCCGATAGAGGTGACCTCAACTACTCATAGTCAACTCCTATTTAAATTTTTTTTCTTGTAGTCTAATAAACCCCCCTTCTTTTTTTACATGACAAACAAACACCAAATAAGGTTAGAGTAGGTGAGTTGTGTGACATCTTTAACCGATGTGTAAAATTTAAAATTTGTGGTTGTTTTACATGTATTTAGTCTTTTTTACTATGACATACTTGCAAGATTTTTCCTCCCTAATGCATTTAATTTGTAGATTCAAGTCATGATTGTCAATTTTATATGCACCATCTCTTCATTTACTATCATCTTTATGTTTGAATAAAATGATGTGAAGGAAAAAATCCACCATACACAATATTTCAATGTATTTTAGAATTCAAATGTAGAAAAGGACATTATTGGACACGTAGCATGCAACTTCCATTTGTTTTCTATAAATACAAAATATATTATATTACTAACTTTAAAAAATATAAATGATACCTAATTATAAATATATAAAATATAAAAACATCAAACAAATATAATATATTGAATATAATGTATACTATTAAAACCCATACCAAACAAGCTTGAAAACAACCTTTTGATGCCCCTAGTTTTGAAGGATGCATTAATCATTTTGGGGTATAATTTGTATTCATTAAAATGTGAACATAATATTTGCATCTCAATTAGGATAGCCATCAATTAGCCACTCATTAGCTACCTCTATTTTTTTTTTTTTAAATAACTTTCTAGTATGCTCCATGTTTATTGTTGGATAGATTTGATAGTCTTTCCTCCCTAAAAATGTAGCTCATTCTATTTTTCAAGTAGAAAAGTGTGGCTTGCAAGGATCAAGCTTGACAACTAGATGATTTTCCCTTCAATAGAGAAGCTCAGGATATTATAGCTATGAATTTATCTATATCTCTCAATAGAATGCTCTGCAAATTAGGTTAAAACCCATGGGCTATTGGCATTATTGAGAAATTTAAATATTATAATCCTTCTTGTACTAAAAATTGAAATAAATCAAAATATGCCCTCTTATGTGGCTTGGTTCTTGTAGTGTCTTATTTTCATGAGTGTCATGTTCTACTCCATTAATGCCTCCATGAAAAGAGTTTTGATCAAAACAATTTACATTGCACTCAATATCTCTAGAAAAAATTCTTGGTTACTACTATCATTCATTAAAACCAATGTGATGCACATATATTTGTTTTATATTCAAATGAATCATGAAAGCTCCATTGAGATGTGTTTACTTTAACTCTTTCTTGGTAAGATACTCCTATTATTTTAATATTTGCATGAAAATTATAGTTGCATGCACAAAATATGTTAGATTTGATATACTTTCCTCCTTAAAAACGTAGCTTATTTTGTTTCTCGACTAGAAAGTGTGGTTTTCAAGGATCAAGATTGACAATCTTAGGTCTCAAAAACATAGGTTTTGAACCTTAAGAGGGTGTCAATCTCTTAGTACTTTTTTGGCTAATGAACGGGGCAAATATGGTTGATAACCACCTACTCTTCAGGCTCTACTAAATCTAAGCAGGTGTACTTGAATGAAAATGAAGATTTAAAGGTTATAAGTGCAATCTTTAATCTAGGCAATCTATTCACAATGGCACGTGGGAGTGAAATAGATGCAAGGCTAATGACTTCGGATGCTTTTATACAAAGAGTGACATACTTGAATATATGGCCTTAGCAAGTAAGGTATGCACATATTTAGAAGCCTCCTAACATATCAAACATGGAGCTAACAACAAAATCTTCATCTTCATATAAGCTTTCTTTATTTCCAATTGTTGATGGGCCATCCATTTCCAATCACAATACTAGGTAATTGAATTTCATAACATCTTATATCTTGCAATTATAACATCCAACCCAAAATACATCTTAAGTTGAGAGGGGTATTCATTAGCATTTATTTATTTTATTTCACTTTGACATCTTGCACTGTGACAAAACAGATCAGGGTTGCCTCAAAAATTTCCCTGGAAAACTAATCAAAACTTCTCCTTAAACCTTATAAATGCACCAACATGTTGAGTTATGATAGGAGAGTATGGTTGTCTAATGGATTTGCATGAATTCATCAAGATTGAAAACTATCAATGCACTCCAAGTTGCTTATTTAGCATTTTATGGAAAAATGCACTTGTCAAACTCAACTGAAACTCACTAACTTTCCTTCTTGAAAAAATATCAAATCTAATTTTGGGAAGTTGCAACTCTGGTTATTAGTTCATTTAGGTGAAATGAACATGTGTGCAAAAGGTTTTTCCATAAATCCTCTTCCTCTACAAAATATCAAGCATGAAAGTTGACCTTTCTGAAGTTTTCTAGGAATGCAGTCACAAAACTGTGTAAAATCCATTTGGATTTGACTTTGAAAAAATACCAAATGAGGAGTTGAGGCTCTGAGAATTGGCATGAAGTTTTATTTACATGGGAAGAATATGGAATGCCAACTAGTTTTTCATGACAATCTTCTAGTTGATAAATGTTGTCCTCCAAAGTTTACCCTTTTGGCAGTTTTAACACTGTGCAGCCAGCAAACCCTTTCCCAAAACCTTTCAACTTGATACTTCAAAACTTCCTTGAATCATATCACAAGAGGTTGAAATTAGGTAGACACATTCACATATGGCAGATAATCATGTGTGTAAGGTGGTTTATTGTGGAATTGAACCAACTTCATTTTGTGATTTTTCGAAGTAAGCTCCTGAAGTAGATTTCACATTCTGTGTTTTTGAGTGTTGCAGTTTATTTTCTTCATTGTGGGAACCTAAATTTTTGCAAAGAATGGTGGGAAATTTCAGGTTCCAACAGTGGCTTTGTTTGGAGATGTATGCCCCTTGTGGGTATAGAAAGAATCTAGGTTTCTAGAGGAGTAGACCAAGTGTCTCATCCATTGGGCAATAGAACTTCAAAAAAGATCACTTTTGTCCCTGCTCTGTTATGGTTTGAAATTCAAACCATAAATGATGGCCCAAGGCCACCCAAAAGAAATTCTTGAACTTACCTTTGTTATTCTGATATGATTTCATTAGATTCCTCTTGAAAATATTCATGCAATTTGCCTTGTTATATCCACTATCATTGGAAACTTTCAAAACAATACTATGTTCAACTTTGCCTATATCTCTTTTACCATTGAGCAGTTCATAATTAGGTATTATCTGAAACTTTCCATCATCATGTGGTACACTCTTTCCATACAAAGAGTATTCACTTTCAATGCACATTTTTCATTATTTTGCTCATTGTCATTGTAGATGTCTAAATTTGGACACTTAATTTATCCAAATTCATCCTCTTTCGTCTTATTTTCGTTAATTAAGTAATACTGCTATTATTTAATTAATATCTTTAATTCTACCAAATCCCTAAGGTATTTAATCAATAATACCTTATCTCTTTAATCCTCCTTCCATCAATTGAATTAAATAAATATTCCATTTATTTAATTCCCTTATGTCACATCCTCCATCATTTTTATCTTATCCTAATCCATCTTCTAATCTCATCATTAGGATGTGCACATGCCTAATCCTTGATTAGGATGTCTAACATCCTCCAACTTTTGCAAGTTGGCCTCTAATCTCTCTTAGCCACCTAACCTTCCTCTAACCCCTCAGCTAGCCTAATCAACCTCTCAAGGAATTTTTAATTCCTTTTATTCTTTCAAGGAATATTAAATTCCTTTTCTCTTCCCCATGTCCTTTATGACATGTGTCCTTGGTCAACCTTATTAAAGGCTTTCTCCTTTTGACAAGGCATCTCCCTTCCCCATGTGAATTTTTAATTCACCTTTTAATCCCCCAATGCATTTAAGGAATTTTAAATTCCTTCTCTCATCCCCATAAGGATATTTGAGGAATTTTTAATTCCCCACTTGTCCTCTCACCCACATGGGGACAAGGACCTCCTTTATGAGGAGATCTTGTCCAATCCCAAGGTACTTTGTACCCCCCTCCATGTCATGTACTTCTCCTTCCACCTCATGTCCACTTCACCTTTTAGGGCTACATCACATGCCACATGTCAAGATGTGAGGGCTTGTGAGTTATCAACTCACCTTAGCCCTATATCTTGATATTTGGTGGCTCAATCTTAGCCATCCATTTCCCTTAGGAATTCTCAAAATTCCTATAAATACCCCCTATTTTCTCTCATTTTGAGGAGATCATTTTGCTAGCCAAACTCTTGCAATTTTGTTTCTCAACTTATACTTAGCCATTTTCTTGTTTTCATCTACTTGCACTCATCCTCACAACATCATTTAGCTTGCATCTACTTGTCATCCAAGGAGCATACACATCAAAGATCGAAGGGCCAACCAAAGGATCGATTCGACGCAAGGTATAAAGTTCCATTTTGTTGCTTTTATCTTGTTTTGTTTCCAACTTAGGCTAATCTCGAGGTGTAGGTTGTTTTACTGCTTATTTGCACTCTTTTACTTGCTGCTCATTTTCTAACGCTCAAATTCGACCTATCACAGTCATGTATTGTAATTTGACCTCTTGGATGATCTAAAAAATGAGAACACTTATTGTTCACTTTATCATAAGTCTACATAGAAAATCTAGAATTATCACATGGCCATTGATGCAAACTAGAAAATAATTATGCTCCTTCACGGTGCTCATTCCATCATCTGAATGCTTCTCACATGGGTCTGAGAAATCTATCGTATCAATATCTTTTGAGATATTCAGATCTAAAACACTTTCCATTTCTTCCATATCACTAATTGGTACTGACACAAATTCCTGATTCATATAGTTATCATTATGCACATTTGAAGTAACTGATGTTGAGCATGTATTATTCATGATATGCGAATCATTGCCATTCTCAAAGATCTCCAATTTTGATCTATATATCTCCTCTGGAACAGGGATAAACATAGAATCTTGATTAGCTTCAAGAGTTTTCTCATCACTGTCACACAAAGTGCTCTCACTATTAAAGCAAATGTATGCTAGACATGAAACTTCCAAATCATTCCCATGTGTACATCTCTGATATTCCATAGTTAGCAAATCTAAACTTTGTTCATTGTTGAGTGAACACACCTCTTCAATCGCCTCATCATTGATGTATTCTTCACTTTTTTCATCATCAAAAATTGGTAATTCAGATGCATTGATTTCATATTCATTTGCTTCACAAATTGATACACCATCTTGATTATCAAAAAATGCTTCATCCTCATCTTAAAGTGGATTTGAATACACATGAAATTCATGTTTTGGCACACCTTGGCAGAATGTCATCTAATTTTCTTCTATCTTTTCATCATACAATGGGTTTGAAAAAAATTGAAAACCATTTTTAGGTGTACAAACTTCTTTTTCACCAATTCTGTCTTCATGGTACTCAACTGCAACTGGAGGTGTTATTTGTTCACTATCAAGTGTACCTACTTCTTCATTTACATCTTTCATTGCTTCTTCCTCTTGATCTTCATTAAAATTGCAGGAATCACTTAGTTGCAAATCAAAATCCACAAGTTTATCATCAAAATTTGAATTTTCAATGGGTTCTTCATAACATGCATTGTAGTCATAATTTGATATGCAAGAGAGACTTTCTATATCTTCATACTCATCATGTGGGCTATCATAGCAACTATTTTCAGGGTAAAAGCACAAACCTGTGTCACACTTTATAAAGGAATCGACCAACAACACAAAAAAAATCTGAACTTCGACCACATAAAAGTGGTCTTTATGTTTTGAATTTCAAAATGGTGTAAACTAATGAAATGTAGAACTTTTGGTGTAGTTTATTCCTGTAATTTTTAAAATTTAAAAAAAAATTGTTTTCATTATGTTTTTATCAATTTAAGGACAAATTTTGGAATGTTGAAAATTTCATAAAAGAGTGACTTCACGGGCCGTAAAGAAACAAGTTGAAAAAAACTTCATTTCTCCCTATTTTTTTTTTCCAAATAGGTAATTTCAATATCTTGTGCATGGAAAAAACAATCACATTTTGATGTATATTTTTCTTGTAATAACGTTTTAAAGTCAAACATGTCAGATAGTTTTTACGGGCGTAAACTAATTTCATTTTTTTTAATCATTTTCAAAAACAAAACATACCCTTTGAAGTAGACTCTCTCCTCTTGTGCCCCATATAAGATTTAAAATATTTTAATAAGTTTTACTATCTTTTTTTTAATATCTAATCAACCTTTTTTTTAATTTTTAAAACCTAGTTGCATTATTTTAAAAATAAAATATATTAAAACTAATCAAAATATTATAAAAATTATATATTTGGATTCTACACTTCCAGCTCTACAAAAGGGTATTTTTATTTTTTGCAAAAAGATCAATCTAACTAGAGAAATACTCTGTCAAAGATGAATTTTTTAGAAAATTCTGAGAAATGATGAGTTGGCTGCCATGTAGGATGCCAACTAGGCATTTTCAGCCGACAGTGTTTCGGCCGAGAAGGTTTCGACCGAAATCCTCTCGGCCAGTACTGGATCGGCCGAAAATAAATCAGCCGAAAACCTATCAGCCGATAACAACTCAGTCGAAAATGACTAAAAAAAATAAAAAATTCTTTCTAATTTCTCAAATTAAGAAAATTCAAAAATAACAAATATTTCGAAATATTCGACTATTTTCGATTAAAGAAGGTTTATTTCGACATTTTAGAAGGTTTATAATTTCAGAAATTTAGAAGACTTGTTTCGGCAAAAAAAAAGGCATTTGGACAAGAGGAGAGATATTTTTAAGGTATGTATTGATCTTCAACTTATTTAATTGATTATGTTTTTATGAAAAATGCATTTGAAGTTTGTTTTCACTATTCTTTTTTATTAAAATATTAACATCAAAGAAATATTTGTAGAAATATGTTTATAAAGAATTATATAGAAAGAAGATTATTTTATTTTATTTACATTATTTATTGAAAAATTATTTTATTTATTTAAAAATTGTTTGAATATGAATGCATTTGTTGTTTTCACTATTTAAATTCTTAAATTTCATTATTATTGATCACCAATTCTATGTTCTTCCATTCTTGTTCTTACATGTCCTCCTTAAATACCTATGTTTTATTAAATTTACCTTTGCTTTTACTTTTATTTCCAATATATATACATAAAATTAACATACTTATGAAATTAGTAAATCTATATCATTATCAAGAAGTTTATTTTTTATTTATTTATTTGAGAATTATCTATAATTTTAAGTGTCTCTTATGTAAAATTATACATTTATAAAGAATTATTTCAAGAGAATTATATATAATTTTATTTGAGAATTATATAGAATTTTATACACATGTATGTATTATTGAATTAAAAATATTTTATGTTTTGCATGTTTATGTTTATTAAATACTTTTGTTTAAATATTTTATGTTTATGTTTTTCATCTAGTTACAAGCTTTTTAAAATATTTATGCTATATTACATGTACATGTTTCATGGAAAGCTCATGTGTGTACAAATTTGTATGTAGGCACGAATACAAATTTGAGTGTAATTTGTGATGGAAAATCCAAGGGCTAGATCGAGGAAATATGATCGAACACAAGTCAGAAAAAGAAAGAGAAAATCAGATGAAGGAACATCTACTGAACAACAACCCATGGAAAATATTGATGATCAAGGTGACATAGGTACAAGAACAAAATGAACCTAGTACTAATATAATTTTTTTGGACTATGGTATGGAAAATTTGATGGAGATGGATGAAGATTCTCTTTTCAATAATATTTCATTTGAAGATATGTTATTTGAAAGCACATTAAAATTACACTCTAAAAAAATATGGGATGAATTTTTTGAAGAGAAATCTCTAATTGGAAGAGCATAGTTAGTTGCAAAGTTATTTAGATGAAAATAAATGACCCCTATTTTGGAGTTGTTAGAGGTTGATAATAGGAAAAGGTCATCATATTTAAAACAAACAATTGTTGAAAACCTGCAAGAAGCATTAGAATGTATTGAAAAGAAGAGTCGATCTAGTGATTTAAGTGTTGCACGTAGAGCGTTGATGACTATAATTTCTAGTAAGAAATTATCACATAGAAGACAAGTTCAAGCAATTTCTGAATTACTAAATGTTTCTAGGAGAACTGTTCAAAGATATATTGAAAAGAGAGATGAAATAGATGGAAAAATTGTGAAAAATTGGGTAAATATTTGTAGGGTTCCTCGAAAAGATAGAATTTTAGAAGATGTAAAGAAACAGGTAGTTGAATATTGAACCACCCGCTCTCGTGTTTCTTCCAATAGAAGGGATACTATACAAATAATAGGTGATGATGGTAAAAAAAATTTCTCATACAAAACATTTTATAGATACAACACAAAGTGAACTTTTTGAAGCATTTAAACAAGAATTTTCAAATGTGAAGATTTGTCAAAGGATGTTTGAAACACTATGACCATCATTTGTACGTATAAATAAAGTACGTGAAACTTGTTGTTGTTGAAATCATGTTGAATTCGATCTACACCTACAATCATATAGAAAAGTTATGACAAAAATTGATCAAAATTTAGCCATCCCTGGAAGCACAACACAATTTGTGAAGTCTCTTCTATGTGAAAAATTAGAAAATTCGGATGAATTCAATGTTCAGTGTATAAAAAATGTGTGTAATGATTGTGGAGATTTGAAGAATCTTTTGCATGTTGACAATAATGAAATGCAAGTTACTTGGAAGAGATTTGGATATGAGACATACTTAATGAAGTCAGGAGTTGAGGCCAAAAAAATTGTTCTCAAAGAGAGTGGATTGCCTTACAATGAATTCATGAGTAAATTTCGCAATATCATATATCCACATATCCAACATTGTCATGGTGCAAGATGGAAAGCTAAGCAATTTTGTTATTCAAAGAATTGTTTTCCACTAGGTTGTATTCTTTCTATTGTAGATTTCTCTGAGAACTATACATTTAGTCCTCAAACTGAGATCCAAAGTCAATATTATCATTCAGAGCAAGTTGCAATCTTCATGCAAGTTTGCTACAGGCATGCAGAGTTAGCGATCAATGGAATACAAAGTAGAAAAGATGATAGAATTATCATCAAAGAGGTTCACTTTTATATCAGTGATGATACGAATCATGATAGAAGCTATGTAGCTCATTGTTTCAAAATGTTTTTTGAAGACCTAGGACAACGTGGTATAAATCAAGAACAACATTGGATATGGTCTGATGGATGTGCTGGTAAGTACATTATTTTTTAAATTATTTTTATTTAATTTATATTTACTTTTAACTTTGAGACTTAAATTGTTTGATTGCTTAAATCTATATATATAATTACTTTTTTGAAGCTAATTTGGTTTTCAAGTGTTTAATTGTTTGTAACTTCACAGGACAATTTAAGTCTGCAAAAGACTTTGTTTGGTTAAGCAGTCAACATGCTAGACACAACACCAAATTTTTGTGGAATTTTTATGAGAGTGGACATGGAAAAGGAGAGCACAATGGAGCAGAAGCATGTGTGAAGCATGCACTTCGTCAACATGAACTTGCTGGTATGTAAAGTTTTCACCATATATATATATATGTGTGTGTGTGTGTGTCCAATTTAGCTTGATATTTTTTAAAAGATTAGATATATATATTTAAAAACTAAATTAAATTCTTTTAAGTTCCTTGAAAGTAATAGGTGACAAATTGTTCCAACTTGTGTGTAACTTGTAGGTAATGCCATACGCAATGCAAACGAAATTGTTGAATGGTGCAAAAGTCATTTTTCTGCTTGCGACTCAACATACAACACATGGTATTTTTGGGAAGTTACAGGTACATGTCTAGTCAAAATTTGTTAAAAATTCAAATTTCAAAGTTCAAGTACATACATGATTTCAAATTGAATTTTCAAGTTTGAGTTTAAATAGATATTGATCGATCAAATCCTTATAATTGTCAAGCAATTCATGATATTATAAATATGCATCAAATCATGACAACGGGGAGTAGTAGGCCTTATGCAATTAATGTGAGAGAAAAATCATGTTTTTGTATTGATTGCATTGAGGACAATGCAAATATTGATCAATGTGAGAATATTAGAGATGGGTATGTTTCACAATGGGAAATGAAACAATTAATATCAATGCCTCCTTTTGTTGAAGATGACAACGTCGATGTCTACGATCCACTATATTCAGCTGATTACGAGTACGTGTATCTGATTTAGTTTTTACAGGTATGGAAATTGATTAATTTAGTTAAAATCAAGATTTAAATTTATATATATATATTCTATGTTTAAGTAAGTTTCAATTATAAAATATAATTTTTTACAACTTAAATGTATAATTTGCTTTATGTATATATGTGGTGTGTGTATAGAAGATATTTTCACTGTAGTTGTAGATCCTGAAAATGCAGAAGGTGTAGATTACTATCTACTAAGAGGTACGCAACCAAAAAGAAAATTGGTTGAATCGATGACAGATGGTGATGGACAAGAGTATCCCATTGGATCAGTCGTTATTGAAGGCACATATTATCAACAAATAAAGATAGATAAAAATGGTATTATATTTGTTGATTATAGGCCAAGACAAAAGGTTCTACATTATAGTCACTTAGTTTTGGCAACAAAGATAAATTTAGAAACTTTACCTAAAAGAGGATGTGCCAAACAAAAGTGGAGGTTTCCTATTGAAGATCATGAAAAGATTTTAGAGATAATTAAAGATAGAGAGGATCCAGATTTTATGTACCAAGAGCTTTAATTTTTTTTTTGGATATATGTACACATTTATGACTCCAAATCTATAATATATATTTGTATTGATTGGACATGTGACATGATTTAGAATGGGTTTTTTTTTAGAATGTGACATGTATGTTAGATCATATATATGCTTGATACAAAACCTAGTGACTTTAAAAATGTTTTCATTTACATTTTGCCTAAATTCCTTTAAATCATCTAAATTTCCAACTGCATTTTTACATGTTGGACATGGTTCATTCTTTTAAGTTCACTCAAGAATCTCTAGAAATTCCTTTATATCATCTCTAGATTCCTTGATTGTATTTTTATGTTTGACATGGAATTGTTAAACTTTCACTTTCAAATCTTTGAATTTAAATATTTGTTCAACTCCAATTATATAAATGAGCTAGATTGAATATATATATATATATATATATATATATATATATATATATATATATATATATATATATATATATATACGTGCAACAATTTGTACAAAACCTAGTTTATGTTCCAATTTTGCATTTAAATTTATTTATGTTCCATGGAATTCTTAAGTTCACATGAATCTTTCATTTCATTTGAACATTCAACTCCACAAACTTATATAATTATCTCTAGTTGATTTGGTGTTTGAGTGGTGAAGAATCTAGACATAAATGTTGTCTCTAGTTTTCATTATTTTTTATACATTACTAATGTATGACATTCAATAATTTTAAATGATCATCTGGATTTTCATGTATCCTAATCATCACATCCTAATTTTATTATTTTCATCAGGTAAGCATCCATCATCCTAATCATCAAGTTAAGATCACTTTATCAAGTAATAACCCATTTAACCATAATCATCCTAGAATCATTTAAAAATTATCCATCTAGATCCATCTCAACCATACATCCATTCCCCATCCTTAATAAAAAATCATCACTTGAACATCAAAATTTGGTTACTTGGTCTCAATCTAGTCCATACATCATATTGTCCTTTCATCATCACCCAAAGCTTTCAACATCTAGGGACCTTATCCTTAATCTAGACTAGCATCCATTTCAAATCCAATCTCCTAATAAAAAATCACTTGACCTTATAATTTGATTTCATCTTTAATCCAAATTTGCTTAAGAACATTAGCTCCTATCTTTTAAGTATAGTTTTTAAATCCATTTTGTTAATGTTAGATTGCATCCAGGTTCTCTTGGTTTGGTCTTTCTTGTTCACCTCAAGGTGCATTGGAATATATGAACATTGTAGTGAATCATAGTGATGGTGTTTGTGGTGCTTGAGATAGCTACATTTTGGCATCACTTTAACTTTGTTTACCATGTATAGCTTGAGACCATGTATGTAATGGTCCATCTTTCCAGTACAATTAAATATGGATTGATCAATTTTTAATTTATATAGAATTGTCATCCAGGAAGATCTAGATCTACTTATATTAAATGTGCATAACTTTCAAGATTTAAATATATCAATTTCCAATTGCTTATATATAAATGTTCCACATGGAATTCTTAAACTTTCAAGACTAGAAATTTGATTTCATTTACATTCAACTCCACTTATAGCTTACATGCTTTCTTTGAATTATATGGAATTCTTAAGTGAACACTTTCAAATATATATATATATATATATATATATATATATATATAAGCATATATATATATATATATATATATATATATATATATATATATATATATATATATATATATATATATATATATATATATATATATATATATATATATATATATATATATATGATTTACTTACATTCAACTGGACAAGTATAGCTCATCATCTAGTTCAAGAATTATTTGCATGCACATTCAAATGAACATGTGTATTAGATTATATGGAATTCTTAGGTTCATGTATAGCATGATATATGCACAATTTAAATGTATTTAACCTAGTCTGACTTTAAAAATGAACATTTAGAGCTTTAAAGAATTCAAGAACTATCATCTATTTCCAATTGCATTTTTATGTTCTACTTTAAAATATAGCATTAATCTCAAGCATATTTGCATTCAATTTTTTCTATTTCTTGACCTATTTATTAAAGAAAATTCATTTGAACTATTTATTTAAATTAATTACATGTACATGTCCATCTTTTTAAATTTACAAATAGCAACCATTAGATAGTGGACAACATTTTGATTTCACGATGTAAATAGATATGTACAACAAGTGCATTTGAATAAACCATAATTTAAGTTTAAATAAAGGTACTTGTTCCTTGCTAAATAAATAAAACCATAAACTAATAATGCATGATGTATTTATAGATGTAATGTAAGTGAACATCAAACCATAATAATGTACGTATATAACAAACCTAGATTCAAACCATAAAACATAAATGTATGAATGTGGCATGTAAATCATAACAAGTATATATGTGTACCATAAAACATAAGTACGACACATGTGCAAATGTTCAATACATAAATCATAAAAGTGCTCCAGCATGTAATAATATGATCTCAAACATGTAATACTATAAAACAAATCTCAAAGAGAGGGATGTCTGGTATGAATAGAATCATTAGATCTTTGGCCCGATCTATCCCTCGATCTCTCCCTCGACCTCTCCCTCAATCCACAACCCAATATCTCCCTCGATCCATGGACCGATCGCTTTGTTGATCCAAGATGTGTGGATTCATGTCCCGATCCAAGGTCTCCTGATCTGTGTCCTGAGCCTCATCCCAACCCTTGCATGTGTTCAAGTACATATATGTAAAATTATCTAAAATTACAATGTACTTGAGTTTAATGTGTTCAAACTTAAACATCAAGTAATTAATTTTTTTATTAAATTTAAATGTACCTCATCTGCATACTGCGCGAGATCACCATCATGCTTCAAATTTCCAAAGTCTGGAAAATCACCATACTGCTTAAAATTTTCAAGTACACAATTTCAATCAGGAGTTAAACAACTAGAAGTTTTTAAAATGCATTACATAATTTTTTAGAACACAATTTTATATATGTATTTAAAATATAAATTGAAAGTACCTGTCATGCCTGCTCGATGGCTCTACCAATGTCACTAAGATCATGAGAATGTAAAGACATCGCAGGGGGCTCTGTAGCATGGATAGTATCAGTGGAAAAAAGAAGCCGACTATATGTCCCATGGATAGGATCAGGTGTCGCAGTAGCCTCAACATGACCTGTAACATCCTGACGAATACCAAGACAACCTAAAGGATCAATATAAACATGATGCACATGGGATCCTGTAGGCTGATGTGGAATATCCTGAGCTACATTTTCCACCCCGTGGCTCGTATGTGTATGAGGATATCGTTGTCTAATAAAGTATGGTACCCTTTCAAGAGCAATCCCATGGTCCTCACTGATAACCTGATATGTTGCTAGTAAATCCAAAATTGAGAGTCTACACGTATTACGCAGAGTCGTGTGGGTCATATGCTCGACATCTGCAAGAGTAGGTAGATCGACACTAATAAGTGGATCATATAATGCAGATGTAGCCTCAGTGGGAGGAAGGTTGATCTGTGGGTGTAATAAGTATCTACCAACTTGATCAGATGAAATATGATCAATCTGCATTGTAATAGAGGCAATGTTATCAAAAATTTGACTTTGAGTGGAGCCTATTGCTGCCTCCCCTGTTGCGGCCAATTCCAAACGTTTTGGTAAAACCAAAAGGTTTGGGCCAACTAATGCCCTCTTGTCCACAGGCGGTGGAAAATTTGAAGGCCTAAACTGTGGTTTGTCAGAAAAATGGCCTTTACCCTGGCCAGCATGCTCAGGATAAGATGTGTAGTCCACCTCTATATGTAAATGAAATTATGCATATAACTGTTTGACAAAATACAGTGGCAGCTTGTCATTGTGAGGCCATCTATGATGTGCTGCCAACCATCTAGGGTATATGAATGGCGCAACAAGAGGATCTTCACACCTTGTAACCACATATCCTCTAATTTTATTTTTTCCTCTATAAAATGGGAATATGGATAACACATTTTCACCTGAAACTAATTTGGCAACTTCTCTATGTTTCACTGTGCTAGTAACACTCTTGGCAAGAGAAAAATAAAACTGCTCAATGTTGATTTCATCATAAGGATTGTATGATTGAATTGTCTCGATCATCTTAATAATCTCCTGATTAATAGATACTAATCTATCTCGATTAGCCAAATTGGGGGAGTTGTGAATTTTTTGCTCTAAACATTTTAGAGCATTGTCTAATCTAGCAATACTATCCTGAAATATATTTGATCTAGTTTGAGCTTCTCGCTCAGAATGAGGGGAATGATGAGATCCCTCATCGGCCATGATATATATAAATAGATAAAGATTTGTATATCATTAAAACAAAATTACATGATGAACTAAATAAATTTAAATTGAAATTTTTTCAAAACTAAAAAAATATATATATTTAAATTAAATGTAAAATTTTCAAGTTTCAAAACTAGAAAGCATTTTTAAATTTAAATGTATCTAATGAGATCTAGTTCAAAATTTACATCTATCTCTATGTGAACCTATTAAATCATAGATGCATGTAATATGCAACCAAGAATAAATATGGAAAAAATATATTTATCCTTTCAACCACTCTATACTAAAATTAGATCAAAATAAAAAAATACTCTTCATTACAATTGGCCACATATATAGCCTTTCTTTGTAATCAATTATTTTTTAAATCAAACACTAAATAAAAAGGTTAACATTTCCTTAATTTTTTGATAACTTAAAACATATTAAAGTAATAACTAAAATTCTTTGAAATAAATTCCTTAGGAATAAAATATAAACATTGTACACATGTTTTGTAGGCACAATATCTCCTTTGATATCATCTTTTTCTTTCATGAAAGATGAATCTAGGCCTCGGTAAGGCTATGTTTGATTAGAAACCTTGGCCGTGTAAGCATGGAATGACCTTTATTTCATCATATAATTTATTTTATTCTTCAATGAACTTAACTCAATAGTTCACCTTTTGTAACAACTTAGACAACATAAGAAATTTGACAACTCCAAATCTAAGACTTTCAATACATTTGTGTATGTACATATATATAAATTTATGTGTATGTATGTATGTACACATATATGTATGTGGGAGTGCATGTGTACATGTATATATATGTGTATGTGTGTATGTACATATGTACATGCATATATGTGTATGTATGTATGTACACATGTATGTATGTGGGAGTGCATGTGTACATGTATATACATGTATATATATGTGTATGTGTGTATGTACATATGTACATGCATATATGTGTATGTGTGTATGTACACATGTATATATACATGTATGTATATGTATGTATGTCTATATACATATATATATACATAAATATGTATGCATAAATATATATATGTACATGCGTGTGCATACATATACATACATATATTTATGTACATACATACTCAAGTACATACATACATACACATGTATTCATAAAAATGTACATGTACATATATATGCATTTACATACATACACACATACATATGTATATATATATATGCATACATACATGCATACACACATACACATACATATATAATACATACATACATACACACATACACATACATATACAATACATACATGCATACACACATACACATACATATATAATACATACATACATACACACATACACATATATGCATGTACATACATGCACACATACATGTATGTATATATATATATATATATGCATACATACATGCATACACACATACACTTACATACATAATTTGCATACATACATACACACGTACACATATGTATATATAATACATACATACATGTACACATGTATGCATATATATGTACACATACATGTACATGCATTATGTACATGAATGTATACATGTACATGTACATATGGTGAACTAAAAATTTAGGGTTTTCAATTTTGAATTTATAGAAATGTAAATTTAGGAAAAATGTATGTATGTACATACACATGCATTTACATATATTGTGTACACATGTACATGTATGTACACTCAAGTACATACACATACATGTCCACACATACATACATATACACATGTGTATATGTGTATATTGTAGTTATCATACTAAAATGTATGCTATGCTTCTTGTGTACTCTATAACTTTTCAGTACAGGGTGAGCTAGCTTAAATCTATCCATAATTTCTTAAATCTATAGGATCTAACCATTGGAATCTAACAAGATTAATGATGTAAGTCTTGTTGTAGGTCAATTAGCAAGGTGGTGTTTATCCCTGAGCTTGGTGATGAGTTTCAAATATAAGTGCTACAATTATGGAATTTTACATGGGTGTCTCATATGCCTAGTAGGTATGTTGATTAGGATGGGAACTAAAAAGTTACATTTAGCCTATTTATGAGAATGAGCTAGCTTAAATCTATCCATAATTTCTTAAATCTCTAGGATCTAACCATTGGAATCTAACAATATTAATGATGTAAGTCTTGTTGTAGGTCAATTAGCAAATCTCTAGGATCTAACCATTGGAATCTAACAAGATTAATGATGTAAGTCTTGTTGTAGGTCAATTAGCAAGGCAATGTTTATCCCTGAGCTTGGTGATGAGTTTCAAATATAAGTGCTACAATTATGGAATTTTACATGGGTGTCTCATATGCCTAGTAGGTATGTTGATTAGGATGGGAGCTAAAAAGTTACATTTAGCCTATTTATGAGAATGAAAAATTTTACACTACCATAAAACTGTGATTGCATATTACCAAGAAATGGATTCAATTCTGAAAGAAAAAAAATGATGGGTACTGTGTCTGCAACTTTCTGTGAATTGTTAATGCTTCAGCTCTATTGGTTTTGTTGAATGCCTTCAACGAAAGTTGAAGGTTTCAAATTTCATAGAGACATTGCAAGTGGTGAATCGACCCCTCATCTGTACTTGTAGTTTGCACTTAACAGAAATACTAACTAGAGTAATGTGTTTTCCTACTCTTAAGTGGGTGTGGAATAAATAAAAATCAAATGGTAGTTACATAATCACAACATGAGACTAAAAAAATAGCAACATGAGACTATGATAGATGATACTCAAACAAACTTTGCCTTGGGTCTTTGAATAGATAGTCCTCCACATTCAAGTGTTAAATATATTAGGAAAAACATATTTCATCTACTTAATAGAGAGATTCTTTATCTAGGGATATGGTTGGTCATCTATTATGGCTGAGCACAGAAAATTTAAGAAATTGGGAAAAAAAAAGAAGAAAAAAGGAAAATCATGTTACTGTAACATGCATTAAAAGATAGTAACTGTAGTTAAAAAAAAGTAACATGATACTAAAAAAAAAGGAACATGAGAATGATAGTTCTAACTCGGGTTTCCTAATTATTTCTCATTAGGTGTTTCTCTGTGTTGTCCAAACCATGGCTGAAAAAATTGTAAGAACTTGGTAAACTTGTGAGTCTTTCAGGTTTATGATTTAATTGCCAAATAACTAGCCAAAAACTCAATGGCCGCTGCATAAGTCAATTCTGCCCAAAAAAATCTCATATTGTCCATGATTTTTTAAGTATTTGAGCATGTTATTGTGAGGTTACTCTGGTTTAAGTCAATTCTGCCCAAAAAAATCTCATTTTGTCCATTATTTTTTAAGCATTTGAGCATGTTATTGCGAGGTCACTCTGGTTTAAAAATAGAAAAAATAAAAAAAATTTAGGGTCCATGTTTTCCATGGATATAATTTTTAAAATATTAATAAGTATGTAATTTATAATTGTATGACAGCGTGGTGATTTTAACTTGTATTTTGATCTATAGATGAAGGTAAAACGTAATATTTCAATAACAGAGTTAAGATTTCGGTAATTGTATGTCTTGATGTCAATATTTGAAGATATAAGACAGTGTGAATGGAAATTCTATGAAATTGACCAAATACTGAACTTCATAAATGGGTATGCAAATGGAGCATTTAGTAAGTATAAAACATCTTAGCCTTGAGCTTTGTTTGAGCTCTACCCAGGTATTCAAGTTACATGGGATTGCATTACTCTCAGGGTTTGTTCTGACTGGCTAAGAATTTCTATCCCAAAGCCCGGTCTATTTAATCATTCATAGTCTGGTTTCAGTTTTATGTAAATTCTTTTTCTTTATGTATGTTTAGAAATGGAAGGATTGAAACAACATAAAATGTTGCATCCAAATAGAAGTTCATTCATATGCCCTAGTAACTAGTAATGTGTTTGCTTTACTCAGTTTTTAAGGCTGTAATGGCAAATAACCTCAATTTCTTCCAAAGAATAGTTTAAGCAAGATAAATCAGTAATACCCATGAACTAGATCTGTAATATCTCACTTTTCTCACAAAACCCCAAATTATTAATCCACTAGAGAAAATTGTTTAAACAATGAAATCTAATAATGTTCCAAAAATCATAACCAAATCTATGTATTTCCTTCATCAATATCACAAACAACACAAAATTTCATATCTTTCAGCCAATAAAATTGATGAGAAGAATTTCTTTTAACATATCAATGAAACCCTAACTCCAAATACATCAAAAAAATCTCTTAGACGAAATAGAACACAAAGAACGCGAATCAAAAAATCCAACAAATGACCTTAGATGAAACCTGGGTATATATGGGTGTTGTTGGTCTTGACCTCGGCTGACGAGCTCTCGCCCTGAACCCTTTCGCCCAAGCATTCAAAATGGTTGGGATGGTTTTTTTTATATTTTATCTTGACATTTTTGGCCGAGAAGGTTTCAGCCGAAAGAGTGTCGACACGTAGGCACCATGTCACTGCCTTGTGGCTTCAACCGAAACCCTATCGGCCGAAAACCAATCGGCCGAAAGTAATCCGGTCGGATTACTTTATTTGGTCGAAAGTGTGACATAGTTTTGTGCTTTTACCCTTCAGTTGCATACCCATCCTCTATGGACTGATCACAATCATTGTCTTCTTCATTGTTATAGGGCACACTTTCTTTTTTTGTTTCAACTTCTACTTCATTATTGTCAATGCTATGACAATGCATACATGGCTGCACCTTCATATCATCTGAATCATTGTTGATGTATTCCTTAGATGGTGTGTCCCCAACAACAACTTCAATATTGTAATCATCCTCCAAGGTGGAAAATTGGTCTTTAGTAACTTCATCTTCATTCATATCATCATTGAAAACTTCACTGGCACATGTTTCCTCTATTGGTTGCATCATTTGATAGTTTTTCCATACTCATTAGTGATATCACCATCCTCATACCTTTTCTTATCTATGATACGGGTGTGTGCAAGAAGTTGAGTCCACTTTTTGGCCAAAAAGTGGAAGTGTTTTTCTTGATTTCCAGAATTTGACACATTTGACCTTAAAATTTGAAGCACTTAGAGATGAAATCTTTAAAAAAGTCACTGATCATAAAATATAGTGCTTGGAGTCTAGTTTCCAAATATATAATTTATTTCAATACCCAGATTGTACAAATTGAGTTTCAATAGGCGTTTCTAAAAACCACTGTTTAAAAGTCACTTTTTTTTTACCATACCATGCACGTGTACAACATTCGTATTTTGACTTAAATTATTGTATTTTTCTAAATCCTTTTGAGAAAATATTTGTGACTCACTGAAGCTTGTTCTTGATATTTTTGTAATTTTTTGAATATTTTTTTTTTTGTTAAATTTTTATTAGGCAGATTTGTTGTTTTAAAAAATTGTCATGTACGAAATGCATAAGATGACCTAAACTTATCATTTTTTTTATTTTTTATTTTTAAATTGAAAATAATTGTCTGAAGTTTTGTTCTCGTGCAATCCGTTTGTCAAAATCTTATGTTGATCAAAAGTTATTAAAATAGTAAAAAACCCTGATATTTAAAGTTTATGGACCAATTTTATTAGAAATTAATTGAAAAATAGAAAAAATAATCCAATTGCAAAACAAATTATATATTTATATTTTGCTTGTCTCATCTAAAATGGGTTTTAATTTCATCAAAAAATTCTGCAAAAAAAGTCGTCAGCCATATGTCCAAAGTCGGTATTTTTCTTTGACATTGTTAGGACCTTCAACTTGTAGGTCAAACCAGGTTGAAGGCCTAGGTTTAGATTTCCAATGCTTTTCCTGAACCAAAATCCTAGGTAAAAACCCGACCACAAAGCAAATAAAAATTCAAATTTTAAAAAATAGGATCCCGATTATAAAACGGGATCTCGTTTTATAATCGATATCCTATTCCTTATTCTATAATATTCTGACCATTGGGAGGGAAACGAGATCTCGTTTCCCTTCCAACGGTCCCCGCATTCAATGTTGGAGAACGGGATCCCGATTATAGAACAAGATCCCGGTTTTTATAAATGGGATCCCGTTTTATAAAGGGGATCCCGTTTCTTTTATTTAAATATACTGCAAAAAATTACTGTGAAGTCTGCAACTTCACATGTACGGATGAGAGCAGTAAAAGTAAACTATTTTTCATGAGCTATTGTATTTATAGTTGGTGAACTTGATTTTTAGTTGATTTTATCAAATGGGGCATCATCTACACCATTTTTGAAGTGGAATTGTGTTATTTTTGTGTTTGTTTGAAGGAACAAAAGGTCTTCAATTTGCAATATGGATTGAATTTTTCAAAGGAGGCATGAAGAAAACAATTCTTAAAGTGAAATTATGCTAGTTTTCTACTTGTTTTGAGGAACACAAGAGGAAGAATTTTTTCCTAATAGGTATTCAACTTCCAATTTGGATTGAATATTTTGAAGTATTTCACTATTAACATTCATTTGTGCTTGAGAATCTTATAATGATGGGAGATAAAGATCGTAATAAGAGAAGGAAGACATTGAATCCTCAAGAAGTTGAAGCAAATAGAGAGAAGGAGAGACAAAGACACAGAGAAAGAAGAATGAAATCAATGAATGATGGTGGAGCAACCAATTCCACAACTATTGAAGATGAAAACATTGAGGATACCATGGTTGTAGATGAAGCTAATTTGCAAGGAGTCAATTTGGAGAAGACTATGATTATACAAACAAGTCCTACATGTCTTCAAATCCCTCTTTGAATGCTATGGAAAATGTTTCAATATGCACAAATCCAGGCACGTCTTCAAATCCACATGTTTGTGAAATGGTAAATTTTTATGTAGAAGTTTTACAAGATGGTGGACTTAATGATGTTGACATTGACGATATTCAGAGAGATGAAACTTTTATAGAATTTTTTGAAAAAAAAAAAGAAAAATCCTTTGTTGCAAATGAAAATCAAAATGATCATTTTCTTGAAAATGAAAACAAAACCTGTATTTTTGATGAAAATGAAAATGAAAATGAAGATGAAGATGAAAATCTAGAATGTGATGTTGAATTTAATGAAAATACTTTTTTAAAATTGGAAGCAGTGTTTTCGATAATCTTCCTGGTCAAATTTCTTGGAGGAAAATAAGAACACATGAGAATATAATATACACCAAATTCTTTTATCGTAAAAAAATTGCATTTCAATGTCAACTAATGATGCAATTGATGAGAATGCAAAAAATGAGGAAAGTAATTAAAAGGTTAGGCTTTTATGTTAAACCAAAAGGAAAAGATCAATCATTAAAACATGTTATGTCTATTGTTGCTAGTGCCATTCAATATATTGGGAAAAATAGTCAATCTAAAGATAAAAATGCAGCAAGAAGAGCTATAACAACTGCTATAGTTAATAAAGCAACTTTGAATAAAAGAATGGTAAGCAATATTAGTGAAGTTTTAAAAATACATCCTAAAACATTAGTAAGAGCAACAAAAAGAAGAGAAAGTATAGAAAATGATCCTATCAATCAATGTTGGAGTTTCAGTGGATGACTACCGAGGTCTGATATAAAATTGAATGTTGAAATTCAATCTTTGATCGAAAAATATTGGCATGATAATACTAGGGTTTCATCTAATGCTAGGATGTTTTAAAATTAAGGGTGGGGTCCAAAGTTCGCGATCCGCACCTAAAACACCTATTAGATACAACACAAACTGAATTTTATAGAAAATTTTGTAGCGATTCAGTGTTACCTGGTAATATTAAAATAAGTCAAAGGTCTTTTGAAAAATGTAAACCCTGGTATGTAAAAATTAATAAGCAATGAATATCTTGTTGTTGTAAAATACATGTTCAATTTCGTTATTCTTATGATGTTTTTCGATATATACATTGTACCTTGCATACTAACATGATTATATAGGACTGCGGTATTGATATGCCAATTGAAGCAATAAGAGAGTTTATTTTAGGTTTGTTTTGTGAAAAATATAATGATAAATTATTTTATTTAAGTTCTTGTATTTATGGACAATGCATTAACTATGGAAATCTTTCATTTTTAAGAATTTTTTTGCATGAAAGTGTTGATCATGATTTTGGACAACAATTAGTAGATGTCAAAAGATTTAGGAATGTTCACTATTCTTTAAAAGATGGAAAAATAGGAAAGCATTGTGATTTAGTTACAAAAAAGTTAGTGTGCATGCATTTATGAGTGAATTTAAGAATAAAATTGTACCAAAATATGTCATGCACTCTAAAACATCCTTGATGGCTTGATGCATGCGAAACACATTTCCAATTGGTACTATACTTTCAATGGTTGATTTTGTGGAGAATTATACTCTCGCTCCGCAAGAGGAAATTCAATCTCAATATTATAATTCAGTGCAAGTAGCTATGTTTTTCCATATTGTTTATAGACATGCAGATGATAGCACCGAGGATGATAGAATTTTTTGAGGGAGTATCATTTTTATTTGAGTGACAATTGGTTACACTCATCAGAGTTTGTTCAATATTGTTTTAGTATATTTTATAGAAATTTAAGAGAAAGAGGAATCCAGATGAAAGAACACCTCATATGGTCAGATAATTGTATGGGGTGTTTCAAGAATGCTCGAATGTTCTATTGGTTAAGTAGGGTTCACAAGGAACTTAATGTCCAACATATATGGAGTTTTTTTGAAGTTGGGCATGGTAAAGGAGAACATGATGGAGTTGGTGTGGCCAAAGAATTCTTGCTGAAACGGTAT
Source organism: Sequoia sempervirens (assembly GCA_007258455.2). Classification (NCBI taxonomy): domain Eukaryota; kingdom Viridiplantae; phylum Streptophyta; class Pinopsida; order Cupressales; family Cupressaceae; genus Sequoia; species Sequoia sempervirens. The sequence goes on along the minus strand of VDFB02058242.1, from coordinate 225,197,178 downwards.
TTGAGGATCTCAGAAAATTTAAAGATGCGGAGATTGTGGATTGGTGTAATAGAAGATTATCTCACACTGTTCGAGTGATTACTCTACAGTTCATCGATTCTTTTGGTTGGTGGAAGAAGAGAACATTGTACTAGAGTTGATTGTGAGATAATAAGTGGATCTAGTAAATGGCATTCATTTAGGAGTGCGACAACAAGCACATGGACTATTTGGACAAGGGAGCTTGCATGTTTTTTCCAGTTTTGTATCTCAGGAGATTGGGAAGCATGTGAAAATACAGAATGGGTTGAACAGTGGGAGCAAAGATCGTTGACACTTGCAGAAGCACATAATCAATATGAAATAACTATTGAAGAAAATGATCAACTGTTTGCATCTGAAGATTATGACTGTGTTTCAAACCTTGTACAAGAAGGTAATTTTAATTCAATTTATTTCACTTTATTAAGTTATTTTGTAATACTAAATTATTTATATGGATATGCACAAGTTATTAAATCAAAATTTGTTGGCAGGACATGTGTATGATGTTATTGCACCTGAGGGGAATGAAGAGAAAACATAATATTGGTTGGCTCGTTGTGTGGAAACTAAATAAAATTTAATAACACCTTAAGAAGATGATGATGGCTTTCATTATCCAATAGGTATGGTGATCCCCTTAAGACACCCCCTTAAGAAAATTTTGATAACAAGTTTTAGATCCCCTTAAGCAATTTTTTAGAACAAGTCTTTGATCCCCCTAAGAAAATTTTGAGAACTTATTTGATGATGGTTTTCGAATTTTTTTTCCAATAGGATCAGTGGTGGTTGTTGGAACTTGGCTACAAAAATACTTGAGAAGAAAGAATGGTCTACCTGCATTTGAAGACTATGAAACACACAAAAAAAATTATACATTATTCACATTTGGTGGTGGCAACAAATATAAAACTAGAGCGGTATCGTGGAAGACCTTCAAAAAAAGTGTTATGGTCAATTTCTATGGAAGAGCATGAGACAATCATAGATGCATTGCAAAAGAGAGAGGATGTAGATGGTACAATGAAATAAGTAAATACAAGTAAATATAGTTTTAGTTTCATTTTGTCCTTTTAAATACATTAAATATATGTTTCAACATTGGTCAAGTGTGTTAATAGTTGAAATTGATTTAAATTGTCCTTTTATACATCCTTAAGGCATAATCACAAAAAGGATCTAGTCCATGTAGATTCAACCTAGACAACATGGAATACTTGGTAAAAACAGGTAATTATTAGTTAAATTATATTTAAATACATGTTTTGATTACATATTGATATTGCTTGGACATTAATAGTTAAAATTGATTTATTGTCATTTTTTTATCCTTAAGCCATCATTGCATTGATCTCATACTTTGAAACACAAAGGAGAGGATTCCTGGATTCAACCTACAAACATGTGTGGAATACTTTTAAATGCAGGTACTTGAGTTTTGTACATATAGATAGTTTTATATAAATTAAAATATGTATATTTTGATGATTTCATTGATATTACTTGTACCTTTTTGATATCAGGTGGTGTGAAGACCTACTACATTCTAGCCACGAGTTTGATATGTTCTTGAGATGGCATATCCAAACTTTGTAAACATTTTTTTGAGATGACATATATGTACATACATACTTACAGAATTAAACATACTCTATGTACTTCTATGTATCAAATCAATATTCTATATATTTTGTTTTTTAAATGTGCATGTTTTCCTACTTTGAAACTTTATGTCTAATTGTATAATCACTAAATATCATGCATACATTATTGTTAAATCAATTATATCCTTAAGACGTTGTATTATGACCCCTTAATACATCCCCTTAAGAAATTCTATTATGACCCCTTAAGACATCCCCTTAAGACCCCTTAAGACATCCCCTTTAGACATATTATGACCCCTTAAGACATCCCCTTAAGACGTTCTATTATGACCCTTTTATACATCCCTTAAGACCCCTTAAAACATCCCCATAAGACATTCTATTATGATCCCTTTAGACATCCCCTTAATTAAGACATTCTATTATGACTCCTTTAGACATCCCCTTAAGACCCCTTAAAACATTCCCTTAAGACGTTCTACTATGACCTCTTTAGACATCCCCTTAAGACCCCTTAAGTCATCCCCTTAAGACGTATTATAACCCCTTAAGACATCCCCTTAAGACATTCTATTATGACCCCTTTAGACATCCCCTTAAGACGTCATTATTTGTTTTGACAACTTATAAATTAGTGTTAGATATTATTTATAGAATTTATTAATGCTTTTATTCTCTAATCTTCTATGGTATTGTTTATTTCTTAACATTTTATTCTTTCTGGTATATAAATAGACTGCTTTTGTTTGTAAATTATGATTTATTGACTAATTATTGATTGACGTGAATTGAATAAGTTCATTGAGTAATTATCTCTATTTATTGAATGTACATATCATGTATATCATGTATGAAATCACTAAATTTACAAAGTATAAATATTAAAATGTCCTATATTAATATCATGTATGACATCACTAAATTTCACATTAATGTCCTATATTAATGTCTTGACTATGAACATAAAATGCATAAATGTACATGTGTAAATTAAAATTTCAAACAATAATAAAGTCCATAATTTATGTAACATATTAAGTGCATGAAACCAATATATTAAGCACATGAAATAAATTCCAACAGAGTACATGAGAAACAAGAAATATAGTTCATGAAATAAACAAATATAACACATAAAATCACATGTTTCTAGGTCATGTACTATCTCTATAATCAAGAGACCTCTTCACACCATGCGGACTATGTGGATGACCTGAAACATTTTGTACAAGAGAAAGATGAAATCAAATGTAAGACAATGAAAAATGATTTAATGACAATTTAATTGATAATCCATCATAAAATTAAATTACCATCATATCGGCGTCTGGATGCTCTGGTGCACTTGAAGCAACCTCTAAATTCTCTAAATCAATCTACATAAACAAGACAAAGAAATTCGAAATTAGATGTACAATGCTACAATTAATTTTTTTTAATTCAATTTAATTTATAATATATCATATTTTAATTGTACCATATTTTGAGGTTGTGCACTAGGCTCTTCTCCAGGACCTGTCTATACATGCTCAACTACAAGATTTGTCTCATGCTATAAAAGAAAAAGAATATGCAAAAATCTCATATTATGTATATATTCAATTTAAAATTTATAATTGAATTTAAGTATAATAATTGAATTTAAATAAAATAAAAAAATTAAATTACCATTTGATCCGGAGCCTACTCTACATGTCCTCTTGGTGGTGTAACTATGTCTGGGTCAGGGCTGAAAGTTGCATTAACAAAGTCCTACAAGATCAAAATTAAAGCATGTACAATTGAATTAGGTTAATATATATATATTCAAGTTTGCACATTTTGTGTAGAAAGTTTTGTAAACAACTTGGAAATTAGTGGCCTCATGAGTAGCTGCAACATCAAATGTTTTCCCGATGCCCATTCTTATTGTGGTATCAACCTAGACATACATGTACATAGACTGTTCAAGTGTACATGCATTTTCATATATCTAGTGAATTCAAAACTCATAAAATTGTAACTATACTAATTAAACTTTAAACAAATTTACAATATGAATGTACCTAGCCCCTGATCTATGACGCCGATAGTGGAGGAGTGCTTGACAATCCCTCAGGAGGAATCGCGTGGATGCCGATTGACTCACCTAAACCAACATAAATATTTCAAACATATATGTGATTCAATTATAAATTGAAAACTCAAGTTAAATAATTTATGATTTCATGTATAATTTTAAAATTGAAATCAAAATACCCCATAAGGGTTTCGAAAATACACCGGTGTCGATGTATGTACTCATGGAATAAATGATTTCATCGAGTGTCATCTGTACACCAAAAAATTTGATTGTTAAAATGTATTGCAAACTTTTCTTTGATATATACAACCATCAAAATTCTTATAAAATGAACATACATCTAGATGCATATTTATACCTGTGTCGCAGTGTCCTCAGGGTGATGGTCTGTTGTGAGAAAACCTACAAATGAACTGATGCGACCAAATGAACCACAAATATCTCCCCGTCCACCTGAACTAGGTGTGGCCTGATCAGGTCCATAGCATACTTGATGACAACTAGTACATATATGGGGGATGGGCCTCGACACTTCTGGAGCGGTACTTGGACTAGCTCCATAAAAAAACTCCTCCATCATCATCATCTCTATGCTCCCCACCCGCCATCGCAGAAGCATGCTGATTAAGGTCTCCTACGATTGTACTAAGGGAACCTAATGTTGAGACCAGAGCTCGATTATGTACAAGTGCAGGAATGGGACAACCAGGAGCAACAACAAGGGGTTGTGCATACATGGGGCATCGGGGATCAACCCTTTCCCCTAATCTCTATTGTGGCATGCTGCCACCAACACCCTAAAATGATCTAAAATCAAAATAATTGGGCTTTTACCCCAAAACAAACTTTACATACAGTTTTCTCAAAAAATACAATGGGCACTCCCAATTAACATGTGGGGGACTATCAAAAACCATATACCATCGATCCCAAAAATGTGCACTCATCTACGGATGTATGCACCACCTCATGGATATTCTAAATTTGTTGGGTGGAATGGGTTGTCGAGTAACGGGGTCAAGAAAGTAGGGGGCTAGATGGTCTTTCGTTATTTTAAGGTCTAATATTTGTTTGTAAGAGAGACCATCAGAATAAAATTGTCTCATTTGTTCTGTCTCTTGTCAATGCCTATCAAGATCAGAATCGATCATCCCGATGGCATCAACAACATTTTGCATTGTAGATGCAAAACGTCTCACATGTGGAGGAATCAATGCTTGACTTTGCATAGCATTGATTTGATTTTGTAAGGATGCAACTTGATCATTTGTACGTGCTCTCAAGCGAGCCTCGTCAGATGCGATAGGTGTTGGATGTGGCATATTAGGTGGAGGGGGAGTTGGAGGGGGAGGGGGAGGGGGAGGTGGAGGTGGAGGGGGAGCGGGAGGTGGATTTGACTGTGGCTGAGGTGGTGGATTGATGATATCATCAATGTTAAAATCATCCATGATATGCTCGATATAAATGTGCACCTGCATTAAATCATACAAAATAGGATGTGCATACATATATTAAGATCATATATTTAATTGAAATAGGATGAGCAACATATATATTAAGATCATATATTTAATTGAAATGGACATATATATACATTGATTGTTCAACTCAAGAGCATGTCCATACAAAATTCAAAATTTAACATGCACATGTACATTTAAAATAAAAAATATGATGCATAATTTGCATGCATATAGATAATTAAACTAAACTATGTACATACATACCTCAAATTTTAAAGAACTATATATGCAAATTTTAATACATGCACATACATACTAAACAATAAACTTGAAACATTCACAAAAGCTCATTTTTATGTCTAATTACTAATAATACACACACAAAGACGCATTAATAACACACACACGCACACACACAATAATACACAATGATCTGCTAGTGAGATAAAAATACATACATATACTATTATATATTATTCATTATAAGTTCATAAATTCCACCAAATTCATAAATCCATGTCACTAAAAATATCCATCTAGAACCAAAATCATAAATTCATGTCACTAAAAATATCCATCTGGAACCAAATTAATAAATTCATCACACAAAATATCCATCGCTCACCAAATTTATAAATTCATAACTATTTAAGATCATTGTATTAGTTTAGAAACTATTGTGGCTCTCTATTGCATCTCTTCATTTCTTTGTGTTTTCCTTTTCAGAATCAGAAGTTCTCCTCTCCTCTAGCCATTGTCGATGCTCATCTAAGATCCCATCCATAGCCCTAACAACATCAACAAGGGTTTTCATCCTAGATGCAAACATCCTCACAGGAGGTGCGACACATTCTTCATTTTGAATAATGTTGATTCGATCTTGGATGGTTCTAATATTGGCATTGATTTGTGCTTGCAAACGAGCATGTTCATTGATTTCAGGTGGTGGAGGTGGGGGGTTACAAGGTGGAGTGGGTGGAGGTGGAGGTGGAGGTGAAGGTGGTGGAGATGGATGGCGTGGAGGTGGATTGTGAATATTATTGAATGGATCCATGTGATCTTTAAGATATGAGTGAACCTGCATTAGATTTGTAATTTCAAGATGTAAGATACATGTTTAGGAAATACCTTTAAACCATTCAATATGTTTTACCTTTAAATAATTGAATAAAATGATAGAATTTATGTAAGCCCTCATTTTATGTCTAAGGCACATGTTACTTGAATGAAAAAATACAATTAACTATTAATATATAATCTTGCGATCTTACTATTGTTAAATTTGGCTGCCTTGGAACTTTGAACACCAAATTTTAAGAACTTCTTTGATCCCCTTAAGAAATGTCATATTGGGACCCCTTAAGAAATCAAATTACGATTTAGGGTGACAAGATGGCTTAAGGGATCTATGTCTAATGAGATCCTAGGAGAAAATGACATGGCTCAAGTGAATAAAATTGGCGAAGTTTCCCAAGGCAAACAAATTTCACTAAGAGCCTTTAAAGAAAAAATGATGGCTTTAGGGTTTAGGGTTTAGAATTTAGAGTTTAGAGTTTAGGGTAATAGGATAGCTTAAGGGGATCTACATGTAGTAAGATCCTAGGACAAAATTACATGGCATAAGGGAATCAATTTGGTGGAGTTTCCTAAGGCAACCAAATTTCATTAAGAGCCCAAGAAAAATTATTAAGGGTTTAGGGTTTAGACTTTAGAGTTTAGAGCTAGGATAATGATGGGGATATATGTAATAAGATCCTATGACAAATTACATGGCATAAGGGAATGAAATTTGGTGGATTTTCCTAAGAAACAAATTTCACTTTAAGGTCGTAGGACAAAATGAATGGTTTAGTGTTTAGGGTTTAGATTTTAGAGTTCAGGGTTTAGGGTTTACAGAACTTAGGGTGAAGTTTTGGTGCCCCTTGGAATATAATGAACTTGCAAGTTAGTGAAGAACATTTTCTCGTGGAATAGTTGATTGAGACCTACTCTTGTTTCAACTAACCAGCCTAGATCATGAAATCTTATTCATATTATAATCTTGCACAATCTTATTATTGTTAGATTTGGTTTCTGTGGGAAACTTCACCAAATTTTAAGAACATCTTTGATCCCCTTAAGAAATTTCATATTGGGACCCCTTAAGAAATCGACTTATGATTTAGGGTGATAGGATGGCTTAAGGGGATCTAGATGTCTAGTGAGGTCCAAATTTAGTCATACTATGGCCTCATTGGTTCCATCTAGCTCTGGGTCAAAAGTGTTTACCCCTCTAATAAAAAAAATATCATGTTAAAAATGAATCAATCTATACATATCACAAAAATAACATACATCTATCAAAACAAGTAAAATTTTTCTCCTACATTAGAGGATATCAAAATAAATATGAAATATTTTAATAATTATATTTGTAATCACTTATTAATAGGTTATATCATACACAATTTTAATCACATAATAAAGGAATAAATATACATATGTAGAAGATACAAAAATAAAGTGAGGCTACTCACATGGATCTTGATCCTTCTAGGAAGTGCCTAGATTGGTGAATTTCATGTAGGACTCTATGTAGGTGTTGGGACCTTCACCTCTCTCCTTGTACATTTCCAACAATCCCACTCACTCCCTCTATAGAATTATTTCCTTTGTTATTATCTAGTTCTTTTAATCTTCTAAATTAACCTCTTATTTATAGGAGCATAATATGAATCCTCCTCCTATCTCTATTGTAATAATAGCATAGTTCCTCCAACCTATCATCATGTACCTCCTCCCTTTCCCATGTAATAGGTGTACCTTAGGTGTTAAATGGTTCCATCTTGGTCTCCTTATTGATGCATTTCTATCCTTCCACATAAATCTATATAGTATCAAAATATAGGTAATTTTATGGTTATTGAATCTCTTAATTGCAAAGAATCCATTATGATTGAGGATGGGTGGATTCATCTAGATGACATCTTAAATCCTATAGAGGTCATGGTATGTGTTTTAATACATATACCCCATACAAACCTCTTTCCATTTATTATCAACTCTCCTATATAATAGACACCTTACTAGATTTAAATTTCATATGATATATACCCAAGTACTTCAAACGGAATTGCTATAATTATACTTTTATGGTATTCTAGATATTCATAATAGTTTTCATAAATCAACCAGACCCATTCTGACATTGAACCTACATAATTTTAGGTATGTCCAATGAAAGAAACTTTACCCATAGCACTCTCACTTACTTCCTATCTTGTGGATATAATAGAATAAAGTTTTCTTCCAATGATTTAGATCCCTAATGATCATGTCTAAGTGTCATAGAGAGTGATCATCCACTCTTCATAAACTTGTAGAAACCAAAAGGTTTTATATTATGTGTTCAAATAAGTGAAAACATTACAAAAAGCTCTACTGAATGGTGACAACAAAGGGTTTTTTAAGGCAACCAAATTTCATTTTAAGGTCCTAAGACAAAATTCAAATGCTTTAGTGTTGAGGGTTTAGATTTTATAGTTCAGGTTCTAGGGTTTAGCAAACTTAGGGTGAAGTTTGGGTGGCCCTTGGAATAATTTAGACTTGCAAGTTAGTGCCAATTGGAATCGATTGTACGTGCTTAGATTTATGAATTTGCTAACTAAATTTGCAAACAAACATCAAGATAAAGTTTATGAATTTTAACTATTCTTTAACATATTATTTTCTAATCTAATTATAATTTAACATTGAAACTAAAGTTTAACATATCGTTTTTTCCATACAATGCAAATAAAATTTAAAACATTTAATCAATGCAAATGATTTTTTTTGAGCTCGAAATTACCTAGTTTTCAAAATCAAAATGATTTGTTCAATTTCAATTTAGGGTTTTAACAAAAAAATTTGTTCCAATTCAATTTAGGGTTTCAATTTCTAAGCAATTAGGGTTTTTAATGCAATTTTTTCATTTCAGTTCAAACTAGGGTTTTCAAATTCAATTTTTTTCATTTGATTTGAATTCAAGGTTTCAAAAAGATTGATTAGGGTTTCTAAATGCAATTTTTTTATTTCATTTCAATTTCTAGGGTTTTGAAATGCAATTTTTTTGTTTTGTTTCAATTAAGGTTTTCAAATTCAATTTTTTTTGGCTTAATCAAACAATTTAGGTTTCAAAAGTTAAATTTTGTTTGTAAAACACAATTCAAGATTCATTTTTTCATTTCTATTAAAAATTTTTTAGGTTTCATTGCATTTTTTTGTCTATTTTTATAATTACTCATTTCTACTATAAGAGTAAAAAAATGCTCAAAACGTGAAATAAATTAAAAAAACATTCCAAATTCACTTATTTTCTTCACAATTTCAATCAAAAATAGAAAAATGCAAAAAAAAGGGGTGTGGGCGAGTACCTGTAGCTGTTTGTGGGGGTCACTGTCGCCTATACTCGGGATCCCATCTGCTGTGTAATGAACTCTATTTGATTTTTACAAAATAAATAGCAATATAAGACGGGATCCCAATTTCGACAAAACAGGATCTCAACTTCTACAAATTGGGATCTCATTTCGTAGTAATCGAGATCCCGTTCCTTCTCCATCGGTTCAGGATCCTATCGAAAACAGGATCCCAATTTTTAAAAAGCAGGATCCCATTTCATGTTCAGGCTCAGGATCCCGAAGCTAAACGAGATCCTAATTTTTAAAAGTCGGGATCCCGTTTATTAAAATTGGGATCCTATTTTATCAAAGCCGATTTCAATTTTTTGGCTAAGGCAAAAAATTCCACGTTTCATGGACTCAACTTTGTGCACTTACCCATACCAATCAACTCACTCATCTGGTCTAGATACTTAACTGGCTTCAATGACTCAGGCGAATGAACAAAATTAGGCTCATATACTCTCATGAACCGCTCAATGAAATGTAATATGGACTTATCAGGAAAAGAACCAAAAGGTATTTGAATATAGGTGTCTGTCATTCTGCTGAACAAATAACGTCCCCATTTTCCTTCATGTCTCCTTATATCAAAAAATGCATCTAAAGGGGATATGCAATTTTTTGATTTCATGATGGGACTTTGACCTCTTTCTTGAGTGTGTGAATACTCATCATCTTCCTCCTCAATTTGTTGATTTTGGTATACATCTTGCTGTAGGTTTTGATTGACATTTCCAAGAGGGATGAAATTGTGGCACATTTTGATATGGAGTTTGGTATTTATATGGATAATGCTCAGGATATTGATTGTATTGATGATCTTGGTAGCTTACTAGTCTTTGTCTAGGAGGGACAGGATAAACATTCATTTGATTTGATGATTGTGGTGCATAAATGTCCTACTGTGGATGATGTGCATTACCTCCATTTCCAAAATTATCAATTGCACCATAATGTGTATAGGGCAAGGAATAATTGTTATACATACTTCAACCTTTGACTTATATTTCTGATTGGAAATGTTGCAGTTAAAAATATGTTTGTATATTCTTCATCAAGTTTTTAACAGAGTCACCACCTACTTTTCCAAAAGTAGGAAAATGAAATGGATTTTGAAATTGTTCTTGGTTTACCCCAATGGAATATCCTTACTCAAAAATATGGAAGTAATTACCCAAATGTGAAATTTTTGGTTGAAAAAACAATTTCTAAATTTTATTGACTCTATAAATGGATAGGCTGGAACCAATTTTTTCCTGAATCTCCCCAGCAAAGTCACCAATCTATTAGGTGCATGACTCAGATGGGGAGTGCAAATGACACAATTATGAACCTTTGGTTGAAGACTAACTTTGAAACTTTATTGACTCTTTGAATGGATAGGCTGGAACCAGATATTTTCCTGAGTTTGTCCCCAGTTGAGTCACCAATCTGTTAGGTCTCAAAAACATAGATTTTGAACCTTAAGAGGGTGAAAATCTCTTAGTAGGTTTTTGGCTAATGAACGAGGCAAATATGGTTGATAACCCCCTACTCTTTAGGCTCTGCTAAACCTAGGTAGGTGTACCTGAATGAAAAGGAAGATTTAAAGGTTATAAGTGCAATCTGTAATCTAGGAAATCTATTCGCAATGGCACATGGGAGTGAAATAGATGCAAGGCTAATGACTAGTTCCTACTGTGAATGTCTTGAGAATAAAGTATATGAGTAGAGTTTGTATAAAATATTCTAAGTATGACTAGTGCCTAATCTTATTGGGTGAATGGAGTCGCATTGGTGTGATGATGGAGACAAATATGTAAGGTAGGTGGATCTACTTCTCAACTTAACTCTAACTTGTTGGGCACTTTGGATGTTTGCACCTTGTACAAATGTGCAGGTTTTTTAGTTACTGTACTCTTCTCTATGAATCCCAATGTTATTCTCCTAAATTACTATGATATCATGAAAGTATTTTTAACTCTTAACTTGAGGAAAACCAATCAGAATAATCAATTTAAAAGGATTTTAATCCCTGGCAGGAACTAATTAAAATGAATTACTTGAAAGGATTTTAATTCACTCTAACTAGAACCCAATCAAGACAATCACACATCAACAAAAAATGTGTCTTGACAAATTATATGAATTTGAATAATTAAGGAAAACCACTTTGGAGACAAAACAACAACATATAAGAATGAATATTAACACAACAGTTGAACACTGGAAGTAAATCACCGATTATGAATAGTCTTCTCCATTATATTGCTTCAAAATGCATACATTAATAGCATAAGTTTTCTAAATATGAAGATGGATTGAGTGGAATATGATATACTAATGTATGAACCTATCTACTACTACTGATGATGATGATTCTAACCTACTATCTAATTATTGATGATATGATTTCATCTTACATGTATACATTGCATTTTTAGGGTTATGACCCTTCATATCTACACAATGTAGCTCTTCATTTAATTAATTGTCTTTTGCAAAATAAAATACTTTAATCTTCATTGTCTTTGTTTCATGTGAAAAACAAAGCCCTTTGCAATACTTTAATTTCATTTCCTTTGTTGGCAATTTCTCACTTTATATTTTACCCAAAATATTCTTTTGGGTGAAATAATTACCCACTTTATAGTCTTTATGCTCCTTTTAATTTCCTCGGTGAAAAATCCTTTTAATTGTATGCATTATTTTTTAGGTAAAATAATTACCGACTTTGTTAATTCCTCTGAAAGTATTTTATTTTTCTAGTGAAAAATATTTTACTTTTTCCAAAACATATTTTATGCTTGCACCTTTATTTAATATTTTTTCACCTTTATATTCCCTTGGTAATTTTATTTTATCTTGATTCCTCCAGTGGAAAATTTTCACTTCTTAGTGAAAATATTTTATAGTGATATCACGATGTGGAATAAATCTTTATTTTGCACCTTATACATTGATTTTACCTGCTTCCACTATTTATATTTTACCTGGAAAACTTTAATCGTAGCATCAGAACATCAGAGAGACTTATCATGATCTTACTTTGAAACATACTTCTCTCTTCGATGAAGAATGTGCCCTTGCTATTTGCCGAAGAGACTTTGGAAGGCCTCTCTTTGATGAGAAAATGTATCTTCGATCTTTTCTTTATTAAGCCCATTGTTTTCTTTTCTTCTTCTTGAAGAGACTTTGAACCATTTCACTCCGATGTAGTATGGTCTCTTTGAAAATTTTCTCCAGCTTCTGTTCCTTGACTTTTTCCTACGTGACTAATAACACAAATAGCTTGGATGTTCAATTATTTTCCCTAGCAAGTTCAAATGGTGGTGCCATCATTCTAGAGATACTCAGGGAGGAAGGTGAAGCTCGTCCAATGCTTATGCATTGAATTTGACACTTCAATATCCATCTTGTCAACGTCGGAATGACCATTTCTCTTATATCCAATGAGGAAAGTATGACATTCTTTGTCAAGCATCATCTGATAGAGAAATCAGGCCCTCTCAATTCCACACTCTTTTCTGCATGCAATTCACAACATGTGAGAACAATGATGGAGACATTCTAATTGGCGGCTATAACATTCTTCACCACATCCTTTTCTCATCCATAATGCTCAAACTTCCTTTGGAATCTATTTCATTCGTACAATGAATTCCCTACACAAAGCACTCTATCACAGATTTGGCTCAAATGAAGATTCTTGTGTATGTTAATGCAAGTTAGAAACTAGCAACACATAACCATTGCCATCCATGGTTTTTGGAGATAGAGCTTTAGTATTTATTTCAGGTGCTTGGTTTCAACTTTGTATGAGAGTTCCTGCTTCATACTCTGTGCAACATGTATGGGTGGCAAAGATTTGTGTATCGATGTGTTTGTAGAAAACCAAATGACATCTTAGAGAATGCAGAGTGTAGACAAACTTAGCATGATACATTCTGGTATGCTGATAAAAAGCCTCGCATATAAAGTGCCCATTATTTCTTGTACATTTTCGCATTTTTCATCCTTCAAGAAAAATGCTATAAGTTGGCTTTGTACATGTGAGATGTTGGAGCACAATATTTGCAAAGAAACCTTTCTTTCAACTAGACAATTTGATACGCTAACAAAGCACCATACCTATTTCCCTTTAAGATGTTCTCCAAGATACTTGAGGCATTCCTTTTAGGAGTGCCTCTTCCAACTTATCAATCCTTTGGTATTCCATAGTGCCTACTAAAACTTGTCCTCAAGAATGTATTCGTGGAACATTCTTTCTACTATTGACTCTAGTCTAGGGTCAATCTCCATTGACTTTTGATGCTTTTATAAAAAGAGTGGCATAATCATATATGGCTTTAGCAAGTAAGGTATAGACATATTTAGAAGCCTCCTAATAGATCAAACATGGAGCTAACACCAAAATCTTCATCTTCATATAAGCTTTCTTTATTTCCAATTGTTGATGCCATCCATTTCCGAGCACAACTTACTAGGTAATCAAATTTCATAACATCTTATATCTTACAATTATTCCATCCAACCCAAAATACATCTTAAGTTGAGAGGGGTATTCATTAGCGTTTATTTATTTTATTTCATTTTGACATCTCACATTGTGACAAAACATATCAAGTTGCCTCCAAAATTGCCATTGGAAAACTGATCAAAACTTCTCCTTGAACCGTAAAAATGCACCAACATGCTGAGTTATGATAGGAGAGTGTGGATGTCTAAAGGATTTACATGAAGCCATAAGGATTTAAAACTGCCAATGCTCCAAGTTGCTTATTTAACATTTTCTAGAAAACTACACTTGTCAAACTCAACTAAAACTCACTAACTTGCCTTCTTGAAAAAGTACCAAATCTAATTTTGGGAAGCTGCAACTTTGGATATTAGTTCATTTAGGTGAAATGAACATGTGTGCAAAAGTGTTTTCCGTAAATCCTCTTCCTCTACAAAATATCAAGCATGAAAGTTGAACTTTCTGAAGATTTCTGGGAATGTAGTCACAAAACTGTGTAAAATCCATTTGGATTTGACTTTGAAAAAATACCAAATGAGGACCTGAGGCTTTGAGAATTGGCATGAAGGTAGATTTACATGGGAAGAATATGGAATGCCAATCATTTTTTCATGACAATCTTCTAGTTGATAAATGTTTTCCTCCAAAGTTGACCCTTTTGGTAGTTTTAACACTATGCAGCCAACAAACCCTTTCCCAGAACCTTTCAACTTGATACTTCAAAACTTCCTCGAATCAGATCACAAGAGGCTAAAATCAGGTAGACACACTCACATATGGTAGATAATCATGCTTGTAAGGTGGTTTTTCATGGAATTGAATCAACTTCATTTTTTGATTTTTCATAGTAAGCTCCTAAAGTAGATTTCACAATCTATGTTTCTGAGTGTTGCAGTCTATTTTCTTCATTGTGAGAACCTAAATTTTTTCAAAGAATGGTAGGAAATTTCACGTTCCAACAGACAACTAGATAAATTTTCCTTCAATAGAGAACCTCATGAGATTATAGCTATGAATTTCTCTATTGTTCTCAATAGAATGCTCTACAAATTAGATAAAATCCATGGGCTCTAGGCATTGTTGTGAAAGTTAAATACTATAATCCTTCTTATAATAGAAATTGAAAGCAATCAAAACATGACCTCTCATGTATCCTAGTTCTTGTATGTCTTACTTTCATGAATATCATGTTACATTCAATTAATGCCTTCATGGAAATACTTCTTATTGAAGGAGCTTACATTGCACTCAATATCTCTAGTGTTCTTGTGGGTGATAAGGAAAACTCACTTAGATACTCCTACATTAATAGTTGGCACAATTATCTTTGTTATTTGAGATTTAAGGATTTTCCTATCATTAATTAAAATTAATCAATGTGAGGCTAATCTCATGTGTTCGTTTTTGATGAAGAGAGATAAAACACTCTCCCAAATTTCAACTCAAAATTCTCCAAATCCTAGATCACAAAAGACTCACCACTTAATCAACATTAAATTGACAATTTTATTTATCAATTTAAATTGACTTAAATTGACTGATAATTGCACACATCATTACATTCAAACTTAAAAGTAAATCAAAAAACTTTATTTACTCATATTTCATGAAAACCATACATTTACAAATTTTCAGACATTGTTGCTCTATAATCCTCTTCCTACAACCTCTATTCTATCTAATACTTTGTCACTCCTTCACCTTGACCTTCCATATTCTTCACGTCATCTTTCCTTATAATCTTCTTATCTTTGCACATCATACTCTTCTTTCTTGCTTTATTCTTTTCCCAAACAACATTTGCACTGCCTTCTTGTCCTTTCTGTGAATAACTTCATTTCCAACCTCTACGCTATGATTCCATTTGCTAATCTCTCCCCAATTTACCTTCGAACACTATCATGCCTATTCCTCTCCGCATTGTCTATGCGAGTTCACTAAAGCTTTCTTACTCGTGACTTAAGCTCTCCCATATAAGCTTTAACTTATGTTGATTGGCTTGCCTGAACAAAATCTCCATGCTGCAACCTACTGTTGACTTTTCAAAGAAGCTTTATTATCTCTATTTCATTTTCTCTGTGCCACCGCCACATTTCTTCATGTCGTCCCTTCCTGCTAGCTTGTTTACAATTCTTATAATCTCCATATGTCTTGGCCTGTACATGGCGTGGCCTTGTGTTATTGCCTATGAGAAATCAATTTCGCAAAGGTATACATTTTAAGTGAATACAACAAACTAATGTTCATGTTCCTCTATTATATGCACTTCTTACATGGTGCGGGCAAGGAGGAGTCTTTGTATTCTTACGCAGTCCCTCCCTCATTCCGGCCATGCCTTTTTTTTGTTATTCATATATTAAATAATGCCCTGTGTTGGAGGATGACGTTGCCTCTTCAACTAGCATGTTAATTAACTAGCACTTGCACCTATAGGAGGTTCAAGGGATATGCCGATAGGAAATTGAAGGTAAAATTTAATTTAAAAATTTGTGCCATGTAAACTTTGGTTCAACCAAACTTGGCCTTTCAAGTGTTGATCTAATACTTTGTGGGAAAGAGATGAAGACTCTATACAAAAAGGACTTTTTTGTTTTTATACTTGAGTATACGTTTTGCAGAATCTCAACCTTGTTGCCTGTGATAACTTTGGGGAAAAAGGATTTCTACACGTAATTTGCAAAATGGAAGGTCATTTTCGTAAGTACCGAAACAAAACCATCAAAATTACAACATTGACATTGATTTTAAAATTGGTTTACGCCCAGCTTTTGATCTCGGTAAGATTTCGTTTACTGGATGTGCCTCTGATGAAAATACAAGCCTGTTTAAAGATTGCTCATTGTTAACAGGTGCCCTGAACAATTATATATTGATCTATACTGCAGGCTGGCAGAAAAGACATTCAGAATATTAAAGTTTTGCAATCTTTTACAGGCAATATAAATAAACACATGATATTTATTTCCTTTCTTAAGCATCGCTTAATCAAAAATTGCATCATAAACATATCTCTCAAATTATTATTGCTACTCCCCTTCCTTCTACCTTCCCCTTGACAGTTCAAATGAACTTTGCATGCCAGCTAACAAAATATCAAGGCCATAGGCACTAGGACCAGAAGCAAGGAGTCTTATTATGAACAAATAGTGCAAAGGACCTTAATTGATCACATCAACCAAAAAATCCTTAACCCATCATGCAGATTTGAATACCGAGAATGTCAAGGGTAGCCAAAAGCTTGGATGGCATTGAGGTAGGAGGCATTCAACATCTGATGAAAGAAATGCTACTGGACCCGCACCAGGCAATTGGCAGGTGAAATGTATTTGATGTGGTCGAAAGCCTCAACTGTGCAAATATGCTTTCCAATGCACCTGATTTATACAAATTGCACATGGACCACGACAACAATGACATGGTATTAAGGTCATGTGGGCCAGAGTAATAAGTCATAATTTGAAGACTACATAATTCTGGCTGGTCTGCACATGTTGATTCAGGGGAACAAGGACAGAGACAAAGCTTGGTTTCACACTCTCCCCTGCTGCAGTGGGAGAGAATCCCATTTGCTGTAAGGAGTAATGTAGTGAGAAGGAGTTGCTACTGGAGGAGATGGAGTACGAGGTAACTATCATTGAGAAAATGGATTGATGTGTGGAAGCTATAGGTAGGTTGAAAATGAGAAAAAGCTTAATTTGTCCCATCTATGAGCATAATTATGTGTAGATGAAAACCCACTAGTTGCAAATACTCAACAAAGCATACTTATTATAGTAGTTTACTTGGTCTGTTAAGTGTGCCTTCAACTAACAAGAGAGTAGCATTGAGGCTGTCTTACCTACCGGTCCCATTGAGAGGGCTTGCCACAAATTTCTCAGCAGTTAGAACATGATAACATAAAAGGAGTGTTTTGCAGCAAAATCCTCTTGTTTTCCATTTAGTTTCTGTTCAACTATAGCATTATTGAGAGTGTACATCCAACTACCACAACATCATTGAGCCAAAATATTAAAATTTTCTGTTCAAATATACCGTTGGCCAAGACTCTTCCCAAAATCTCTCCAGCAGGTGCTCAAAACATTCAGCAAGCAATATAAATAAACACATGCTATTTATTTCCTTTCTTAACCATTGGTTAAAAAAATTGTATCATAAACATATCTCTCAAATTCAATGTTGAGATTGAACCCTTTTTGGCACAGATGTGCCCATTCTAATTTCCTCCATATCTGCACTGAATGTACAATTGGTCTGGAATAATATATGGAGTTATCAAATTGCAATCAAACAATCAAAAAGAGCTGAATCATACTCAAGTCAAATAACTATCTCTATTACACGTCATCTCATTGTTTAGTGATACATGTTATGAATATAAAAAGTTTCTAGTTTGAATCCCATGCCTCAAAAATATGAGCATCACCTGATGCAAGAAATGTCAAAAAAACATTTCAAGCTAGTGAGATCAATCATAAAAAGAATAAATACATATAAAAATTAAATACTTTTCCATGGATGTGCAAGTGGAATTGGAAGAGAGCATAGTGCTGAATATGAAAATGAGAAGCGCAAGAAGAGGAGACAGAAAATTGACAGGTTGGGCTCAAAAGACAAACACCAACCAAAGCGAAATGGTATTTGAAGGAGAAAGCGATGGATCTCTCCCCTAGCCTTCCTAAAAATCAAGCTATAGAGGACCAAAGTCCTCCTAATTGAAGAGATATGATCCACATGAATTTATAAATAACAACGTATATGTTAAAAAAGTTATCAAAACATGACAACTTGAAGGCTGACAATCAAAAAATAATGCTCTTACACTTTCAGAGACAAATAAATGGTGCTCTTTGCCTCCATCACCTTTAGGTGCCTTGATACATGAAGGGACACTGAACTCAAGCATAAATAGATGAATTTAAGGAACTATATGAACACCAATGCATGCAGCAATGTAGGATAACATTGTAACCAATATTTCACAGCAACAAAGTGTAGAAAACTGTCAATAGGCGAATTTGTGGCCACTATGATCTTTTACGCAAAATGGGAGCCATATCTTTTAGCATGTTTCTGACTTCAACCAGAATCAAAGGATGGTCCACTCCAAGCGGGTTATTCTGCACAATATCATTTGTGGGATTTCAGTTCAATAATTCATTCTATCTTTGAATTATGGCTTGAAATACAATTCTGTTCTTATTTTGAAGTAGAATAATGTTCAAAGGTCTACTTAATAAATTCACCATAGACACAGCCTAGGGTATTACAGCTCATATTGCTATTAAAGCATTACTTTTCCTTGGTAGTTTGCTAATTGTGTTGTTATATGACATCATTTACTCTGAAATAGAGAAACACCAAAAATATAAGAGGAAATGGAAGATTCCAATGCTTTTTGATTGTCTAAAAAATAATGAGATCAATTTTATGAACTGACTTTTGTGATAATACGATATGACACATAAGCCTAGACTTTATTGCCCATCTTAATAGGATCAGTTACTATAACTGAAAAAAAGGCCTGCCCTGTGGAGGGGCTGTTGAAGATCCCACAGAGCTCCATTGCTGCATCATATTGTCATTCCTCCTACAATACTCATATTGGTTCAAATTTACAATTAGTCCATTTTGTATGGTGCTGGATTTCTGTTTATCTTACCAATGTTCCAAACTAATATGTGGGCACTATGCTCTTCGTAGAACATGCATGCTTGTGTTGCTTAACTTCATCTTATATATCTTTCAAAAAGTAGCATAAAGCACAAATAATATTGCCATCCTACCCTAAGTAAACACAGTGGAAAGGTCTTGAAGTTACAGTATTTATTTGTAGACAAAGAAAGAGTGCAAGGCGTCATTTATTTACTCAACCTCTATCTTAAAATTAGAGAAGCAACTAGAAGAACATAACTACATGTATGTCTAGGTTAAGGACAGCTGCAGCCCTATGAGAGGTCTACTCATTGTCCCCAACCATTCTAAAGTCTCCTTTTGATAAAAAGAAAGAAATTCAGTCAATGTCTCACACACACACATAAAGAGAGAGTGAGAGACCTTTGACACTTCCAAAATATGTAAAATCTTCCGTTGCAAATTCTCAGCTTCATGGAGATGGTTCATATCCAATAGTATCTACATACAACAAAATTAACAAAATCAAAATGTACAATAGATCAGAAATTAATTGAAACAGTCATATATCCACAGTAACTTATCATGTTAGCTGGAATGTGTAAAGGAATTCTTAAACAATTTTTTACAACATCAACATATAATGGTGTATATGCATGAGACCAGATTCACCTTTATCAAGTATGCATATTGCAATCAAAGGATAATCTGAACAGAAATATACATATTGCGATCAGTAGAAAAGAACTACACTACAGAGTGAACACCAGAAGAATGATAACTATACTTTAAAGTATTTTCCTTTAAGAAAAAACAACCATACTCAGGCAGTGGCTCAACCATGTCCTTATGATCATGCACAAATAAATTCAAGGCATATGTGGAAGCTTTAACAGCTAAAAATACATCCAAGATGCCCCAATTAGAAAAAGGCATGGTCAATGATGCTAATGAGAAATATGGGCAGAGTTTGGAAGAATGACGAAGACCGAACAAACCAGAAATTTTTACAAGATCATTTGATTTCATTTATATTCCTAATAAATAAACCCAGCAGATAAGTCGCCAGCAAGGAAAGGAAAATTGTCCTATTAAAGGAAAATTTTCCAACTCCTATGTGTGGCGCAGAGCAACAATTCAGTGTTACTAATTTATATTTATTGATACGAAAGCTTTATCATAAAGAGACACCTTACTGAACTTTGAGTGCAAGGAGACGGATTAAATCGACACAATGTTTGGAATTCCCCTGCCGGTCAATCCACCCTGCTTGGAGAGATGAGTGGTGCTCATATAGAGCAGCGTGTATGGAACCTGGGACGGCCTATACCGATTCTTTAGCTTTGTATTCACGTTCCTCTCCGACACATTCTTCTCCACGCCCGCCAGAGTTGCAGAGAATCGCTCGAAGGCTTGTTCAATGCGCTAATCGTCAGTCCATTCAAGAAGGGACCCCTTCACCTACTCCAAATACACTTCATCCGTCGAATGCTTGGACAGAAGCTCCAGCACCGCCATCACCGTCACCGTCGCGGCCTCACTGGGGGCGGACACAGTTGAGAGCAAAAGTGCCTCTAGGTCTTTCATCATTTTGGCGCTGTCAATGGAATGTTTCTCAGGAATCCTACAACGACTGCTTCAACATATTTACAATTAATGAAAATTAGATATAAATATCACCCACTGCAGAGTGAGGCATTTACGGCACGACATTCACAAAAAAAATTGATATGATTTTTCAGCTACAAAGATTTGATTTGATATGATTGTGCAGATACCGGATTCGATTTGATATGTTTTTATATTAACTGCAACTCTCCCGTGGAAATCGGATCTTCTTTCCGTGAGCCAACAAGGGAGGCAACCGAGGAGACGCGGGGGCTTTGGAGTTTTGGTGTGGGAGGCCGGTCGGATGGGGAGGTACATCCATCGGCTAATTATTTTCACAATAGTTTGTGTTCCTTTGGTATTCCCATAACATTTGATTAAAACCATATTTTGCAAAGAAATAGTCTTACACAAAGATGTGTAAATTGACGTTATAAAAATTTTCACCAAACCATTTTGCCTATAATCTTACGGATTGTGAAATTTTAAGATTTCACCAAATCATCAACCAAAGTCACCAAATAATTAAATATCCATATCTATTATTCACATGACTTCAAAAAATTTGTAATCAAATCTAAGATGGAGTCAAAATTTTACCTATTAGAAGGTTTTCCATGAAATCTCAACAATCTCACGAAACAACTATTTTTTGGTGATGTCAACTGCACATTTGCTCAGATGCTCCTCCATCAGACACGCCAGGTAAGAAATTTGTGAGTTGGGCGATAGAATCACCCTTCAAGATTGTGAAAATTCTACAATGAACTCCATCGCTGATAGCCTGACCTCCTCCACCAAATACTTCCTCTTCTTCCCTCCATGCCTTCCTCATGACATGTCTTTGCAGTAACTCAACCCTTGCAACCTCTTCATACTTCATAACTTGCAACTTACCTTGCATTTACATCTGGAACCCACTTCGTCTGCTAGAATCTACCATGTCCTCATCAATCTCCTTACACTTTCTAGCCCTCAACTGCTCAGGACTTCACACACCTCCAATAATATTTTTTGGTTCTTCAATCGTGCTTCTTCAATCCATAGGTTCTATCATAAGCTGCCTCACATTTGACAATCTACTTATGCACCCAAAACCTCCTCTCACTTCCCTCTCCACCTGTAGGTCCTAGTGCGGATTACCTCATGGTTGGTGGTCCATCCACACACTCAAAACCTATGGCTCTGATACCATTTGATGAAGAGAGAAAAAACACTCTCCCAAATTTCAACTCAAAATTTACCAAATTCTAGATTACAAAAGACTACACTTAATTAATATTAAATAGACAATTTTATTTGTCGATTTCAATTGACTTACGATCACACACATCATTACATTCAAATTTAAAAGTAAATAAAATAACTTTATTTACTCAGATTTCATGAAAACCATACATTTACAAATTTTTCAAACATTGTTGCTATCCAGTCCTCTTCCTGCAACCTTTGTTCTATCTAATCCTTCGCCACTCCTTCACCCTAACCTTCCATATTCTTCACACCATATTTCCTTATAATCTTCTTATCTATGCACATCGTACTCTTTTTTCTTGCTTTGTTCTTTGCCCAAACAAGATTTTCACTGCCTTCTTTTCCTTTCTGCGAATAATTTCATCTTCCAACCTCTATGCTATAATTCCATTTTCTATTCTCTCCTCAATTTTCCTTTGAACACTATCATGCTTGTTCCTCTCTTCATTTTCTATACAAGTTCACTAAATCTTTCTTACCCGTGACTCAAGCTCTGCCACATAAGCTTTAAGTTTTGTTGATTGGCTCACCTAGACAAAATATCCATGCTACAACTTGTTGTGGGATTTTCAAAGAAGTGTTGTTATCTCTATTTCATTTTCTCTATTCCACCACTACATTTCTTCATGTCGTCCCTTCCTACTAGCTTGTTTGCAATTCTTATAATCTTCATATGTCTTGGCCTATACATGGTGCAGACTTATGTTATTACCTGTGAGAAATTCATTTCACAAAGGTTTACATTTTAAGTGAATACAACAAACTAATGTGTGCCTCTATTATATGCACTTCTTCCATGATGTGGGAAAGGAGGAGTTTCCTATGTATTCCTACATAATCCCTCCCTCCTTCCGACCAAACCTTTTTCTATTATTCATATATTTAATAATACCTTGTATTGGAACATGAGGCGTTGCCCCTTCAACTGGCATGTTAATTGAATTTTTTTAAAAAGGTTTGCATTATTTTGGTATTCCCATAACATTTGACTAAAACAATGTATTTTGCAAAGAAATAGTCTTGTACACAAAGATGCATAAATTAACATTTTAAAACTTTTCACTGAACCATTTCGCTTCTAATCTCACAGATTGTGAAATTTTAATATCTCGCCAAATCATCAATTGAAGTCACAAAATGATTAAATCTACATATCTTTTAATTCCACAACTTCAAAAATTCTGCAATCAAATCTGTTAGAGTTATCATATATTAAAGAATAATTAATCTTTAATTAATTATTATTCTAATTTTCATGCAATTAAGCTAAACTTAGGTTTGTTTTATTAGTTAGCTTAATGCTTTATTTATGTTAACTATAGAGCTAATATTAGATCAATTTGTCTCATCACACAAGATGTCGACACTTGTCATGATCTAATCCCTTTAACATTAGGGTTTTTCTTATAAAGCATTCATTTTCTCTTGTAATTATTCATCATGTATGTATTTTCCTTTTGAGAAATAGCAAATCTTTCTTTTGCAGAGCTCTTGGGTGGAAGATGTTTTGTTCATTGTTTGATCCTGTGGTTCATGTTATTTCTAACATGGTGTGAGAGAAAGGATTCAACAAACCCTTTCTCCATTTCTAAGTTTTTTTTCTCATCTAGGGTCACAGGTGAATCTGGCTTTTTAGTGGTTTCTTTGCAATTGTTGGAGGTTGGAAAATTTTCAGAGCACTTTGGTGTAAAACAAACCTCGCCATCGAGTCTAAAGTGGCCAAAAACCTAAATATCAATTGTCATTTTGTGAATTTAATCGAAGCAAAAAAAAATTAAGGTGATTTTTCATGGGCACATTATTTGAGGCAAGAGTTTATACCATTGTATGAAATCCATATAGTGTATGGATCCATACATCGTACTATTCATCACCATTGATTTCAAGTTTTGAAAAATTCACAAGGGCTTAAAAAAAATTATGCAAGTTCATATTTTTTGTCTGGTTAAAGTTTTTTATGCAAAAAAAGGAATCTATCTTTTTTCCAGAAAAAAGAGCACCTTTTTTATTTAGGCACAAGTTCTTAAAAGGCATGTGATTTGGAATATTCTTTCAAAATATTCCATATAATATTCTAAGGAGTTTTGGTTTTTAAAATATTTTCATGTAAACTATGAGAAATAAAAAAGTAAGCACCCTTTTTTAAGAATATTCTTTGCATCAACCCCTATGTGCAGGCCCTATTCTTAGCCATCTACCCCTATGTGACTAGAAGCTTGACTTTTTATCCCCTCAGATCACCTCCCACCTGGGCTTAATTGCACAACTTTCACAAAATTGGGTATGTCGTGGGCATACAAACTCCATTTTTCAAAAAAATTATATCGTCGAAAAGCTAGTTCTGAGCCAGTTCTAGATCTGAAGGATATTTTTTCCTAATTTTTTACTAGAAAGTTTCTACAGTCTATTGAATACAACCCTTCTATTTTGTGCTTTCAAGGCCATAACTTGGGTAAACAGACTCCGTTTTTTGTAAACAAATTGGCATTGGAAAGCTCATTTAGTGCTCTACATAGCCATGCAGTCCATTTTTCCAGAATATTCACCAGGTACACAGGGATCGAGCTCTAATGTGATTTTTTATTTTTTTAAGCTTTTTTCTCTCTCAAAAGTTGTATCTAGGTTTGGTTTTTCTTGTTGTGGGGGGGTGTATTTCTCACTTGTAGTATTTATATAGATTAGAGAGTAGCACTCATTTCCCATACATTATTTTGGAAACCTCAACCATCATGGCATACACTTCTTCACTTGAACGATTTATGCCACACAACTATCATACTTAGAAAGTTCATATGACTAGAATGCTCATGTCTAAGGGTTTTTAGTCTACTTTGGGTGAGGCATAACCAACATTGACTCATCCATTTGAGATATTTCAACATAGGCACAAGATAGGTGAGGCTATGGGATTGATTTCACCACATGTTTTCGACAGTCTTTTGTTTCATTTGAAGTCTTGCACCACTCCTAGGGAAATGTGGATGAAGTTAAATGATCTTTTTGTCACCATCAATGAGTATAGAGCTCTCCAAATTGAGGCTGAATTAACATCACTTGTACCTGATACTTTCCCCTCCATTGAGGACTACTTGTAGAAGTTTAAGTCACTCAAAACTCTTTTGCAAGGTTGTGGGAAGAATAAAACTGACAAAGAATGTATTTTCTTGATATTTTCTAAGCTTCAAGGGTCATTTCAGGTCTTCTATTCTACTTTCTATTCTACTATGCATGCATTGGGTGATGCATTTACCATGCCTACTTTTGAGGTTTTTTGTGATCGTTTGACTTGTGAACAGACAAAGTTGGTTCAGTTTGAATCTATTTCAGGTTCTAAAACTTAGGCATTGGCAACACAAACATCCAAAGGGAAAGACAAGAATACAAAAAATCCCAAGACAAATACTCCATCATGTAGTGAGCATTCCTTCAAAACATCTCAAAATTCATAATAGAAACCTCAAACCACTCCTTGGTATGATAAAAATTCTAAGTTTGGTGAGTCTTCCTCCAAGACGAAGAAGAAATTAGGTGAGCCTTGCAATTTTTGTGGTAAGGAGGGACATCCAATCAATCGATGTTGGAAGAGATTAGAGGCTTTGGAGGAATCCATGTAGTAGCATAACATCTCCACCCCTAAATCTTCTTCCTCATCTACAGTTAAAGGTCATGCTCTTTCTACAAGGGCCTTACCTTTTGCAACTCCATGGATACTTGATTCTGATGAAACACATCACATGACACCTTCTCAGGATTTGGTCTCATCCCTTTCATATTGTAGCACTACTCAGATTGTAGTTGGGGATTCTACACAACTTTCAGTTTTGGGCTTAGGCATTGTCACACTTGAGGGTGGTTTTCTTCAAGAGGTAGTTGTAGTTCCTCATATCTCTACCAACCTTCTTTTAGTGTATCAAATTTTTCAATCTAGCACTAGTAAGACGGTTGAGTTACATGATGTAGTTATTTGAGACCTTCATGATTCTAAAATTATTGTGGCTACTGGGAGTGTTGATTCTTCTTCTCATTTATACTGATTTGATGGTTTTGAGAGTTCAGTTGGTTCAGGTTCATCCTTCATACCACATGCAGACACTAAGAAAATGTTGTGGCATGGAAATTTTGGTCATTTCAATTATAGATATGTCTAGCAGATGAATACACAAGCATTAGTGTCAGGGCTCCCTAATATTTCTTGTACTGATGGCATTTTTCAAGGATGTGTTCTTGGAAAACATCACTGAGATTATTTTCCTACAGGTAGAGCCACACATGCTAAGGTTCCCTTAGAGTTGGTACATAGTGACCTCATGTAATTTCCAACTCCATTTTTTAGGGGCCAAATATGTGCTCAAATTTATTGATGACTTCTCCATCCGTACATGGGTGTACTTTCTTAAGTACAAGAGTGATGTCCTTGATTCTCTTACGATCTTTAAGGGATTCATGGAGAAACAATCTGGTCTTTCTATTAGGAAAATATTCCTAGATAATGGGGGGTAGTATGATAATCATACTTTTAGGGACTTTTGCACTAAGCATGGTTTACAACACTAGCTTACAATTCCATATACCCCTTAGCAGAATGATGAGGTTGAGCGAAAGAACAAAAAATTATGAGAGATGGACAACTGTATGATTTGATCATGAGATATGCATTCTTTTTTTGGGGTGAGGTAGTTAATTGTGCCAATTATATTCAAAATCATATGTCTCACAAGGAATTGTGACATATGACTCTTAAGGAGGCTTGGTCCCATGTCAAGCCCAATGTTTCTTCATTCAGATTCTTTGGTAGTGAGGCTTGGGAATTCATTTTTGAAGCTCAGTGAAAATCCATGGTGAGGAAGATCCAACTACTCATATTTGTTGGCTACTGTGAGGATGTTAAGGCATATAGGTTGTTTGATCCTGATTCTATAGAGGTCTTGTTTCAACGAGATGTCCAGTTTGATGAGCACTTTCCTTTGATGGATTCTCCATCCCTAGCTTCTCCCTCATCTCCTACTACTCACTCATATCTTGAGGATTAATCATCTCTTGAGGATGAGGATGATGCTCTAGCTATCCCACCACCTCCACATATTCATCCTTTACCGAAGTGGTCCCACCATACTATTGATGCAGCTAGACCTTTGGCAAGTGATCCTTTAGACTCCTGTCGCACTAGTGCACAAATGTCGGGTGTTATTCTTTTGATTCATACCATTTCAGATGATCCTCATAAGTTTTCAGAGGTGATTGGAATTGAGTGGGATAATGCTATGGTAGATGATTACTCTTCTCTGATGAAGAATCATACTTGGGATTTAGTTCCCCTTCCTAAGGGAAGAAAGTTGGTTCGGTGCAAGTGGGTGTACTGTACAAAATATACAATAGATGGTTTTATTGATAAGTATAAGGTTTGCCTTTTTGCAAAGGGTTTTTCTCAAGTTGAAGGTATTGATTATTGTAAAACTTTTTCCCCTATTGCTACGATGAATTGCATTTGCCTTGTACTTTCCCTTGCAGCTTCACAGGAATGGTCAGTATTTCAAATGGATGTGAAGAGTTCCTTCCTTCATGGTGATCTTCATGAGGAGATTTATATGGAGAAGCCACATGGTTTTACTGAGGTCTCTTAACTGGATTGCAAACTTCTTCATTCACTATATGGTCTCAAACAGGCCCCTCGGGCTTGGTATGAGAAGATGGACACTTTTTTGCTTTCTTTTGGCTTCACACGATGTCATTACAATCCAACAATGTACATTCAAAGATAGGAGGGTGATCTTTTGATCCTTGTTCTATATGTGGATGATTTGATCCTTACAGGAAGTTCATACTCCATGATCCAGAATGTTCAATGAGCTTTGATGTAGTTTGAGATGACAGATCTCAGCCTTTTGCACTACTTTCTTGGTTTATAGGTTATTCAATCTTTGGATGGGGTTTCCATATTTTAGTAGAAGTATGTTGCTGACATGCTTCAAAGATTTTTCATTCTTGATTTCAATCCCACCCCGCACCATTCCATTCAAGTGTTATATTGTATTCCACTTGTACTACTCCTTTAGTACATGCTGCATTATATAGGCTATTGGTTGGCAGTCTTGTGTACCTGACACATTCACGTCCTGATATTTCATTTGTGGCTATTCTTGTCTCTTGATTACCACATGATCCATATGAGAGTCATTGTAAATATTCCAAACGAATTCTAAGATATATTTAGGGCACCCCACATTATGGTATTCACTATGCATCAGGAGATCCTCGAAGTATCAGATTCATTGACTCAGATTGGGTTGGTGATGCCAATGATAGGAAGTCTAGTTGTAGATTTTTTTCTACCTTGTTTATGTCGCTATTACATGGTCTTGGATGAAGCAATCTGCTATTGCATTATCATCCACTGAGGTTGAGTATTGCACAACAATTTTGGCCAGACAGGAGGTTTTGTGGCTTCAACATTCTTTTATTGAGTTCAGTTTTCCTCCTGATAGTCCCACTATTCTTTGGTGTGGCAATCAAAGTTCCATTCACATCTCTCACAATCTAGTGGAGCATCAACATACTAAGCACATAAATATCCACATGCACTTCATAAGGTAGTTGATTCAGGATGGTTTTATCACCTTGGAGTACATGCCTATAGAGGTGCAAGTTGCAAAAATCTTCACGAAACCTTTAGCATCGCCTCACTATCTTCAGTTATGATTGATGCTTGGGGTGAAGGAATTTTTCCTTGGGGGGTCTTCATGAGGCCTTCCTTCCTTTAGGCTTTTTCATAAATACTTTCATCTCTTTTTGGAGTGGATTTTTTCCCATGAAGTTTTCTCCATTTCTCCATTTTTCAGTGATCTTTTTAGTTGTACTGGGTATCTCATCAGGCCTAGTTGTTGGGACCCATTCATGCTTTCTTTTATTTTTATGTATTGGTTTTTAGAGTTTTTTAGCTAACCTCTAAGTTACACTTAAGGGGGGTGTTAGAGTTATCGTGTATTAGAGAATAATTAATTACTTTAAATATTATTTTAATTCTCATGCACTTAAGCTAAAATTAGGTTTTCTTTATTAGTTAATTCAATGTTTTATTTATGTTAAATACAAAGCTAATATTAGATCAATTCATCTCATCACACAAGATGTTGACACTTGTCATGATCTAATATATTTATCATTATCCCTTTTCTCTTGTAAAGCATTCATTATCTCTTGTAATTATTCATCCTATATGTATTTTCTTTTCGAGAAATAGAAAACATTTCTTTTGTAGAGCTCTTGGGTGGAAGGTGTTTTGTTCATTTTTTGATCCTATGGCTCATGTTATTCACAAATATAACAAAAACTAGAATGGAGTCAAAATTCTACCTTTTAGAAGGTTTTCCATGAAATCTTACCAATCTCCCAAATCAACTATTTTTTGGTGATGTTGATTGCACATTCTCATGGATGCTTTTGTATTAGTTTTTTAATCAAATGACTCATGCAAGCTCCATTAAGATGGGTTTACTTTAACTCTTTCTTGGTAAGATGTTCCTATCGTTTCAATCTTTACATAAAAATTATAGTTTCATGCATAAGCTATGCTAGATTTGATATGCTTTCCTCTTGAAAAGTATATCTCATTCTATTTCTTGAGTAGAAAAGTGTGGCTTTCAAGGATCAAGTTTGGAAACTAGATAAATATTCCTTAAATAAATAATCTCATGAGATTATATCTATGAATTTCTCTATAGCTCTCAATAGGATTCTCTAAAATTAGGTAAAATCCATGGGCTCTTTGCATTGTTGAGAAAGTTAAATACTATAATCCTTGTTGTAATGGATATTGAAAGCAATCAAAATATGACCTCTCATTTGACCTAGTTCTTGTAGTGTCTTATTTTCCTACGTGGCATGTTCCACTCCATTAATTCCTCCATGGAAAGAATTTTGATTGAAAGAGTTCATATTGCACTCAATACTCTAGTGTTCTTGTGGGTGATAAGGGAAATTCACCTAGATACACCTACATTCATAGTTGGAAATTCTTCATTGTTCATGATTTAAGGATTCGCCTATCATTCATTACAACTAATGTGAGGATAATCTCTTGATGGTTTTGTATTCAAATGACTCATACAAGGTCCACTGAGATGAGTTCAATTTAACTCTTTCTTGGTAAGATAATCTTATTATTTAATTTTTTTAATGAGAATTATAGTTGTATGCATAAAATATTCTCTAATGGAAGATGGCCCTCACATATACCATACTAGTAAGATGGCTCTACCCTTCAACGAAGAGATTGGTTTGGTAACCCCATAATCATGGCCTTCCTGAGCATAGTATTGTGTCCTACATATCTAGAGCTACCACACACATTGGTTTCCCTACCTAGATTGCAGTCATGGACCACAATGAACTAACAATGTAAACAGTGGCTACTTACACTACTTTGGCCAAAGAATTCAACACCAAATACTTCAAGTGAGAGTCATATATCGACCCACTCTTAAGTTGGATTTGGTATTGACCTTAAACATAACACACATTTACCCTAAGGTGATAACATAATCAAATATGCAACAAGGTAATTCCCTTAACCATGGATTACCCTAACCCCAAGAATACCCAAGTCTATAATAAAATGATTATCTAGGTTACACCCTTACCCATGGATTTCACTAGCCCTAGGTATAACCACACTCATACATATACATAATCTAGTGTATAGCTAGGTTACCCCATTTCCCATGGATTTCACGAACTGCGGAAATAGCCCTACTGACCTCTTATGTTTAAATTGACATAATAATAAAAGTCCTACAAGATAGAATCATATTCCATCTCATGCATTATCTAAAAAGACTTAATGAACTAGTAAGTTCTAATAACATTTAAGCCACACATATTCAACAATATATAAATGAAATCCCAATTATATGGTTCACTAATTCGAGACTCAATCAAGAATCACACATGCATATTCATTTCTAGGAATTAACTAAGTTTATAATAACATTCATACCATGCATACATAGATCATTTCAAAGCTAGGAAATAACTAGCTCATAAGATCAAGCATATCATGCATTCATGACTTTTCCAACACAAGGAAAAAAATGAGTTCATAAGAAAAATCATACCATGCATTCAAACAATGTTTCCAAATAAAGGCATTATATTTAATAACCTTTCAAATATAAGCAAAGGAAGAATTGAAATTAGC
Organism: Sequoia sempervirens; assembly: GCA_007258455.2. Taxonomy (NCBI): domain Eukaryota; kingdom Viridiplantae; phylum Streptophyta; class Pinopsida; order Cupressales; family Cupressaceae; genus Sequoia; species Sequoia sempervirens. Next base: position 225,165,417 of record VDFB02058242.1, on the reverse strand, counting down.
ATGCCTAGATATAAGTTCCAACTTGAAAATGTTTCCTTCCAACCATAGCCTTCACCTTCACAAACTCTACTTCTCTAATGGTCAACTAACTTCCAACCACTACCCTCTTACAAATTCTATCAATAATACAATTGCAAAGCAATTCACTAACTCCCAAGCTCTCTAATTCACTTGCACAAAAAATATAGCAAAACAACGATGAAGAAATTAGAATGATAAGTGTAAAAAATGATAGGAAGAATACCTCTATATATACTAAAATTTGAGCAAGCAAAGTGTTGGTGCTTTTTAATGAACCAAACTGAATCTCATCAATTATTCCATATTCAATGGTTAATAATTGTGAGGATTGTCCAATGAACAAGTGAAAGCTTGCTAGGATTTCCCTCTGCACTTTGGGCTCTACAAGACCTAAGAGGTTGATCCCTACAATGTATCTTTAGATACTCTTGTGCCAATTATCATATACATTGTAAATGAATAGATAGATTCTCCTTTAATTGCTTAATAGATGAAATGCCTCAAAGATATCTCTAATCTTTATGACAACATCATAATTAAACATGAGAGAATGTTATAATTAAGCTCAACATACATTCACATAGAAAATAGAGTTTAAATGTTTTTTTGAACGAAGATGCTTTGAAATATCTACGAGACTATAACATTAATTAACTAGTACCTTATCCTAAGGTGGAGAATTTGAAATCATGTAATTGAAAACATGTAATAGTATTATTCTTGTCATGAAAGTTCCTATCAATGATGCCTTACACCATTAATACCAGAGACTTAACCAACAATGCTGAGTGATCCATGCATACATTCACATAAACCTTCATTCATGTTAATACACATTTAACTCATTCTTTTAATAAGAGTAATAACAACGAATAAACATTCAAGCAAAGACAAGAAGATGAATAGAAGAAATCCTTGATTGCATTGTATTCAAAATTTATGCAATGTATACAATGGAGAATGTTGTTCTTGAATATTTTTCCAATTGTATTTCAAGATATGATTGTACCATCAACACATTCACCATTATAGGATTTAAAAGACTCTTAGAACCTAAAACAAACTCAATTCTATTATCCAAACTTGTTACAAAATTTCTCTGAAATCAATTTGCTAGCAACCCCATACAATTAGCCTTGAATTTCCTTTTAGAAAAAAAGGGAGAAAAATAAGCTTCAGGCCAAATTGTACACATGTCATATATTCACTTGACAAAATAATCCTTTCCATGAGCAAAGCACATTTTTCATGTGCTCCAAAACTTGAGGATAAAAAAGCATGAAATAGGGAAAGCATAAAATATCAAAGCAACTCCATGTTTTCATTCCATGTCACAAAACCAAAATTTCAATCACCAGTTAACCAATGCAAGGGCCTATACATCCAAGATGACAACAAACTTGGACTTCCATAGCTCAAACTCTTCCTCAGTAGGTCAATCAAACCCCATAATCTTATCTGCCTTTGACTTATATGGGTTGTATTTGACCACTACCTAATTTGATTCTTTATCAAATACGTTTAGGAAGAAACCTATGTGGGTGAGCCTGTCCATACTATTTTTCAACATTTCCACATCCACCCCATCACAAATTAATTTAGCCTGAGTGGCTATCACTTTATTTTCCTGGTCCTTCCATTCTTGTAGATATTTGACCTCACCATTCTCATTTAAAATATCTGGAATCAAGATGAAGCTCTAGTCATCAAATTTATTCACCAATTCCCTAATTTTCACTTCCAAGGGCTCAATAAAGCCTTGAGAATCTTTCATCTTAGTCACAACTTTGAGGTTTGGGAGAAGGTTGGAGGATTATCTACATCATGCGTTGACCCAATGGCCATATCCCTTAGCATTTTCGCTCTTGGAAACCACCTATCCATTAATGGGATAGCCACCTCCTTATCTTGATTAAAATATTTTATTGCATTAAACATCAAAGAATAATTATAATGAATACTTATTAATCTTTTCTCAATTCCTTTATTGAGATGTTCAAGCAATACTGTCACAATTTTCATGTTAATTAATTTGACAAGATCATCAAATCTATCTTCATAATTCTTGAGCTTTTCCATCATCTCTTCCTTGGTAGTCTCCTCAGTTTGAGGTGCATCTAATGTATCTTGAGGAAAATCCTACGCTTGAATTGGAGGTGATGAAATAATTGGAGAGGGTGGAGGAAAAATTGCTACTTGAGATGGTCCTGGTTGCATAGACTAGAATTGTTGCTTCCATAAGGCCATTTGTGTTTGCATTTCTACAATCCTTTGTAGGCTCACATTATATTCTGCCATTGTAACAACCCAACCAGATTTAATTCAAAAATAAATAAATATTGACATCATGAATATCAATTTCATGCGACAAATTCCATAGCTAATTCCATTTAGTAATTTTATGTCATAAATCACAAATAAATGTAAAATAGATAAATATATTCACTTCCATATGTTAATAGTTACATACATGTTTTACTAGGCATTCAATGCCTCAAATTCAATTCAAATTACAAATTTTTATTACAAGTACATAATTTTTTCCTTTACATCAATGATATAGTACATAATAGAATTTTGATATGATTCCTTCATGACAACTCACCTCCACTAGTGGAAGAGAATGTGATTGAGGTGTGTTTCCAACCAACCACAAAGCAATGCTTCCTTCAAATTCTTCAGTCAGTCAAACAATACCCAACCCTGCACGAAACACTTAGCAGGAGATGGGTATGTGCGGGATCATGATGGGCCAAAAAGTGGCGATATGTAAGTGATGTGATGGCCCATGTGGCTAACAATTTTATTTTTACCTGAAATTGATGAAACAAAAATGGTTTTTAAAGGAGATTCTCAGATTTCCACCGATATAAATTATGCTTTACTTTGAATTTAATAAATAATTATTATTCATTTTCTATTTGAATTATGACTAAAGTCCTGATTGATAGGCTGATTGAAAAACATCTATAGCTTTCAAACAGTATCATATTTTTTGAATCCAAAACATGTGTCACATTATATGCTTTGCATACCATAGGATTAAAAAAAAAATTGAATTTCATGAAGTTTTGACCAAGTTAAGGTGGTTAGACATATGAGTTTTTATATTTTTTAAAAAATTTAATAAAAAAATCATAAATAATTATTTCCTTGGACAAAAATTATAAAAAAATATGCATCACATTTAGACATGAGTCCTCTACTTATATCTAAAATATTATAAAAAAATATTATCATTTTATTGTGGTTAGGGTAGTCAAACAAATGCCTACTTATTTTTTCCCTGAAATTTAAGTACTACTCCATTGAAATTTCAAATTTTCACCAAATAGATTTATTTTTAAAAAAATAAACCTAGTAGTTTAGAAACTACATTCAATTTGCTACAGATTCTATTATTACATATTTTTGAAATAATACAGATAACTTATTCAAATTTTTACGTCAAGTTGCCTAACTCTGTTTTTTCTAAAATTTTCGCCACTTAAGGGCTTGCTTTTTCCATGATGATCCTGCACATACCCAAATACAGTTTGCAAGGTTGAATCTGTGCATGCCTAACTACATGCATTTCTATCTAATATTTTAGAATATATAAATTTTGTGTTAGAAAAATTCAATACAACAAAGAGAGGGTAAATAACATGGTCTATTTCATATACATATATAAAAATGACTGCAAAGCTTGGCTAAGCTCATACTATATGAAATACAACTTTGGTTAGATTTGGAAAAACAAATCTACTCTCTCTGGCACCCATTCTTGGAAATAAAGCTTATCATATCAAGGGGTATCCCTCCCTTTAGACCATCCATTAGAAACATTCTAGCATTCTATAGTCTACCAAGAATTCTTGTATTATTCTATTCAAAGAAATCAAACAATATTCATTCACACCTAGTATATCTATTCATCTAGTATCATATGTATTTACAACTCGATATTTTCCTAGATTTACAATTTGATTCCATTTGCAAAACATCTATAACTTGTTCAATAAGTAAAGTAAATCAAGATGAATCAAAAGGTATACCACATGTATGTGAACATGCATAGAATAATCTTTATGCATGTTCACATATATGCCTGGAAATGAATAATTTAAGAATATGTGTATACATTCTAAAATTTAAATGAAAAATATCGTTTACACAAGTATAATTTCATATTCAAGAAGAAATATAGCATCAATTCATTTAGATGTTTTATTCAAATAACAAATATCATCTATTTCTAGCTTTAGAACCAATTTAATCATCAATTTTCATAGTCATAGATCTATATAAAAGTAGGTTGATGAATCTGAACATAAATATATCACCCATTAACTAAAAATAAGAGCATTCGTTCTTTTAGAAAACTAAGTGTTTATACTTGGTTTCCTTGTTCAAAGTATTCACAAAATAAGATGTAGACCCTACCCATTGAACCATCTCTTCCAGAGGATACGATACACATGTTATCAACCCTTGATAACATGATATTGTATTCCTTTGGGGTTGCTTAACTTTGGACGAAATCTTTCAAGCCATGGGTTTTACCCATTTTGGTGTTTATCACCCCCAAAATGCATGAATAAAATTAACAAACACAGTCGATACTTTTGATTCAAATTTAATAGAGTATTGAATAGATATCAAATAACTGGAAATGCTCACATGTTACATTCATATGCATATACATGTATATATGTGTCATTATATATACATTTTTATTTATATATATATATATATATATATGCATGTATATATATACATGTATATATATACATGTATATATATACACATGTATATATATACATGTATATATATACACATGTATATATATACATGTGTATATATATATATATATATATATATATATATATATATATATAAGATCGACCATACAATACAATAATGGTTACTAGTGTTGTGGCCAAGGAAGGCCATTGCGGGTTTAACAAATATTTTTACCATTGAGCATTCATTGTTCGATCTTGCCACCACATTATAGTGGGTGGTGAGACCCATATTAAAGAGTATTTGTTGTTTCACTCGACCTCTACAATTTGAGGCGATCTTCACCACCCTAACCTTACGTTAAGTGAAAAAATAAAAGTATAGTGTGCAACGATTTAAATAAAATGTGACAAAGGTTATCCCTTCGACTAGTCGCCTACAAGCGATAAACATATACAAGTCAATTTCATAGAAATACATCTTGGTTGGCTGATAGGCTAGGACCCAAAATGGATAAAATTCATGCACATAAAATGATGCATCATGGTTGTGAAACTCAAACCCAAACACAGGGTTGATCAATATTTATAAAAGATTATAGAGCTTCAAAATCTCGGTTCTCATGGGCTTCACAATTGATCGGCATAGTCGATCTCCCAAACAACAAAACCTTAAATTCATACATGCACAATAAACACACATATTGGTGTAAAAAGAATAGGAGATCATTTTGATAACATATGGTTAAAAAAACAAGTTTGAATCACCTCCAATGATTTTTGGCCTAGTGATTTTTCATTTCTACAAAATAACTTTTCTTTTTCCTTCCAACTTGTCGATTTTCTCCTCTCCTGCTTTTTTCCTTCTTACTGGCTTTTTGTCCCCATTCTCAATTTGAATCATCCCCTGCTATTTTGGGTAGGGTATGGAAACTTATTTTTCATAGCCTTCATTATGTTAGTAGGTCATCCACTCCTCCACATGAGGGAATTAGCCTATATCTACATTTGGTGGGAGTTACATACATTTGAATTTCCCATGATTTCAAAAATTATACACTTTTTTGTATGTGTATATATATGTATACATATACATATATATTTATACAAATAATTTCACACATTATCCTTGAGATGACATACATATATGAAATCACTTGTCTATTCAAATCACATTTCAAATTCATCCAAAAGAGTGAACACATGAAATCATTTTTTGTACAAGATAAATTGAATTTCCTATTCAATTTTGTTGAATATAAAATTTGAAACATACAAAATGAGACAATAATGCACAATTTTGTTCTTTCCACGAGTTATAATTCTCACACCAAGTATGAATGAAATTTGACAACTTTTCAAACATATGTAGATGTCACATTCTATTGTGGTGTGTGATATTCCATATTCCATCATTTCTTATTGTGGTCTTCCAGTTAAGTGTGCCTAGCTCAATCAAGTTCTTGTCCTTCAACCTTTTTCCTACACACATATCCTTACACTTGTCCACTTATCAATAACCTTCAACCAATAATCCCATAAATTAATTTATTAAATTATGGAATTACATATTATTCATTTTCAATTTCATCATTGCATTCTATCAAATTCCATAATTAAAGTACTATATTTATGTTTTTCATTTCACCTTGTTTTCAAGTCAAACATCATAACATAACAATTCCAAAATATCAAGCATCAATATATAGATAATCACAATTCATATTGTTTTCAAGCTAAAACATCATAACATACTAATCCAAAATTTTAGGAATCAATACCAAAAATGATCATCAATAGTATATCTAGGAAAGAAAATGAGGGAAGGAGAATTCTATTTGTTATTTATCCTCCCATGTAGCATTGTCCTCATGATATTGGTCCCATTGGACCTTATACTAAACAATGTCCCTATTTCACAACTTGACATGTTGTGTCTATCCAGAATTCTATTGGCCCCCACTAGCACCACTCCTAGATCCTCCACCTGTAAAGAACACCAATCAAGTATATGAGACACATCTGAGTGGTATGGTTTTAATGAAGAAACATGAAACACATTATGAAGTCAAGCTAGAGAAGGGGGTAGATCAAGTTTGTATACACAACCAGGTTGATCACTTCCAACACATCAAATGGAACCACATATCTCGAGGCCATCTTGGATGACTTTCCAAAGGTAATAGAGCTCTTATTTGGATTGACTCTTAGAAAGATCTTGTCTCCAACTGTAAAGCGTCTAAAGGTTCCATTTCTATCAACATAGCTCTTTTGTCTATTTGCTTCTTCCTTCAATTTGCTCTTGATAAGCCTCATCTACTTTTCCATTTATTTTATCATAGATGAGGACCCACTATGATCATGTCTTCCACTTTGTCCCAACTAATGGGAGTATGACACTTCCAACCATACAAAACCTCGAAAGGTTCCATTCCTAGGGATGCATGATGGGAGTTGTTATAAGAAAATTCTACCTGTGGTAGTTACTCTTCTCATTTGTACTATTGATCCATACAATACATCTGAAAGAGGTCTTCTACAACTTGAATTACTCTCTTAGTTTGACCATAGGTTTGAGGATGATCTAGGTTGAACTAAAGTTTAACTTAATCCCCAATGTTGCATTCAAGGTTGTCTAGAACCTGGATGTCATTCATGTATCTCGGTTAGATATAATGGTTTCTGTAACTCCATGTAAATGGAGATCTCCTGGAAAAATTTCTTGGCCAAGGTCAATAATCCATCTGTAAGGTTCCCTAGAATAAAATTTACCACCTTAGTTAACTTATTGAATACTACCAGAATGGCATCATTCCTATTCTTTCTTAGAGGTAATCCCTATAAAAATTTGGCACTAATCACTTGCCATTTATACTCAGGTATATCATGGGGATAAAGGAGCCCTGCTGGATGCATGTGTTCAGCCTTGACTTGCCGAAACTCCAAGCATCTAGCTATGTATTCTACTACGTCCTTCCTAAGTTTTATCCAAAAGTACAAGACTTTCAATTTTATGATCATCTTTGTAACTCTGTGGTGTCTTGAATATGGTACATTGTGGAACTCATCTAGGACCAACTTCTTAAGTTCTCTAGAGTTTGGGATATACATCCACCTTTGGTATCATAAGATACCACTTGGTTCAAGCTCGTACCCATTGAATCGATGGTCTGTTGGATTCTCTTCTAGATCCTTCTCCACCCTCTCATAATGTTCATCTCCTTGCAAATCTTACATCACATTTTTTTTTAGGTTGAATCTCATAGAGGTCATAGCCACCAAATGTCTTCATCTACTAAGAGCATTTTCCACTTGATTTTCTTTTCCTTTTATGTACTCAATTCCAAAGTCATACTCGTTAAGGAATTCTAGTCATCTCCTCTAATGTGCATTAAGGTTAGTTCATGTGGTGCATAGTTTACTTCATGTTGTTTCAACTTCCTAGACTCATACGCCACCACTTTCCTTTCTTGCATTAGCACTACTCCTACTCCATCTCCTGAGGCATCTATGATTACTGAAAATTGACCACTGGGATCTGGAATAATGAGTATCGAAACTGCAATGAGCTTCTCCTTAAGGAGCTAGAAAGCCTAATCACACTTCTCAGTCCACTCAAAGCTCTTTCCTTTCTTTTGAAGAGATGTTATTGGGGCTATTGTTTTAGAAAACCCTTGCACAAATTTCCTATAATATCCTACAAGGCCCATAAAAATTTTCACTTCTGACACATTCGGAGGTGCTGGCCATTCCACTATTGCTTTTATCTTTTCAGGATCCATAGAAACTCCTTTTGCTGAGATGATGTGGCCTGGGTAATGCACCATGTCTTGGTAGAATGAGCACTTGGATAACTTTCCAAAAAGCTTCTTTTCCCTCATACGCTACAGGACTATCTAGTGTTGGTCATGCTCCTCAATGGTCTTGGAATAAACCAAAATTTCATAAATGAAAATTAGAAAAAAATCATCCAAATAGTCTTGGAACACACTATTCATAAGGTTCATGAAAGTTGCAGGTGTGTTGGTCCACCCAAAGGGTACCATGGTGAACTCATAATGCCCATACCAAGTTCAAAAAGTTGTTTTTGGAATATCCTCCTCCTTTATTCTCAATTGATGTGATACAATATGGGGAGGTCCTGCAACACAACTTGACACAAAAATCAACCAACAACAATAGTTCAAGATACAATTCACAAAATTCTTGACCTTTCACCAACTCAGCCTAATTCCTTGTAGCATAGCCAACCCACTCAATCGAGTATACCTTCTCAAAGGGGTTCTTTTAGACCAGAACCAATACTATATCAGGGATCCATTTAGGTGCTCTAAAACATATCAACAAATCACACATGGTTATGTTGCAAAAAAATTAGCCAAATAAAGTTTTCTCACTTTCTAGCCTTCAAATTAGGCCTAATTTCCAAAGGACCTTGCCTCTAAACACTTCCATATTCACCAAAACAAATTGGAAAACATTTCTAGTGTGTTCAAACTAAGGATTTCACAATTTTATTGTAGAAATTCATTCACCAAGTTGTTTAACTCCAAAAACCTTTTTTTATAGGCAAAAACCTAGAGTTTTATTGAAAGTCTTACTTCAAATCCTTCCACAACTCAGAAACCACTTCAAACAGGTCCTATTTCACCTACACAAACTCAAATCATCGAAACATCACACTTTCCCAACATAAAATTCACTTTTGTTTATCAAAACCTCACCAATTCATTGAGAAACCTCTCTTTTCACCATTAGGGCTCCATGCCCAATACTTGAAATGACCTCCCTTGCACTTACTGACCATACACACACCTTTATTGGTTAGTAATTACCCATTCCACTGATTCACATGTTCTATAGAAGGTGGAATGGGTTTATTGCTTCATGGAAACCTCAAAACCACCAATACTCTTGTTTCAACTAGTTGAAGAGAACAATAAAAAAACTCAAAAAATTACTTTGAAACCTTCAAATTGAATCCAAATGTAAGTTAAACAATATATTATACTGTCCCAAGAAGATTTGAATCAAAAAGTTACTGTACGGCCTCTACAAGTGCTGGAAACTATGAAAAAAACTAAAAAAATAAGGAAAATAGTAATAAAACTTGATGTTTCTTCTTCAAAATCTTCAAAAATATATTTACATCAATGAACTTCATCCTATTTATGATTTTTCCTTTCAAAACCAACTATCTAACTTCCCTCAACCACCTTTTGAACTCTAGTGACCATTCATATTCCATACAAGACAATTTTACAACTTTATGTTTTGACAACTTTGCCAAAAATACAATTTTTGCAAATGTCAACATAATAACCCCCCTAAATACCTAATACCATCAAAATAAACTATTACAGTCTAAAATGGTCTTTAAGACCTTATTTTATGCAAAATACATCAAAATGCTAAAGCCTAGACACCAATTTCTTATCTTGACAACATTTATCTAATGGTGCTCCTGCACCATGATGGTAACTAGACCCGAGATCTATTTTTGAGAATATTTTCACTCCCTTCATCTAATTAATTAATTTGTCAATCCTTGGAAGAGGGTAAGGATTCTTGATGGTCGCCTTGTTCAACATCTGATAATCTATACATGGACACAAGGTTCCATCCTTCTTTTTCACAAAGATAATTGGTTCTCCCTAAGGTGACACACTAGGTCTAATAAGACCTTTACATAACAACTCCTGTTACTAGGATTTCAATTCATAAATCTCTATGGTGGTCATCTTGTATGGGGCCTTAGAATGTGGATTGATTCCTATCACTAAGTCGATGGAGAAATCAAATTCTCGCTTTAGAAGCATCTCGATGAGATCTTTGGGAAACACATCACAAAATTCCCTAAGGATTAGATATTCATCAAGGTATGGTTATTCATTACTAGGTTCACTGACATGAATGACATATATGACACAACCCTTTCTCTAAGCTCTTTTAAGCTGCATAGCTGAGATCTTTCTAAGTTCCAGGGGTTGTTTTACCTCATGTATCTCAACCAGGTTCCCACAGTCACCTATACATCTCACCATCTTATCCTCACCATTTACCATAGCCTTATGCTCAGTCAACTAATTGATTCCTAAGATTACATCATAGGTCCTAATGGTGCAACATAAAGGTTAACTTGGGTCATGAAGGTGGGAAGTTCCAACTCACTACAAAAGAGACAAGAATCTACTACCCGCTCTACTTGATTTCCATACTAGATAGACCAAGAGTTCTTCATATAACCAAGTAAAATGGGTAGCTTTGAAATCATTCTAGGGTCTATTAAACACTCATTAGCTCTAGTATCTATCAAAATGGAAATGGTTCGGCCATAGAGCTTACTCGTTAACTGTATGGGAGAAGCCTGGTACTTCCCTTTCCTATTATCCACCGTTGCATGGATCTTGTGTTGCAAGGTCTACTATTGGTTTCCTTCCTTCTGTGACCTCAAATTTTGAGGGCAGTTAGAGGCATAATGATCTCCTCCAGAAGTGTAACATCTGTCGTGTGGTCCTCTTCAAGTTCTAGACTTATCTACTTTTAAGTGTCCCTGGGTGTTGTGGGAATCATTTCCCTTGTTAGCCCTTTTATTCCTTCTGCCTTGGATGCCTTCTTCCTTTTCTAGAGGGTCTCCTTCCCTTTCTTAGGCTTCTGATCTAATGGGACTTACTTCCTTTCTGTCTTTCACCCTTTTGAAATATTTTGTTTCTAAACCAGTGCTTAGAGTTTGATTCTTTATGAAGATTAGAAAACTACTACAACTTATGCTCTTACTTTATAGCCTTTTTAAAATATTTTTCCATAGTAGGAGGATTGTGGAGGTCCACTTCATCTCCAATGTGGGGTCTTAGTCCCAATATAAACTTTTGGATCCAAAAATGCTCATTGGCTTGAATATACTAAGGTACATACTTAAGAAAGTTGGTAAACTTCTTCTAGTGTTGCACTACTACCAGGCCTCTCTAGTTCAGATTTTTAAATTCAGTAATTTTTTTGTCGAAGAAAAGTTGTGGTAGCCACCAATTTCTAAAATATTCAAGGAAAAATTCCCAAGTAATCCCTTCTGGAGGAAGTCTTACTTTGGCCTTCTCGTTGTCCCACCAAGTAGCTACTTCTCCAGAAAATTGGTATGCAACCCAAGTAGCCTTGGTCTGATATGATAGGTTATGAAGATCAAATTTTCTTTCCATCTCTATGATCCAGGCCTCAGCCCCATCTTTGATAGCCTTTCCATCGAAATTTAGTGGTGCTACCTTCTTAAGATCCTTTCCTAGATCTTCCTCAATCTGACCTCGATTACAATCCCCTTCTCCTTAGTCAGGTACCTCATTCGTGAGATTTTAATCCTCCTGCACTCCTTAGACCTCTTGTTCCAAAAGGTCCATTCTGGATTCTTGTCAATTCAAGAGTTCCAAAATTTGATCTAACCTCTTACTTGGCCCATTGTCATGTATGCTATCGCTCACATCTTGTCTGGTGGTCACCATAGTGACTCACACTCGACCTACATCATAGTCATGTTTAGTGTTCAAGAACAAGGTTTTTTGCTTAAGCTATTGCATGTAATGCACATAACAAGCAAGCTAAGAAGGAAGACAAAAAAAGAAAAGATACATGTTATCAAAAAAGACAAACTTCCAAGCTTCATGCCTTTGCTCAAATTTTTTCTTTTATTTATATGAAGTTGGATTTACATTGATTCCTTATTTATAAAAGTTTCTCTACTCTAAGTAGTTCTCTCATTATCGAATAGAGGAGATTCCTCAGGATCCTCATCTAAGTCTACATCTTCACTCTTGGATGAGGCAGGACGTGTGTGCAGGCACTCCTTCTCCTCCTTGGTCATCAGTGGCACATTAGGTCCACATCCTGTTGGAAATATGTGTCTCAATCCCACAGGCTGAAACCTCTATTGGAGCCAAGTCGGTGTGACATATTCTATGTCTGGCCGATGAGCATATTTGTAGCCTTATGTTTTGTACAGGTTGCTATGACTTTGCAGAAGTCTTTCCGAACAGTTACACATTGGAGTCTTCGGTGTGACATGTTGTGTTCGGTGTGACCTCTTACCATGTGGAGAAATCTCGGTAATAGGCCATTCATATCATATATCGGGGAGACCCTTGGCCAAAAGGCTTAATTCAGTGTGAGGTCCCAACGATAGCTAAAGTATCGCCGATAGTGTTTTATGTTGAAGCCTTTGGGGAAAGTCTTGGGTGTTTGGTAAGAAGTCTTATCGATAGGAATGTCTCACCAACAGTATTCACTCAGGGTAACCCAAAGGTCTCGAGGAGAAGTCTCAACAAGAATGGAATGTCACACCGACGAGGATACAACTGAAGACATGAGTGCTCGGTGAAAGGTCTTGGAAAAAGACAAAAGTCTTGCCAACTATTGTTTGGTGCTTGGTATGACTTGTGAGCATTCAGAGTAACATCTCAGTGATAGTGGTATGTCTTGCCGAATGCTAATGGCTATGGTATGATGTTTCACCGATAGCAATAAGTCTTGGCGATAGCGATACATGTGAAGAACTTCGGTATGAGGTCTTGGCGACATGGCGAAGTCTGAGCGATAGATCTTTGGACTTGATGTAACCTCTTGCCGATGGAAACAACTCTTGGCAACATCAATGGTTAAGTATTGTGGCATTGGGGAGACACGGTTAGTGTCTCACCGACATGCCAACACAGGTTGATCACTTTGACTGAGAGAAGACCATCCTACGTGGTGAGCCAATAGCCAATCAAAGGAGACGAATGGGAACCACTAGCAGTTGGATTGTTGCAGCCATTACTGAGAGGAAGGTTGACAAATAGGGGCGAGATGGTTATACTCTATGATTGCAGATTGTGTAAGGTTGGATGAATCGACGAATTGCCATGTGATTGTATCAGAGTGATTTCTATTCTGTAAAGATTGTAACTTGAAGGTTCCTATACAAGATTGATCATTGTGAAAGCTGTTGTAATCTGGCATCAGAAAGATAAGTCAGAACTCTGTATGTAATTATTTGTTATTGTAATACAAAGTGACTTCTCTTAGTGTGGTGGGTTTTTCTCCTGTAAGGGTTTTCCCACGTAAATTTGGTGTTCATCTGTGTTTTTCTAATTCTCTGCTTCTACTATTTATTTCAAAGTGCATCTTAATTGAAATGTAATTGAAAAATTAAAAGGTATATCTGCATTCTTCCCTGAGGTATTGATGTTAGGAGAGTTGCTTCCACATCTAGCTTTCCTTTCAAGTGGTATCAAAGCCTGGCCAGTTGTGTTACCCTTGTGGGTACATTGAGTTTTTTGTGTCAATTTTTGTTCAGTGGGAGTCTTGTAGATGTTTGTCAAGTTCTAATTACAGATTGAGATGGCTAGCATGTCAATAAAGATTGAAATAGAGAAGTTCAATGGCAGCAATTTTGAGTTGTGGAAACTCAAAATGGAGGATCTCTTAGTGGATCGCGATTTGTGGATTGCAGTGTCTAGAGTGAAGCCTACAGGCATGAAGCAAGAAGATTGGGACCTTGCAGATAGAAAGTCTAAGGGGCTGATAAGGCTCTATTTGGAAAACTCCGTACTTCTGAATGTGCATGAAGAGAAGACTGCATCTTCCTTGTGGAAGAGACTGGCATCTATTTATCAGGGGAAGTCCTTGGTGAATAAACTGTTCCTGAGGAAGAAGTTGTACACTTTGAGAATGCAAGAAGGAGGTTTTGTAGCTGATCATTTGAACGCATTCAACATGTTGATTGCACAGTTAACATCTGTTGGTGTGAAGACTGATGAAGAGGATCGTTGTATGCTAATATTGTGTTCTTTTCCAGATTCATGGGATCACCTTGTGATGGCTATTGGGAGTACAACATCTAGTTTCAAGATGGAAGATGTTGTTGCTTCTTTGTTATCAGAATAAATGAGAAGGAAATTTCAAGATGTGGAGAAGGAGTACTTCTACGGAGGAAGATCGAAAGAGAAAGGAGAGAAGGACAAGAAGTCCAGATCAAAATCAAGGGAGATCAAAAGCTCTCGGCAAGAAGTCCAAGGTGAAGTGTTGAACCTGCGGGCAACCACATGTTTGAAAGGATTGTAAAGAGGAGGAGAAGAAGAAGAAGAAGTATTCTTCCGAATATGATTCTTTCCTATAGGTGATGCGATGGTTTCATTGCAACCTTGGCTACATAGGCATCAAATGACGTCTGGCTGATTGATTCTGGAGCATCTTTCCACATGACATATCATAGAGACTGGTTCACGAAGTATGAAAAATACGATGGTGGAAAGGTGTATTTGGCAAGTGATTCTTTAACTGGAAAATTGCTGGCCGTGGGAAGAGTGAAGGAATTAATGATGAATGCATACCGTATCCGCTCGAAACTTACTTTCCGTTAGTAAGTCACTGATATTGAGTGCAAGCTGTTCTCTCGAAATGGTTGCAAGATGACTAGAGGCTCAATGGTGCTAGCAAGGGTGCTCGACAGTACTTTGTGCAAGCCGGATGCACATGTTGTTCAATGCAACAACGTCTCAGAAAGTCACAAGGCTACTCATAGAGGTAAAGAGGGAAATATTCCTATTTGTGTAAACTCTATGGAAGTTAAACTTCCAGCAAAGAAGACTATGCTCTGGCATCATAGGCTAGGCCACATTTGAGAGAAAGGTTTAAAAACCTTGAAGAATAAAAACCTGGTTGAGGGGCTTGAAGATTGTAACTTTGATTTTGAATCGTGAACATTGTATATATGGAAAACAATGTGTTTCTGCTTTATTCTAGTCCTCATAAATCTTCTAGTTTGCTAGATGAGCATTCATTTTGATGTATTTGAATATTCAGTGAATACCGTTCCTTCTTGTCTAAACTAAGATACTATGTGTCGCTTATTACGATTATTCAAGAAGATACTTGTATATTTTCCAAAAGTAAATCGTATGTTCAATGGGTTTAAGGAATTCTAAGAACCTTGTAGAAAATCAAACTAGAAGAAAAATAAAATGTTTAAGGACCGATAATGGCTGTGAATTTTGTTTTGATGATTTCGAGAGGCATTGTAAAGAGTACGGGATTAAAAAGACACAAGACTACACCTTACACTCCATAGCAAATGGAGTTGCGAAGGTTCAATAGGACAATGAGAGAGAACGGTATGCCGAGTAGTGTTGGCTTGGAGTGAGAAGTTCTTGAAGCTTGAGGCTATTAAGGCTGTATGTTACTTGATTAATTGTTTCAAATTCCAAGCTCTTGTTGAGAAAAAACACCTTGGAAGCATTGTTTGCAAGCAGCTTCTCTTTAAGACATATTTGTGTTTTACCGTGAGGCATATGCATAAAAATGGATGAAAAGATCTGTACCGGAGAACAAGGCTGTCAAATGTATTTCTTATTGGCCATAGTGCTGCATACATGATACAAGTTTAAACTGAGTACAAAGAAGGTCGCTATAGCGGTATGTAATTCCTCGTGGGAGCTAAAACCTCTACCTTGGATCAGAATGTACACAAAGTCATAAAACAATATGATGTAGTTGTACTCCTCCACACCAGAGAGGAGGAATTGAAATTCAAATGCACTAAACTATGAGAGCTCAAGTAGTTTTGAAAGTTCTAAAGAAGATGAAGAACCACTTCAACCTTAGCCTGTGAGGAGGTCAACTCATGAAAGGAAACAACCTAATAGGTATGGGTTTTCTTTGATAGAATCTACTTGTGCCTATTTCAATTTCTCAGCCTGGATGGTTTGTGGACCGTGAAAGAGGCATTTAGAATGTCCCATTTAGACTTGGTTGAAGCCATGAATGAAGAAACAGCATCAATAGAAAAGAATGAACTTAGAGTTTGCACCCTGCCTAAAGTGTTGTTGGTTGTAAATGGGTATTTAAAAAAGATTGGTCTAGATGGTAGTGTGGAAAATATAAGGAGGTTGGTTAGAAGGTTATTCCTGTAGAGGAATTGGATTACGGGGGAATTTTTCTTCCTATAGCTGTTTCGACATCTATCAGATTTCTTTCATTACCATGCAGCTTTTGACCCGAGGCTCTAATGTATGGATGTGTCAAGACAAATATTTCTTCATGGTGACTGAAGAAATCTATATGTCCCAGCCTGAGCACTTTGTTGAAAAGGTAAAGAGAAACTGGTTTGCAAGTTAAAAAAGTCTCTGTATGGGTTAAAGCAGTCACCTAGAATGTGGTACCAGAAATTTGATACTTTTGTATTGTCTTTTGGATTTGTAAGATCAAATCTGATTGTGTCTATTACAAAGCTAAAGTGACTGAAGTTCTTATTATTGCTCTCTGTTGATGATATGTTGTTCATAGCAATAGTGTTAACATTTAAGATTCAAGTCTTAGTTGTCTTCTAGTTCGAAGAAAGATTCAGTAAGATATATTCTTGGATGGAGATAATTAGGGATGTGAACAGAGAAGACTTTGGCTTAGCCGTAGAAAGTATATCAAGACCGGTCGAGAGATTTTGCATGAATGATTGCAAGCAACAGTTGTTCCAAATTTGGCAGCAACGGTTTATCCGTCAAGACTTTCCAAAATCTCCTACTAAGATGGAGGATATGGGACTAAAGGTAATTCTATGCTAGTGGTTGGCGCCTTATGTATGGAAATGGTCTCGTATACAGGAGATACTGTCAAGCAGTGGGAGTTCTTAAATGGTTTATGGCTAATCTTAAGGACACATTGGATGTTGTGAAAGAGTTTTTGACATTTGAAGGCATCAGATTTGTTTCAGTTACCATGGTAACTTGGTTGAATCACGTGAGGACTCTCAACATTTGTGGTTATGTTGATTTTGATTGAGCAAGGGACATTGACAATAGGAGGTCCACCACTGGATACTTTTTCATGTTGAATGGTGGTGTAGTGAGTTGGATGAGTAAGAGATAGGCTGTAGTCATTTTGTCCACTATAGAGGTTGAATACATGGTAGCTACACATGCTTGTAAAGAAGCAATCTGGTTAAAACGTTTGTATTCTAACATTGGTTTTGATGTAGGGAAAATAACTATTTACTGTGATAGTCAGAGTGTTATTTATCTGGCAAAGAATACTACTTTCCATGCTAGGAGGAAACATATAGATGCACAAGATCACTTTGAAACAGATATGGTGGAGGATTTATGTCAACGGGAAAAGGCTGATACTCTAGAGAATGTTGCAGATGCATTGACAAAGCCAGTGAGCACAGACAAGTTCAGGTGGTGTGCTAGGTCAATGGGCCTTAGTGCCCATGATTTTCAGTAAGTTTTTGTTGTGCTTTGGAGGTTCCTGTGTGATCTTCGTCAAGTGGGAGATTTTTGGAAATATGTGTCTCAATCCCACAGGCTGAAACCACTATTGGAGCCAAGTCGGTGTGACATATTCTATGTCTGGCCGACGAGCAGATTTGTAGCCTTATGTTTTGTACAGGTCATTGTGACCTTGCAAAAGTCTTGTCGAACGGTTACACATTGGAGTCTTCGGTGTGACATGTTGTGTTCAGTGTGACCTCTTACCGCGTGGAGATCTTTGGCCGACAGACCATTCATATCGTATATCGGGGAGACCCTTGGCTGAAAGGCTTAGTTCAGTGTGAGGTCCCAGCGATAGCTAAAGTCTCGCCAACATTGTTTTATGTTGAAGCCTTCGGGGAAAGTCTTGGGTGTTCGGTAAGAAGTCTTACTGATAGGAATGTCTCACTGACAATATTCACTCGGGATAACCCAAAGGTCTCGGGGAGAAGTCTCAGTGAGAATGGAATGTCATACCGATGGGGATACAACTGAAGCCATGAGTGCTCGGTGAAAGGTCTTGGCGAAAGACAAAAGTCTTGTTGACTGTTGTTTGGTGCTTGGTATGACTTGTGAGCATTTAGAGTAACATCTCAGCGATAGTGGTATGTCTTTCTGAATGCTAATGGCTTTGGTATGATGTTTCACTGATAGCGATAAGTCTTGGCAATAGCGATACATGTGAAGAACTTCGGTATGAGGTCTTGGTGACATGGTGAAGTCTGAGAGATAGATCTTTGGACTCGATGTAACCTCTTGCCGATGGAAATGACTCTTGGTGACATCGATGGTTAAGTATTATGGCATCGGGGAGACACGGTTAGTGTCTCACTGACATGCCAAACACAGGTTGATCGCTTTGACAGAGAGAAGACCATCCTACGTGGTGAGCCAATAGCCAATCAGAGGAGTCGAATGGGAACCACTAGCAGTTGGACTGTTGCGGCCATTACTGAGAGGAAGGTCGACAGACAGGGGCGACATGGTTATACTCTATGATTGCAGATTGTGTAAGGTTGGATGAATCGACGAATTTTTGTGTGATTGTATCAGAGTGATTTCTATTATGTAAAGATTGTAACTTGAAGGTTCCTGTACAAGATTGATCATTGTGAAAGCTGTTGTAATCTGGCATCAGAAAGATAAGTCAGAACTCTATATGTAATTATTTGTTACTGTAATACAAAGTGACTTCTCTTGGTGTGGTGGGTTTTTCTCCCGTAAGGGTTTTCCCACGTAAATCTGGTGTTCATCTATGTTTGTCTAATTCTTTGTTTCTACTATTTATTTCAAAGTGCATCTTAATTGAACTGTAATTGAAAAATTAAAAGGTATATTTGCATTCTTCTCTGAGGTATTGACATTAGGAGAGTTGCTTCTGCATCTAGCTCTCCTTACACATCCTACTACCACATCTCTAAAAGTGGAGGGCTTTTTGATCTTAGGAGTTCATTTAGCCTCCTCTATATTTTTTCCTCTCTCTAACTTGAGATGGGTGAGGGGATGTGCTAGAGTTTCTTCATCAAGAATCTTGGGTTTCTCTTCAGGTTTGGGATTCTCCTCAATAACGATTTTCTTTTTCATAGCCCTGTTGGTTTTCCCTTTCTTTCTTCCCAACTTGGACCTTCCCATTTCTTGCAATCGATTCAAATTGGTCATCTCTAGGTAGCTTAAATCTAGTTATGGATGCACTATTCCTTAGTTCAACCATTGTGGGCTCATAGGCCTAGAGGTGAGCCTTGGGGTTCTAATACCAAATGTAATAGCCCAACTAGATTTAATTCAAAAATAAATAAATATTGACATCATGAATATCAACTTAGTCACACAAATTCCATAGCTAATTCCATTTGTAAGGAAAGCAGAGGTGTGGAAACACTTTCCTAATGCCAAATCCATAGGGAAGAATGCAATGCAGGGCTTTTAATTTTTCCAAATTGCAAACTAATTAAGACACACATGAAGGAATAACAGAAATAAAGCAAATACACAAAGACAACTGAAACAATAGATTTTACGTGGGAAACCCTTTCGAGAAAAAACCCACCACACCAAGCTATATCTCTTTGTATTACAGTAACAAAACTACATACAATCAGAAAAACAAATTTCTGGTGTTAGTCACAGTAGCTTATTCTCACTGTTCAAACAGTTACAGAAATGTTCTCACTTCACCACTCGATTCACATGCTCTGTTCATTTGTTATTGATCAAAATCATTTTGCCTTTATTTTAACGCATTCTGATTTTTCCTGCTGTACATCCTTATCTACCATTGCCAACCATAGACAGTTTCCATTCGAGCCTTGATTTTTCCCTGCATGCTGTTTTTTACAATGTTGCAACTGATGCATAAAATCAACCGTCATCTTGCTTGAAAATTGCTTCCTGTGATTGGTTCACGAAGCTCCACATAGGATGGTTAGACTGGTCAAGAGCGTTCAACTTTGTTGGCATATCGGTGAGACACTCACAGTGTCTCCTCGATGCCACAAAGTTTCTCTATCGGTATTGATATAGCTTCCACGAGCCGACAAGATGCTATAACGACTGTTACATGTCATAACGAAACCATCAATGTCCAATTCGATTCTATCGGCAAGACTCATATCGAATGGAACAAGTCATATCGAATTCAGAGAAACCATCGGCAAGACATACCGATGTCACTAAGACCTTATGTTGAAATCTTCAAGTCATGCCAGCATGAGCTACTCGGCATGACTATCACTCTTCGGCGAGACTCATATCGAAGCAAAACTTCCACCGAAAGTCACACTGTCACCAAGACTCGTGTCTATCGCTGTGACCTTTCTCCGAGTTCCCTAAGTCTTACCGAAGACTTACTATCAACAAGACTCAAGACTTTCACTGTGATGTTTCATCGAGCTCCATCGTGTCTTACCGAGTCGGCAAGACTCAATCCCTTCACCAAGACATTTCTCCAAGCACCCAAAGATAACCCGAAGACATTCTGTCGGTGTGACTTATAACTTTCGCTAGGACCTCAACGAAATCTTGTCACTATGAAGACCTTCGAGAATCCTCTTGTCGGCGAGACATACATTGGTTGCCAAGACTTCATGCCGAAGCCCTTAAGTCACTGCGAGCGAATCAAGAGAAAACCCTTGTCGGCGAGACTCACCTTCTCACTGAGAGATCTCCTCGAGATCCTTGTGTTAGCTCGATAGCAGTCTGCTATCAGTGAGACACTCACAATTTTTTGGGACCTCTCTCCGACACCCGTGAGAAAGCCCGATAGGATCAACTGTCACCCAGAGTTCTTTCGATCACCAAAAGGTCATGCCAAACTCAGAGAGTCACACCGATAGACTTCATTCAACAAGACATCAACTCTGTCATAGCGATAGGATCATCTCAAGAGCTTCAAAACTATTAGTCGCCCAGACATGAACACTGTCACAGTGACTTTTCCCTTCAGGAGTTCCATGTCAGTAAGGATTGAGGCACATATTCCAACAAGCTCCCACTTGATGAAGATTCATCGTATACCTGTAGCATAAACAACTATTTTAGTTACAATAAGAGGCCCGCCTGAACTGGGCCACCACCTGAACTTGTGTATGTGTGCTCATAGGCTCATCAATGCACCCTGCAACATTCTGTGAGTATCCACTTTCCAAGGAGCCTTCCCATCTCCACTACATCTCGCAGTCGATATTGTACATATGTTTCGCCTGGCATGGAAAAAGTAGTGGGATTTTGCCAAACATATAGCACTGGGCTGTCACAAAGAGATAGTAATTCCTTTTGCATCAAAGCCAATGTTACAACAAAAATGTTTTAACCAGATTGCTTCTTTATAGGCATGTGTGGCAGCCATGTATTCTGCCTCTATAGTAGACAAAGCGACTACATCCTGCCGCTTGCTCATCCAACTCACTGCACCACCATTCATCATGAAAATATATCCACTAGTGGATCTTCTGCTGTCAATGTCCCCTGCCCAATCAGAGTCCACATAACCTCGAATATTGAGAGTTCTCTATGATTCAACCAAGTTACCATGGTAACACAAAGCATAGTCTGAAGTGCCCTTCATATATCTAAACACTCTCTTCACAACATCCCAATGTGTTCTTCCAGGATTAGCCATAAACCGAATAAAAACTCCCACTGCTTGGGCAATGTTTGGCCTTGTACAAACCATTGCATACATAATACTGCCAACTACACTTGCATAAGGCACACTGGCCAAGTGTCTCATCTCAAAAAGAAGATTTTTGACAATCCTCACAGACAGCTTGCCCTTTATGTAAATCGAACAACCAGCTATTTGCACTCAAATAAGGTTAAATTCTAGAACAAATTTATGACATTTATCGATCGAGCCAAAGTTTTCTATTCTTTCTATCCTCGGTTATTTCCATTCCTAGAATATACCTTATTGCACCAAGATCTTTCATTTCAAACTTTGCAGACAATTGGGACTTAAGATTAGAAATCATTAGCTTACTATTGCCTATAAAAAACATATCATCAACATATAGAGCAATAATGAGAATTTGATATCACTTTCAGCTTTGTAATACACACAGTGATCACATTTTGATCTTACAAATCCCAATGACAAAAAAAATGTGTCAAAATTTTGGTACTACATTCTAGGAGACTGTTTTAAACCATACAGAGATTTCTTCAACTTGCAAAACCAAATTTTCTCATTTCCTTTTTTAACCACAAAGTGCTCGGCCGTACATAAAATTTTCTCTCAAGATCACCATGAAGAAACATTGCTTACATCCATTTCATTCAATCTCTAAATCATATGCTGGATGCAAGCGACAAAGAAATCTAATAGATGCTGTACTAGCTACGTGAGAAATATTTCTCCATAGTCAATCCCCTCTACCTGGGAATAACCCTTTGCAACCAGCCTCACTTTATATTTTTCTACACTGCCATTTAGACCTATTTTCTTTTTGAATATCCATTTGCAGCCTACAATTTTTCTGCCTTTAGGAAATTGAACCAAACTCCAGGTGTCATTCTTTTCTAATGATGCAATTTCTTCATTCATGGCTTCCAACTAAGAGTTTGAATCAGACATTTTAAATGCCTCTTTCACAGTCCTAAGTTCATCAGTGCTAGAAATTAAAGTATAGGCACAAGTAGACTCTATTAAAGAAAACCCATACCTTTAGGTTGCTTTCTTCATGAGTTGACCTCTCACAGGCCGAGGCTAAGGTGGTCTTCATCATCTTCGTAACTTTAACCGCTTTGAGCCTCCTCAAGACGTACATTTTGATTTTCAATTTCATCAGTGTCTAAGGAATTGCAACATCCTTTTCTATTTTCTGATTTCTTCTCTCGATCGCATCCAATGTAGAAGGTTCAATCAAGGAAAGATACTTTCCGCATAAACCTTCGGCCTGTGGATTCCAAAGTTTTGTATCTTTATTCCAAAAAGACTATAGCCAATAAAGATAATTTGCCACTTGTTTTTCAACTTAGATCTTTTTTCAAATGGCACATATGCATATGCTTCATAGCCAAAGACATGAATATGTCTCAAAGGGATTCTTTCCAGACCATGCTTCCAAAGGCATCTTTTCAACTAGAGTAGAGTTAGGAGAACAATTTACCAAGTAACATGTTGTAGAGACCGCTTCAGCCCAAAACTTCTCATCCAAGCCAACATTGCTTAGCATACTTCGTGCTCTTTCCATTACTATCCTGTTGAACCTTTCAGCAACTCCATTTTGCTGTGGAGTATAAGTGTAGTCTTATGTCTTTTGATCCCATGATCTATACAGCACTTTGAATTCATCTCGAATAAAAACCACCGCCATTGCCGGGCCTCTACATTTTATTTTCACTACCTGAGCCACCAAGGTTTTGAATCTTCAAACCGACCAACACTTCGATTTATTTTTAAAAAACATACAAAATATCCTCTAGAATAATCATCAATAAACGCATACATAGTATCTTGATTTAGACAGAGAAGGAACATTCATCGACCAAAACACATCGTAATGTATATAATCACAAACCAGAAGATTTGTGAGGACTGGAATAAATGAAACACGTTAAGCTCTATATATGCACCAAAATTTGAACTCAAGGTTACAATCTTTAAGCCCTTCTACCAGATTTTTATTTTTCAAGGTTTTTAAACCTTTTTCACCAATGTGGCCAAGCCTATGATGCCAGAGCATAGTCTTCTCTGCTGGAAGTTTAATCTCCATGGAGTTTACACCATCAAGAACGTTTTCCTTCTTTTCCAAGTATATATTATATGACGCAGACATCACATTTGAATAGCTTGTGCATCCGGGCCTTGCACAAGGTACCAATCAGCACCAGAGCTAACACCATAGGAGCCTCTAGATCTTGCAGCTATCGCAGAATGACCCCACTCTTCGATATCATCTACCATTTTACAAAAATTAGATTTCGAGCTGCACTGCATGTATCATCATTGATTCTCTCACTCTTCCATCAACAAATTGAATTCTGACTCTTCCACGACTAACAATTTCCAAAGATGAGTCACTTGCCAAGAACACCTTTCCACCATTGTATTCTTCATACTTCATGAACCAATCTCTATGAGATGTCATGTGGAAAGATGCTCCAGAATCAATCAGCTAGACATCATCTAATGCCCATGTAGCCAAAGCTACAATGAAGGCATCTGCATAACTATGAGAAGAATCATTTCTAGAAGAGTTCTTCTTCTTCTTTCTCCTCCTGTAATCCTTTCTGGACATGACCGTGCTGCCGCCCACAATTCTAACACTTCACTTTGGACTCTTACTGTGAGACTTTGATCTCCTTCACTTCTGAATGGACTTTGTCCTTCTTCTTGCCTTTCTCCCTTGGGTCTACTCTACAGCCGTAGCCTCCTCACATCTCGTATTTTTTCTCATATCTTCAGCGATAATGTAGAAGCAAATAACATCTTCCCATCTTGGAAAGTGGATGTCGATTCCAATAGCCATCACCAGATGATCCCAAGAATCAGTAAAAGAACACAACAACAACATGCAACAATCTTCATCTTCGGGTTTCACACCAACAGATGTTAACTGAGCAATCAACATGTTGAAAGAATTTAAGTGATCAAGAACAGATCCTCCTTCCTGCATTCTCAAAGAATACAACTTCTTCCTCAAGAACAACCGATTCACCAAGGACTTGCTCTGATAAATGGATGCCAATCTTTTCTTCATGCACGTTTAGAAGAACAGAGTCTGCCAAATAGAGCCTTACAGCCCTTTAGACTTTCTATTTGCCAAGTCCCAATCCTCTTGCTTCATGCCTTGAGGCATTGTTCCAGTCACGACAGTCCAAAGATCTCGATCAACTAACATATCTTCCATTTTGAGTTTCCACAGCTCAAAATTGCTACCATTGAATTTCTCTATTTCCATCCTACTGGATGTGCTTGCCATCTTAATCTGTAATTAAATTAAAAGAACTCTACAAAACTCCCATTGAAAAGGATTGACACAAAAAATCCAACCCACTCACAAGGACAACACAACTAGCCAGGCTCTGATACCACTTGTAAGGAAAGCAGAGGTACGTAAACACTTTCCTAATGCCAAATCCACAGGGAAGAATGCAATGCAGGGCTTTTAATTTTTCCAAATTACAAACTAATTAAGACACACATGAAGGAATAACAGAAATAGAGCAAATACACAAAGACAACTGAAACAACAAGTTTTACATGGGAAACCCTTTCGGGAAAAAACCCACCACACCAAGCTGTATCTCTTTGTATTGCAGTAACAAAATTACATACAATCAGAAAAATGACTTTCTGGTGTTAGTCACACTAGCTTATTCTCACTGTTCAAACAGTTACAGAAATGTTCTCACTTCACCACTCGATTCACATGCTCTGTTCATTCGTTATTGATCAGAATCGTTTTTCCTTTATTTTAACACATTCTGATTTTTCCTACTATACATCCTTATTCGCCATTTCCAACCATAGATAGTTTCCATTCGAGCCTTGATTTTTCCCTGCATGCTATTTTTTCCAGCATTGCAACTGATGCATAAAATCATTCGTCATCTTGCTTGAAAACTGCTTCCTATGATTGGTTCACGAAGCTCCACATAGGATGGTCAGACTGGTCAAGAGTGTTCAACTTTGTTGGCATATCGGTGAGACACTCACAGTGTCTCCCTGATGCCACAAAGTTTCTCTATTGGTATCACTATAGCTTCCATGAGTTGGCAAGATGCTATAACAACTATTACATGTCATAACGAAACCATCGATGTCCAATTCGATTCTATTGGCAAAGGTTTCCCTTATCAGTGAGACTCATATTGAATGGAACAAGTCATATCAAATTCAGAGAAACCATTGGCAAGACATACCGATGTCGCCAAGACCTTATTTCAAAATCTTCAAGTCATGCTGGCGTGAGCCACTCGGCATGACTATCGCTCTTCAGTGAGACTCATATCGAAGCAGAACTTCCACCGAAAGTCACACTGTCGCCAAGACTTGTGTCTATCGCTATGACCTTTCTCCGAGCTCGCTAAGTCTTACCGAAGACTTACTATCGGCAAGACTCAAGACTTTCACCGTGACGTTTCATCGAGCTCCATCGTGTCTTACCGAGTCGACA
The DNA here is from genome assembly GCA_007258455.2 of Sequoia sempervirens. Classification (NCBI taxonomy): domain Eukaryota; kingdom Viridiplantae; phylum Streptophyta; class Pinopsida; order Cupressales; family Cupressaceae; genus Sequoia; species Sequoia sempervirens. The sequence continues at coordinate 225,138,786 of VDFB02058242.1, read as the reverse complement.
AGAGTCAAGCCCTTTGCCAAGACATTTCTCTGAGCGCCCAAAGATAACCTGAAGACATTTTGTCGGCGTGACTTATAACTTTTGCTAGGACCTCAGCGAAATCTTTTTTCACTATGAAGACCTCCGAGAATCCTCCTATCGGCAAGACATACATCGGTCGCCAAGACTTCATGCCGAAGTCTTTAAGTCACCGTGAGCAAACCAAGAGAAAACCCTCGTCGGCGAGACTTACCTTCTTGCTGAGAGATCTCCCCAAGATCCTTGTGTTAGCCCGATAGCAGTCTGTTATCGGTGAGACACTCACCATTCACTGGGACCTCTCTTTGACACCTGTGAGAAAGCCCGATAGGATCAACTGTCACCCAGAGTTCTTCCGATCACCAAAAGGTCATGCCAAACTTAGAGAGTCACAGTGATAGACTTCATTTGGCAAGACATCAACTCTATCACAACGATAGGATCATTTCAAGAGCTTTAGAACTGTTAGTCGCCCAGACATGAACACTGTCACAATGACTTTTCCCTTTAGGAGTTCCATGTCAGTAAGGATTGAGGCACATATTCCAACACCATTTAGCAATTTTATGTCATAAATCACAAATAAATCTGAAATATAAAGATATTCACTTCCATATATCAATAGATACATGTTTGACTAGGAATTCAATGCCTCGATGTCAATTCAAATTACAAAGTTTTCTTACAAGTACATCATTTTTTCCTTTATATCAATGATACAATACATAATAGAAATATGATATGATTCCTTCATGACAGCTCGCCTCCACTAGTGGATGAGAGTGTGATTGAGGTGATTTTCCACCCAACCATGAAGCAATGCTTCTTTGGAATTCTTCATTTAGTCAAAGAATACCTGACCCTACACGAAACACTTAGCAAGAGATACAGTTTGCAAGGTGGAATATGTGTGTACCTAACTACATGCATTTCTATCTACTTTTTTAGAGTATGCAAGTTCCACGTTAGGTAAATTCAATAAAATAGAGAGAGTGTAAATAACACAGTATGTGCTGTATACATATATAAAAATTATTGTAAAGCTTGGCGAAGCTCATGTTGTATGAAATACAACTCTAGTTAGATTTAGAAAACCAAATCTACTATCTTTGGCACCCATTCCTATAAATAAAGCTTATCATATTAAGGGGTACCCCTCCCTTTAGACCATCCATTAGAAACATTCCAGCATTCTACAGTCTACCAAGAATTCTTGTATCATTCCATTCAACAAAATTAAACAATATTCATTCACACTTGGTATATCTATTCATCTAATATCATATGTATTTGCAGCTCGATACTGTCCCATATTTAAAGTTTGATTCCATTTGCAAAACATCTATAACTTGCTCAATAAGTAAAGTAAATCAAGATGAATTAGAAGGTATACTGCATGTATGTGAGCATGCATAAAGGAATCTTTATGCATTCTCATATATATTCCTGGAAATGAATAATTTAAGAATATTTGTATACATTCTAAAATTTAAATGAAAAATATCTTTTACACAAGTATACTTTCATATTCAAGAAGAAATATAGCATCAATTCATTCATATGGTTTATTCAAATAACAAATATCATCTATTTCCAGTTTCAAAACCAATGTAATCATCGATTTTCACAGTCAGATTTATATAAAAGTAGGTCGATGAATTTAAATAGAAATATATCACCCATTAATAGAAAATAAGATCATCTATTTTGTTACAAAACTAAGTGTTTATACTTGTTTTCCTTGTTCAAAGTATTTATGAAAATCAAATGTAGACCCTACCCATTGAACCATCTCTTTTAGAGGATATGATAGGTATGTTATCAACCCTTGATAACATGATATTGTATGCCTTTGGGGTCTCTTAACTTTGGCTGAAATCTTTCAAGCCACTGGTTTTACCCACTTCAGTATTTATCAACCCCAAAATCCGTGAATAAAATTAACAAACAAAGTTGATACTTTTGACTACAATTTAACATAGTATTGAATAGAGATCAAATAAGAGACAATGCTCATGCATTACATTCATAGCATATACGTACATACATACATACATACATACATATATATATATATGTCATTATATATATACATAAGCTCCACCATACAATACACTAATGGTTACTAGTTTCGTGGCCTGGGAAGGCCATCATGGGTTGAATAGAGAGTTTTACCATTGAGCATTGATTGTTCAATCCCACCACCACATTACAATGGGTGGTGAGACCAATATTAAAGAGCGGTTGTTTCTTTTCTTGGCCTCTACAATTTGAGGTGATCTTCACCACCCTAACCTTACATTAGGAGGAAAAATAAACGTACAGTGTGCATCGATTTAAATAAAATGTGAAAAAGGTTATCCCTTCAACTAGTCTCCTAAGACCAAAAACATATACAAGTCAACTTCATATAAATACATCTAGGTCGATCGATAGGCCAGGACCCAAAATGGATAAACTTCATGCACATAAAATGACACATCATGGGTGTGAAACCTGATCCCAAACACAGGGTCAATCAATATTTACAAAAGATTACAAAGCTTCAAAATCTTGGCCCTCATGGGATTCATAATTGATCGACATAGTTGATCTCCCAAACAACAAAACCCCAAATTCATACATGCACAATAAACACACATATTTCTGTAAAATGAATAGATCATTTTGGTAACATATGGTTAAAACAACAAGTTCGAATTACCTCCAATGATTTTTGGCCTGGTGATTTTTCCTTTCTACAGAATCACTCATCTTTTTCCTTCCAACTCGCCGATTTTCTCCTCTCCTACTTTTTTACTTATTACTAGCTTTTCCTCCTCACTCTCAATTCAAATCCTCTCCTGCTATTTTGGGTAGGATATGAAAACTTAATTTTTGCAACCTTCATTATGTTAGTTGGCTTCGCACTCCTCCACATGAGGGAATCGACCTCTATATGTATTTGGTGGGAGCTACATACATTATAATTTCCCATGATTTTAAAAATCACACTTTTTTTGTATGTGTGTGTGTGTGTATACAAATAATTTCACAAATTATCCTTGAGATTACATACATATATGAAATCACTTGTCTATTCAAATCACATTTCAAATTCATCCAAAAGAGTGAACAAATGAAATCATTTTTTGTACAAGATAAATTAAATTTCCTATTCAATTTTGTTGAGTATAAAATTTGAAACAAACAAAATGAGACAAGAATGCACAACATTGCTCTTTCCATTAGTTATAATTAGTTAGATTCCATCCTTGCTTACCATGGTCTTCCGACTAAGCATGCCTACCTCAATCAAGTTCTCATCCTCCAACATGTTTCCTACACACATATCCTTGCACTTGTCCACTTATCAGTATCCTTCAACCGATAATCCCATAAAATAATTTCTTAAATCAGGAAATTATGTATTATTCATTTTCAATTTCATCATTGCATTCTATCAAATTCCATAATTAAAATGCTAAATTCTATTTTTCCAAATACTTTCAATTTCCTCAAATTTTAAAATGCAGAAATGAAATCAAGATATGAAAACCACCATATCATTGTATTTAGTTCTAATCATATCCCTCTCTTTAGTTAGGGATTCAACTATGGCCTTAGTAAATTGAGCCACATTTACATTCATTGTTGCTACTTCAAGGGAAAATGTATCTAATACTCTATAATTAACCTCCCTTGACTCTGGGAGAAGGTTCTACAACTTTAGGCTTTTTGGTGCTTAGGGCCAAAGCCCAAATGGAAAGTGTATCCCACTAGGAGCTAAATGTTGATCCCTACAAGGAAAATGTGACCTCCTCTTCAATATTGAAGATGGGAGTGTCATGTCTCCTGATAGTATCCAATGCAATTGAAAATTTCAAGTCACATTCTGGAAGTAACAAGACTCCACTCTTACTTACCAGTTCTCTACCTTCCTTTGCAGAGATATTCAAGTATTTGGTCGTCATTTCTTCATGGACCTCAACTTCAATAATATTTTGTGGCTTCTTTGGACTTTTACTTGCCTTCTTCTGCACATTCATTGCATACTCATCCTTCATATCCCTCCATACATACTCTTGAAATGATCATCCATGAAACTTTCACAAGCCTTTACCCTCACATCCTCAAAGCTATCGATTCCACTCAAGTTTTATTTTCTCAATTTGAGGTTCTAAGTCTATGGAACCATTTATCTTTGAGGGGATGGAATTCCCTACATTATTTTATCCTCTATTACAATGATCTCTTCATCAGAATCCTTTGCAAGGTAATCAACAAGGCCGATTGTTTCAACCCTCTGCCTTTTTATTTGTGGCTCCTTTGGAGAGTGTGGATCTCTAGTTGGTGAATCCAACTCAATTATTACAAGAGTAGAAGAATGTGTTGGAGACATTGGTGGTAATTTCCATTGTGGAGAGGGTGCTCTTGACTCCTCTAATTGTGTAGGGGTTGTAATAGTTAATTTCTTCCTCACGGTGCTCTTTTTCCTTTGCATAAATGTGTACTTTCTTGAGAGGCTGTTGAGCTAAATCTTCCTCTATCATGGAGGCCTGCCCCTTATCATGCTCCTCAGTAACAATAGATTTACCCTTATCTTGTATTATTCTCTCTTCTTTCAAGCTTTGAACAAATTTGTCAAAATTTTGAATAATTGTCTCTATTTTCAAAATTATACCGCCAATATCTAAAAAAGCCTCAAAATCAGGGTCTTTAACCCTTCTTGCTCTCTCCAACTTCACAAAGTCAACCCATTTTCTCATCCTATCTACCTTGACATTTAGGTCAAGAACATTTTTAATGAGTTCATCAAGGAGAGAGTGAGTATGGACATATTTCCCTCCCTTGATCCTATTTAGCAACCAAACCATGAATCCCTCAAGATCATAACTCATATATGCCCAAATTTTCATATCATAGGGCTGGAGGTAATAGTCAGCAATATTCCTCCATCCACTTTTTTATTGTGACAAAATCAAAACAATTAGTGTAATTTGGGAAGAATGTTCCCTTCCTCTTCTAAAAAAGGAAGACATCATCAACATTACCTAACTTTCATATAACTTCAAGGAAACCTATTCTTAGTGGCACTTCCCTGGGGAGTATATTAGGTGTTGTCGTCATGCCATATACCTAGAAAATAGTGCAATCCTTATATGGGATTACATCTCCTCAATTGTGATTGATATTCAATTAAGGATTCCTTTCTATTGGTCTTAATAAATCATGTAACTTTATGGGAACCTTGTGCACATTTACCATTGAAACTCTTCTCAACTTGGAAGCAAAAAGGTTTGTAGCAACTACAAAACTAATTTTCTACTAATGCCTATCCAATAGTGGATTCCATGACTACACTGGAATTTCAATACCATCCACATTTCTTTTGAGATCCATATCTTGACCAAAATAATCAACACCTCTATATAAAAAAATGTGCATAAAAAGAGAATACCACCTAAATTTGACAGCATGTTATCCACTCTTCAATGCCACTAACACTTTGTGCATCTCCTCTGATAGGTATGTAGAAAAATCATATAAAGTATTAATGTTGGGGGGTTGGATGTTTGCAGCCATATACATATGGAAAATTGGCATACTAGAAGAGGGATCGAACCCCAAAATCTAGCAGAGGGAGTAGAAAGTATTTTGAAAATAGCTAAGAAAATACTTGATAGGGAGGGGTTCCACATGAAAATATCCCAAAATAATATTTCCCTTTCCCTTTCCTATTGACATTACAAAGTGGGGCAGCACTAAAAGTCTAAAGGTATATTTTACCTTACCACACTATTCCATCAACTTCTTCTCACTGATTTCCACCATGTCCCAATTCCACTTGTTCAACTTGAACATTTCTACAATTTCCTCCTTTGTGACCTAGACCATATTTTGTTGAAGTGATCAACCCAAGATCTTCAATCTGCAACACCAAATAACCTCCAAAAGAGATAGAGAGAAGAAACAATGGAAGATGCTATTCCACCAAACAAGGATTGCAATATGATATGCAATATGATCAAGATGATCGATATGATATCAATATACAAAATGCTATGCCATGCAATGCCAAATATGCTAGATATTCCTTGCTTATAAAGGAAAGGATGAAAGATATGACAAGACAAGATCATGACAAGTGTCTTAATTATATCACATGAGACAACTCATAACTACCTAGGAAAGTGTAAAGTCTAGATAAGAAAACTAATATCCTAAGTAAACTTAACATGTGAATTAAGTCCACTAAGTCCCTAGTAAAGTAATAAACTAGGTACACAACTTATTCACACCAACACCCCCCCTTAAGTGCAACTTAGGGAGGAACAAACCAATGCAAAATATGTAAAATATGGGTCTCGACAACAAGGCCTGATGAGGTACCCATGTACAAAATTAAAACTCTCCTAAGCCCAGAAAAGGAGAAAAACCCAGTGGGAGAAAACTCCTCTCCAAAAGAGAGAAACAAAAGAACATGAAGAACATCACTGATGTAGGAAGAAACCACAAACAACTATCAAAAGATGACTGCTATAGCGTTGAAGAACCTCCTCTGAAAAATAGGATGATCAGGATCAAGAAGACAACAATATGCATGAGTTCCCCCAATGACACTACTTGAACAATGACCAGATGGAAAACAAAGGCAATAACATCTGTCAATTGAAAATACAAATGGCACATGAATCTGCACAAGTGACCCCAATAACACTACTCAACAAATGTAAGTTGAAAATACATGTGCCAATAGTCTAAAGAACACTGATCAACTGAGGATGAAAGGTTTCCTCCACAAAACAAGAATGCAAGAGTGTCTATATGGTAAATGCTCCATCTCAACAAACTGAATGGGTAACCAACCGCTACATTTGCCTAGTACATAGGAACAAATACTAGATACATAATTCACTCAAAAGTGAAACCAAGGAAGCATTAGCACAAAAAGTATAATACCCCCCCATAATGCTGACTTGGGAGAGGTCTGACAGATCCACTGAAATTTTGGGTATCACCATGTAGTGCATGAAGGAGAAGAAACAACATCTAAAAGTGCACAAGAATGTACCTACAATTGGAAAAAGGGTGTGAAAAACAAAGCACACATGCATGAGGAAAAAATCACATGGATTCGTTGTTGTCTTGGAGGGACACTCACTTGACAAAGGTGTGATGGAAAATAACAACGCTCTACACAATCCCCCATGACACTTTATAATACAATGTGAGTACAAAATATGGCACAATCTTATGTACAAAATCCCCAAAATACATGTACAAGAGTGTGAAACTTTATTTCATTGCATTTACATATAAAAACTTACTTACAAATGATGCTCAAAATGCCCACAAAGGAAAAAAAGGCAGAAAATACATATAAAGTGGCCCAAATGAAGCCATCCCATGTGAACCAAAGGTTTCCAGGTGCCAAAAATATCCAAGAAATTAACCAAAGTGGTAAAACAAAAAAAATCTAAATTAATTATACCTAGGGCCAAATCTGGAAAAAGTGCATAGTAACTCTAAAGAGCTCAGAGAGACCTTTCTAACGCTGTAAGAATCGCAAAAAATGGAGGAACGGAGCAAAATTTGTGAGCTTGGGAGTGTAGAAGACATATCTAACTTCAACGAGCAATAAATTCACCCAAATAGAAAAATTATGAAAAACCAATAGCACCACTAGAAAATTGGGCTTGCTAACTTTTCAATGATATCTCATTTCAAAAATTTTTCCACCTGGAGTGAAAGTTATTGAAAAATGAAAAAAATCCCTAGAAGAGGGACTTTCAACACTAAAAAAGGTCAAAATTCAATGCTAACTAGGAGCAAAACAATGCTCTCGGTCGTGCCATGTGACCACTGCATATAAAAGGTTTTTTTTTTTTAAATAAAGATTTTACCACCGCCACCATGGGTGGTGGGTGGGTGGAGTGGGGTGGAGCCCCGATATAAATGCAAACCGTGTGCAAAGAGTTTAACGGGCGAGGTGGTGGAAGGTCCCTTCTGACAATGGATGTGACTAGTCCACGAATCCATAGCAGGACGACGAACCAAATCTATAGAGATAGATGTGATGGGTTGCAGACCAATTCAATCATAGGAAGATGCTGTCAAAATTGAATGACAGGTAAGCGACTCCAAATTGAATAATGTGACTGTCAATATGATTGGGAGAACTAGCACCAGAGAAAATTCTTTGGGGCCAATGTAAAAAGGACGCCAATGGACTAGTGAAGAAACAACAGGAGGGAGGTGATTTAGATGTTAATGGGGCCAATAGCGATGGGAAATTCTGATCACAAAGACCTGTGATTTGAAGCAGCGTACTACCGATTTAATCAAACCTCCAAAAAAAATCACTACAAAAAATGATAAGACACCTGGAAAAAAATGAAGTCACATTGTCACATTGATCTTTTATTACGACAACCGAACAAAAGGATTCAATCCATCGAATGAAGGATAGTACCCTGCGATTAAAAAGAAAGCTTGTCGATATTGGTACTAGTGATGGTCAGAAAAAACCCGCCTATTGTTGAAGGATTGACCCGACCACTGAGAGGTTTCAAAGAAATTATGGAATGGACAATTTGAAGGATGACCTTTATTTGATGGCCAAATGATAGAGAAGAACTGGTGACACAACAAAGATGTTGTTCAAAGAAGTCGACAGAAGCCTCCCAATGTCGATTTGACCACAAGATAGAAGCCTGCCAATAGATAAAAATATGCCTATGTACCATAAAATTAACCGAGATTTGCAAAAAAAATGCAGCCAATGAATGGAATAGCACTGCAGTGATTGGGTGATGACATCATACCAGCCATAGTGACCAATTAAATCCTCCAATTGATTGCAATACAGAAGGAGGATGGTTTTTGACTAGTAATTTGACAGCGATCAAACAAAGCCTATTGAATTCAGATAGAAATTCCCATAGATCGTGAGTCGATAGTGTACTCCTCATGGATTTCACGAATGTTGCAGTGAACAAAGGCCATAGATTTCAAAGAAAAAGGCCACCAATGTATAAAATCTGAGACTATTAGGGAAAGCCCGATGAGCAGGTGTCGACAAAGACAAGGGTTGGAAGGAGGAAAAAAACACTGACAGAGTGGTCAACTCGGGCCAAATATTGCAGATGACAATGCAAGAGGCCGACAGGCTTGTAAATGACTAGTGAGAACTTGAAGACTATAGGCAGTTCAAACAGTCGGCTCAAAGTCGTTACTGCAAAAAGGCCAACCAAAAACCAAAGACCAACTATGCATGGAATGAGGTCCACAAAGTGAATCAAGGGTCGAATCTTCTCAGAATATGCCAAAAAGTATGCGACAAATTTTTCATAAAACCCCATAGAAATAAATGTCCGATATGAAAAATATTTGTCCCAAATATTTAATCAAACCGCAAAAATATTTTTTTCAAATATTTTTTCGAAAATAGAATAATGACGATTGCTCAAGCAAAAAAAAATTTCCTCAGAAATCAACTTTACCGAAAATGGATGAATTTATAGTTAAAATTCATCTGCATAGCCTCCTAAACATGATTGCAGGGTCTATTTGACCAAAAATACTCTGAAATACAGGCTACCTCCTGGATCTGAGCTTCAAACTCAAATCACAATAAGCTTGATTGTGGAAACTCTCTAAAGGAAGGGGCTTGCTAGATTCAAAGCTCTGATACCATGTTGAAGTGATCAACCCAAGATCTTCAATCTATAACACCAAATAACCTCCACATGAGATAGAGAGAAGCAACAATGGAAGACGCTATTCCACCAAACAAGGATTGCAATATGATATGCAATATGATCAAGATTATCGATATGATATCAATATACAAGATGCTATGCCATGCAATGCCAAATATGCTAGAGATACCTTGCTTATAAAGGAAAAGATGAGAGATAGGATAAGAAAAGATCATGACAAGTGTCTTAATTCTATCACATGAGACAACTAACTCATAGCTACCTAGGAAAGTGTAAAGTCTAGATTAGACAACTAATACTTATCTAGATAAGACAACTAATATCCTAAGTAAACTTAACATGTGAATTAAGTCCACTAAGTCCCTAGTAAAGGAATAAACTAGGTACAAAAATTATTCACACCAACATATTTTTTCCATCATAGTTTCTAACTACCCTAACAAGAGGGTCATAGTTTGCAGCAATGGACTTCAGGAGATCAACATCCACATACATATTAGGAACCACTAATTTGGCCATATCTAACCTCCATGGGTTGTAGAGTGGGATATTGGCATTTTTGTTTCCAAAACAACCTTGAAAAAGAGTCCATCCAGAGTATGGTAAGGTAGCATCTTTGACTATGCATAACTTTTCAACAATACTCTCCTTAACCCCAAGGCCATGGAACATAGGTTGCCCCTTCACTTTATTAGTTGTTGAGGGTGGTAATTTCTATATTAAATCCTTGACAAAGGGTCTAGCTTTTGGTTTTGACTCAAAGGATTTACCTTTTGATGCAAAAGCTTGGATTTCCTGTGCCATATCTAATAGATAATTCGACCTAGGGCTTAACTAGTTCAAAACTAGGGCTCCTACAGTTTTAGGGAAAATATTGACACAATGAAGTAACTAAAATGAAAATTTATAACAACCTAAATAAACGTCAAACCTAAATGAAGCCCAATTATGAATTCAGATAACACCAACAACAATTGAATGAAAACTAGGATGAAATTAGCTCAAGGAGTGCAAAATTTACTTACTAGTTTTATGACGCAAGAAACCCTAAATTGAAGATGCCAAGAACTCGAAAAGCACAACAAAAAATTAACAATTGCGTGAAGATGCCTTTGTAACATTTTTGCAATCAACTACAATCTTTAAAATAGGCTTTTACAATGAACAAAGCCTTCAATTTGGCAAAAAACCATCAACTCTGCCATTACTGCTCGCTAACGCAAACTAGAATGGCTCAATGATGTCCTTTTAGAAACTTTGAATCTCTATCGTCGATCTCATCTTGATGTGGATTAATGTGTGACTCGGATGGAGTCAACAAAGTTTGAATGTTTTCCTTTTATTGACTTGACATCCACCATGCTTTATTTTCACCAAGTGTGCATCTTTATCATCAGTTTGTGGCCCCACTACACTTTACAAGCCACTAGAAGATCCACATGTCAGCAACCTTCTAGCCCGCTGCAATTTGTAGGATTTAGATCTACGATCACGGGCTTTCGGGCAACGATCCAGATCAATCCAATGACCATCAACATTTGTTAACCTTAAACCATATGCTAGCGATCATGATGCATATATTTCTTCAGTGATGAATGATCCAAATTAAAACATCTGGTAGAGAAATTTTGCATGTGCTCAAAAGTTCCATTAGTAACTCACTCTTTACCCGATCCATAGCCGCTATGAAATATTTCATTAAATATTTTCATGCCCTCTATAGTTCAGCAGACGGTGGCAAGGATGCCATGTGGTGCTTGTCTGCTATCCCTCCATGAGATGAGATCTAGCTATGGGTCCTCCACAGGCGAGTAGGGAACGATCGAGATTCACTTGTCAAAATTCATCTTAGTTGTCAATCTAAATGCCTTTTTCCATTGGTGCCTTTGAAGAGTGATAGGACTTGCCATGAGGGTAGACAGGTGTCACCCGCTCGCTATCACTCCAACTTTTTTATCATAATATTTTATTCTCACAGGCTATCAGGAAACCAATAGGAGAAATTTAGTGGGACTTGATGAGCATTCATAGAGGTTTCAAAAGGCACATGCACTTATTCATGACTTAAGATGGGGTCGTTTACTTAAGTTTAAATTGGTAAAAGACTTTAGGCCAATTATGGATTATGACTTAGGATAAATGGTAAATATTAAAAGACTTAGGACAAGCCTAATACTTTTAGACCTGTACAACATAAAAAATGATTTAATAACCCAATGGGTAGCAACCAAAAACACTAGGCATAAGGGGTTGGTAAGTGAATGAGTTCAATGGCTCAAGTGGTAACTTGATGAACTAGGAACTGACTAACACTAGTCAACAACAAATTAGAACACACACGAGGATTTTAACATGTAGTATTTTTTCAAAGGGTTTAAGGCACAAATAAAACCCTAGAATAGAAGAAAAACTAAAACCCTAAGTCACAAGACTCATCTAGACTAGAAAGATAGCCAAATTTTACATTTAAAAATTAGTGGAACACAAAAATTTTAGGGGTTCCACCAAAAATAATACAAACAAGCTAGCAATTCTTCCACCTTCCTAATCACATGCAATGACTCAACTGATCAACTGATCACAAATTTATAACACATAACAATCCCCATTCCTTTGATGGCTGAGTCAACCTCTTTATGAGAGACAACATGACTCTTTTACTTAGTCAAGGGACCAAAATGACAAGCTATAGATTTCCTACTAAATTTACAAGTCACCTAACCTCTCATATTTCTACCAACACTTCATTGACTAAGTTTAACATTTATCCAAATGTTATACTTGTACATAGCATAGGTTTTAGAATTATTATTTTCTTCACACACTTCAAACTCGGCACCACATATTCATAACTTAGTGCCCCAAAAGATAGCATTGCCAAAGAAATTCTATTTTCTAGAATCTGCATTTAAATCTCCTTGCAACGTATAAGCTATGTTCCTTCTTTCATGTGTGGTGAGTAAGTCTTCATTTGCTTTATGCATAGATTTAAACACAACAATATAAACATTACAACATTGCGCTTATGCACTATACTATATTCATTGCATTTAAATATGTTAAACAACAATGTTTAACTTATGTGCTTTCCTTAATATAAATGCAACAATTTATAATATGCACTATGATAAATACTATGCGCTATCAATAAATAACATAAACATTATATATATATATATATATTGTATACTATTAATATATATAACCCACACAATATCTATATATATATATATAATAACACCCACTTGATTATTAAATACATCTATTGCCAATAGATATAAGCATATACTAAATAATCATATTCATATATATATATATATATATATGTATGTTTCTACAAGTGTACTATATACATACATATTAATATATATATGTATTATATAAATAATATATCATTATTTTGATTATCAAATTCAAACACATATATGCACGTACTCATTGATTGATGCATATACATGAAGTGTGTGTGTGTATACATATACATGTTGATTTTATCCAATTGATACTCCCATACATATGGGTTATCCATTCATGAGCATGTGTAGGAACGTCTACCTACATATACTCATGCACGTATATACTCACATGTATGAGTTATCATGGACATGCACATATATACATATATACATTGTATGTATATACTTCATCGACCAACATATTCCAATAAGAACTCACAAAGAAGAACTCTCACCTGATATAAAGACTCAATCATATAACCTTTATTCAAAATACTCATAAAACAAGATCATAAACCAATACAAGACATTCACAACCAAGACAAAAGGTTACTTCCTATTCACCCAAACTAACTTGACTCAACTTAGAACAACTAGGGTGTGAGTGTGTGTATGCTCAACTAGGTTCATCAGGGTCACCAAACCAAGTTCTTCTCCTGAGTGATACTCCCCTCTCTTTCAGAGGTTTAATCATGTTCTTACATCTAGCCTAGTACATCATAACATTAGTTAGCCAATAACAACACAATCATATGCATCATATATATCATTGTCAAAATCATTATAAAATATTAACTTGAGTTAAACATTTGTTCATCAAATTCCATCAATATTCATATGCAAAACACAACCATAAATATATATTAAAGCATTTTTTACCCATCAATATAAAAGTAAATAGGTAATAACACAACTGGGTGTAACATATTCCCCCCTTGTGAATCATTGTCCCTGATGATTATAAGTATCAACATGGACATAACATAAACATAAAACATCATTGTTTTTCAAGAGTTTTTTAAAATCTAGCATGACTTGAGGAAACCTTTGCTTCATCTCAACATAGTCTTCCCAAGTAGCAAAATATTTTGCATACTCATCCCACTGGACCTTGCATTGTAGAACCTCTCTATTATGTAAGTGAAGCTTACGTGTTCTGAGCACCTTGATAGGCTCAATTGTTACCACTCCTGGGTTATGTAGCTATAAATCATTCCAATCGATATCATGGTCATCCCTTGGTATCTACTTTAGGTACGACATAGAAAACATTATGTATTCTAGCTAGAGCTGGCAGAAAAGAAATCCTATACACAACAAGGTTGACTTCCTCAAGAACCTCAAAGGGACCTGCATAACATGAAGCTAGTTTGGATGACTTTCTAAATGTTATGGAGCTCTTGTGAGGTTTAACTCTTAACAAAACCTTCTCCCATATTGATAATTGCCTAGGTACCCACTTGACATCTACATGATGCAGGAGCATCCTTGGTTCTTGGCAATCTTGCATCAACCAAAAATATTTTCATTTCAATTTTTTTCTTCTTCATTTCAAGTTGGCGAATTCAACATATTTGCTCACCAGACCTTTTGGATCTATGTTTTCATCATGGAAATGTTCATTTTCCTTATTCCAAGATTTTATCACGATTGGATCTTTTTCCGGAAAGTTATGACTCTTAGATTAAGTGACAGTTTCTTGAACTGACACCAGAATAGTTTTCAAGCCTAATGACTAGTTTTCTCTCTTGTGGATCTTTCCCATAACTTGTGGATCCTTACAGTGTGTTTCAAAATTTTTTATGGAGTGTCCCCAACCTTAATTTAGGTCCACACTTCATCCTATGCACCTATCGAGGAGAAATTCAAATTTGAGGCTGACCTATTTCATGCACATGTTACATTTTCCTTCATGGGAGATTGTGATGATATTTTGGCTGACGCAGAAGATTCTAGATCTGTGGATATGATATAAAGCTTATAACCGATCATTAGGATATCAAAAGTTGATTAGGTAGATTAATGTAGATCTTATTTGTAAGATTTTTTCTCTTGTTAAGGAGCATATAGGAATATTGTATTTTGAGCATGTTGTAGTAGACTTGTGAGCCGAATCTGTAAGCCCAAATGTTGTCGGCCGATTGTAACTGAGATTTCAGATAATAAGAATGTTTGAATCTGCATTTTCTTCCATATTTCATGTTTCTTTTGTTGTGTAACTCTTGATGCATAGTCTGGATTATTCTCTTTGAGGACCCTCCTACCGTGGCTACACTAGATTGGTATCAGAGTGAGATTTGTTTTGTGATAGATCGCCAGAGTTTGTAGAATCATGTTGAAGCTTTGTTGTGGGGTGGTGGACTATGGATCTGACCTACACCTATAGAGGACTTGTGTAAAGATGGTGGGAAGAAATGGTAGAGGAAATAGAGCATGTGGAAATGTAGACCCAACTATCATGGAAATGTTGAGAGGAATTCCTACTACATTAGATGCAGTCAAAATGGCCTAGAGGAGAGGTCGACTAGTTGATGATGTGAGTGATGAAGAGGTAGAAGAATAGGAAGAAAGAGAAAGAGAAGATCAACCTAGTCTAGATTAGGGAGAAGGGAGGTTCATAAGTGCCCTAACTAGAATAAATACTAAACCACATTTCAATCCACCAGATTATAGTGGTAAGTTGGATTCAGATGAATTGCTTGATTGGATAACAAAGATGGAGAAGTATTTTGATTTTGAAGGTACCACCAAAGACAAGAAGGTGAAATTTTCTTGTACAAATTTGAAAGGAAATGTATCCCTTTGGTGGGAACATTTGTAGACAGATAGGTGAAGAAGAGGAAAGGAAAAGATAAGATCATGGGATCAGATGGTGAATAAGTTAAAGAAAAATTTTATGCCCAAAGACTATTAGATCAGTTTGTTCTGAAAGTTGCAGAATAGAAGCAAAAGGAGTCAAGTGTGATAGAGTATACTGAGGAGTTCTACAAGTTGAATATCAAATTTGGACATTCAGAGGATGAGATCGAGCAAGTAGACAGATATGTGAATGGCTTGAGGTCATCTATATAGGATGAGATCAGTTTGATTAAGTTGTAGAGTGTGGAGGAAGCATATCAATGTGCCCTAAAAGCATAAGAGAAGCTGAATAAAAGACATGAGTAGAGACAGAGAGGAAGAACTTTTACTAGAGGAGGAAGATGATCTTTTGTAGATCTAAATAAAGATAAGTCAATAAGAATGATAATTCGTACCGTAGAGATGATGGAAACTCTTACCGGAGAGGAGGATATGGTGGTTACCAGAACAAGGGTTATAGAAAAGATGATAGAGGACAAGAGAAAAGAGTATTCAAGGGAAAAAATTTTAAGTGTGGTGGAGAAGGACATAGAGCATTTGAATGCAATCAGGGAGAGACAAGCAGGAAGAAAAAGAACAGTAGAAGGGCAACCTTTGTTGAGGAAGATCATGTTGAATCATCTAATAAACCAAAAGATGGAGAAGTGTTGGTGAACATAAAAGTATTGTGTCAAAGTGAGATGGAGCAAGAACCATTGCAGAGAGAATTTGTTTCAGACCAGATGCAAGGTAGCTAGTAAATGTTGCAGAGTGATTATTGATAGTGGAAGCTTAGAGAACCTAGTTTCTAAAGAAATGGTGACCAAATTGAAGCTGGAGAGATTGAAACACCTGAAGCCCTATTAGATAGCATGGATTCAAGATGAGCATAAGATACTGGTAAGTGAACAATGTTTGGTGAAATTGAAGATAGGAAATTATCATGAATAAGTTTTGTGTGATATCATGCCTATGGATGTATTCCATGTTTTGTTGGGAAGACCTTGGAAGTATGATAGACAGGCTATTCATGATGGAAAGAAGAATACATATACCATTATTTCTAATGGGATGAAGTAGACTTTTTTTCCATTGGAGGATGTTCCTAAAGTTGAGGTTTCTACGAATGCTAGAGTTTTTTTGGTTGATGGAAGGAGATTTCTGGATAGACTGAGACATGAGAACATGTGCTATGCCTTGGTTCCTAAGAAGGCTAAAGACTTGAAGCATGTAGAAGAACAATCGGAGGAGATAAAGGAGTTGCTGACAGAGTATGAGGAGATCATTTTAGATAATGTACATGATGGATTGCCACTTGTGAGGAGTATTAGTCATTGGATGGATCTAATTCCTGGAGCTAGTTTGCCTAATAAAGCAACACACTAGATGACATCGATAAAGAATGAAGAGTAGAATAGACAAGTGCAAGAATTGTTGAGGAAGGGTTTGATCAGAGAAAGCTTAATTCCTTGTACAATACCTGTTGTGCTAGCACCTAAGAAGGATGGAGAATGGAGGATGTCTACAGATTCTAGAGCCATAAACAAATACACGGTGAAGTATAGATTTCCTTTTCTCTAGATGGATGACATTATGGATTGTTTGAGTGGAGCTAGATACTTTACAAAAATAGATTGGAAGAGTGGATATCATCATATTAGAATTAGAGAAGGGGATGAGTGGAAGACAACATTCAAGAAAAATGAAGGATTGTATGAGTGGTTGGTGATGCCTTTTGGACTAACAAATGCAGCAAGTACTTTCATGAGGCTGATGAATGAGGTATTGAAGAAATTATTGGGTAAGTTTGTGATTGTCTATTTGGATGACATCTTGATTTTTAGTAAGACTAGAGAAGAACATTTGTTGCATATAAGACAAGTTTTGCAGAGGTTGAGAGAAGAGCAATTGTTGATAAACATTAAGAAATGTAGTTTCATGAAGGAAGAATTGGTATATCTAGGATTTGTGATATATGTGGATGGATTGAAGATGGATCCTGAGAAGGTAAGATCAATTGTTGAATGGTCTACACCAGGAAGCATTGGATAGGTAAGATCATTTCATGGATTGGCTAGTTTCTACCAGAAGTTCATTAGGAATTTCAGTTCTATTCTGATCATATAGCGAAACAATGAAGGGCCAGAGAGTTTTAGGTGGATATCTAGAGAGAGGCTGGGAGTTTTGAGTTGTTGAAAGCTTGAGAAGGTGGCCCGAGGCAAGCCTGTGGTGCACCAGGCTTTTGGCAGGTATTTTGGTGGTGCCGATGCAAGTGAGAATGCAATTGGAGCACTGTTTGGTCAGAGGAGGCAATAAAGCATTTCATTGAAATTGAATGATGCTAGGAAGATGTTGAGTGTATGACTAAGGAGTTTCATTTCATAGTTCAAAAAACCTTGAAAAATTAGGGAACATTACTTATTTCAGGAGTTTTTGTGTATATGGATCATCAAAGCATTTGCAATATTTGAACATTCAAGGTAAGTTGAACGAGGAAGACACACATGGGAATGGGTAGAATTCTTGCGTTCATACTTTTGTTTTGAAACATAAGTGGAAGAGGTAAAGGCCAGGACATTTGATGCTTTGAGTAGGAGAAGAGTGCATAGGAAAGAGATGAAATTAGAGTGTGGGCTTTGAGGTGGTGAAGAACTTGTATGAGGAAGACTCAGATTTTGTAGAACCTTGGAGAGCTTGTAAAGAACTAGTCTTTGAGGATAGGAGTCAGTGGTTGGATTATTTCATTTAGGAGGATATGTTGTTTAGAGGGAATCAGTTGTGTATACACTGGAGTTCAATGAGGGATAACTTGATGAAAGAAAAACATAGTGGATTATTACAAGACACTTGAGATTTAATCGAGAATGGTAAAGCATTGGTAGGTGAGAATTACTTTTGGCCACAAATTCATAAGGATGTTAGGAAACTTGTGCAGAGTTGTATAGTTTGTCAAGTTGCAAAAGGGAGTAGTTAGAATGTTGGATTGTATAAGCCTTTGACAGTTCTAGAGATACCTTGGGAGGATATTGCTTGTGGATTTCATACTTGGTTTCAAAGACACAAAGAGTGTGATTCTATATTTGTGGTGGTGGATAGATTTTTCTAAAAATGGAACATTTTAGCATAAAGAAGACAACAGATGTAGTACATGTAGTAGATTTTTTTTTTAAGGAAGTGGTCAAATTGCATGGATTACCTAGGAGTATTGTTTCAGACCAAGATACAAAGTTTGTTGGTTACTTTTGGAGGACACTTTGGAAGAAGTTAAAGACCAATTTAAAGTTTAGTTCTACTTTTCACCCACAAATTGATGGATAGAAAGAGGTAGTAAATAGGAGTTTGGGGAGTTTGCTGAGATTTTTGAAGTTGGAGAGAAGCGGAAGTTGGGATTTGGTCCTTGCACAAGCAGAGTTTGCTTACAACAATTTATTGAACATGAGTACAAAAATACACCTTTTGAGATTGTTACTGGAGTTCATCCTAGAAGTATATCAGAGTTGCAAGACATCAGTAAGGAAGATAAAAGGAGTGCAGAAGTAGAGGAATTTGAAGAACATATGGAGAAAGTGCATACTCAAGTAAAGAAAAAATTGAAAGATATGAACTAGAAATATAAGGAGTGAGCAGATGAAAAGAGGAGACATAAGGAGTTTGAAGTTGGAGATGAAGTGATGGTGTATTTGAGGAAGGAAATATTTCTAGTTGGCACATACAATAAGCTCAAGATGAGGAAGTTTGGACCCTGTAAGATTTTGAAGAAGTTTGATTCAGGAAATGCATATGAAGTAGAGTTACTAGATGGCATGGGTATATCACCTATATTTAACATTGCAGATCGACATTAATACCATGAAGCAGAATTCAGTGAAGACAGTAAAGAAAAATTAGAAAAATAGTTTCCTAAGCAACAATCAGATGAGATAGAAGAGATTTTGGATATCAGAGATGGGAGGAAAAAAAGTGCAAGACAGTACAAGCAATATCTTGTGAAGTGGAAAGGCAGACCAGTGGAGGATTTTCTTGGATTTCTCAGGTTGAGGTAGACTATATTGGTTTTCCTTTAGCCCATACAAAGTGAGGGACTCACTTTTCAATAACTCGAATGTCTGATGCAGGAGCATCCTTGGTTTTTGGCAATCTTGCATCAACAAAAAGTATTTTCATTTTAGTTTTGTTCTTGTTCAGTTCAAGTTGGTGGATTCAACATATTTGCTCACCAAACCTTGTGGATATATTTTTTCATTGTTGGACATGTTCATTTTCCTTATTCCAATATTTCAACATGATTGGATCTTTTTCCGACAAGTTATCACTCTCAGATTAAGTGACAGTTTCTTGAACTGACACTAGAATAGTTTTCAAGCCTAACGGCTAGTTTGATCACTTGTGGACCTTTCCTGTAACTTGCAGATCCTTACAGTGTGTTTCCAATTGTTTCGTGGAGTGTCCTTGACCTTAATTTAGGTCCACACTTCATCCTATGCACCTATCAAGGAGAAACTTAAATTTGAGGCCGACCTATTTCATGTACATATTACATTTTCCTTCATGGGAGATCGTGATGATCTTTTGGCTGACGCGAAAGATTCTAGATCTGCGGATATGATATAAAGTTTGTAACCGATCATTAGGATAGCAGAAGTTGATTAGGTAGATTAATTTAGATTTGATTTGTAATATTTTACTTGTGTTAAGGAGCATATAGGAATATTGTATTTTGAGCATGTTCTATCAGGCCCGTGATTCGAATCTGTAAGCTTGAATGTTGTCGGCCAATTGTAACTGAGATTTCTGATAATAAGAATGTTTTAATTTGCATTTGCCTCCATATTCCATGTTGCTTCTATTGTGTAACTCTTTTTTCATGGTCCGGATTGTTCTCTTTGAGGACCCTCCTACTGTGGTTGCACCACTACATAACTCTTCTACCTTTCATTGGATTTTGATATCCTCTAATTAATAATACCAAATTGCTCCTCCATTTTTGATAACATTTCTGACCCAAGGCTTATCCTATCTTCTAGCTTATTGAAGCTTATAGGAGTTCAAAACTTTCTACCATGTGCAATGCTTTAAATGGATCCATCTTGATTGTAGAATGATAAGAGTTGTTGAATGAAAACTCAACCAACTGTAGGTAATCTCCCCACTTGTATTGTTGATCCATGAAATACATCCTCAGTAGATCCTATAAAACTTGGCTCACTCTTTCAATTTTACCATCCCTTTTTGGATGATATGCCAATCTAATGTTCAACTATGTTCCAAGTGAAGAAAACATGGTTTTCCAAAACCTAGAAGTCACACGAGCATCCCTATTCAAGATAATCTTCTTAGGAATTCCATGCAACTTAAATACCTCTTGAATGAACTTTTCAGCTATAATAGTAGCTCCATCTATGAGATTCCTTGGTATAAAGTGTGCCACCTTTGTAATCCTATCCACTACCACCATAATGGCATTGTTCTTATTCCTTGAAATTGGTATACCTTGCACAAAATCTATGCTAATAATTTACCACTTACTCTCAATAACTTCAGGAGGATACAAGAGTCTTGTAGGGTGATGATGCTCTACCTTCAACCTATGAAATTCTAAGTAAATTTCTACAAATCTTGCACCATCCCCTTTTATTCCTTTCCAAAAATATATTGGCTTCATATCAACCAACATCTTAGTCACACCAAGATGTGAAAAATATGGTATAGTATGAACTTATTTCCACACTAAATTCCTCAATTCCTCATAGTCAAGTACATAGATTCTTCCTTTAAACCTTAGCAAAGCATCAGATTCAAAATGAAATCCCTCATACCTTGAGTCTTGTAGATTATCCATCAATGTTTGCTTGACTTCCTCATAGAATTTTTCACCCATGTACTCTTGCAACACTCGACGCTTGAAATGAATTTGAATTGATATCATGGAGGAGATATGCCTCCTATGACTTAAGGAATTTGCAACCTAATTCTCCTTCCCCTTAATATAGTTGATGTTGAAATTATATTCAAAAATAAACTCTAACCACCTTCTTTTCCTTGCATTTAAATTCAGTTGGGTAAACAATTATTTCAAACCATGATGATTGGTCTTCATTTCAAAAGGTTTTCCCAATTGATAGTGTCTACACATTTCTAATGCATGAAAACCAGCTGCTAACTCTAAATCATGTGAAGTATAATTTTGTTCATAAGGCTTAAGCTTCCTTGATTCATAGGCTCTGAATCGCCCATCCTACATCAATACTCCAGCTAAAACTTATCTCAATGCATTAGTGATAACAATAAAGTTACCATTTGGATCTAGTACCTTTGGTATCTATGTAGTGGTCAACTTCTCCTTGAGTAGATTAAATTTCACTTGACATTTTTTTGTCCACTCAAACTTCTTCCCTTTTCTTTGTAAGGAGGTAATGGGAAAAGCTATCCTTGAAAATTTTGCAACAAACTTCCAATAGTAACCAACCAGACCCATAAAAATTCTAAATTTTGGCACATTCTTAGGCACTAGGCACTCAAGTACTACTTTTATTTTAGCTAGATCAACTATAATCCCATAAAATGAAATCACATGGCCCAAGTATTGTACTTCTTTCTGAAATAAAGTACCTTTAGAGAGTTTTCCAAATAGCTTATGCTCTCTCAACTATTGTAGAACAATCTCTAGATGCTTGAGATGCTCCTCTTCACTCTTGGAATAGATAAGAATATCATCCTTGAAAAGATCAACGCAAGTTTGTCCAAGTAGTCTCTGAATACATTATTCATTAGGTTCATGAATTTTGTAGGTGCATTTGTTAGTCCAAAAGGTAGGACCATAAACTCATAATGACCATACCTTATCCTAAAAGTTTTTTTAGATATATATTCATCCTTGATCCTTAGTTTATGGTAACTTGAATGTAGATCAATCTTCAAAAATAATATTTCTCCTCACATCTAATCAAAGAGATCATCAATATGTGGCAATGAATACTTATTCTTTATTTTTTCTATGTTAAGAAATTGATAATCAATGCACAAGCATAGGTTTCCATCCTTCTTCTTCACAAATATTATAGGTGCTCCCCATGGTGAAACACTACGTCTAATTAGCCCCTTGGGAAACAATTACTCTAATTGAGCTTTCAACTATGTTGATTCTATTGTGGTAATCCTATAAGGCACTTTGGATATAGGCTCTGACCCTGGAACTATATCAATAGAGAAATCAAACACTCTCTTAGGAGGAAATCCAGGTAATTCCCTCTGGAAACACATCTGCAAACTTTCATAGAATAATATTTTTATCCATATTTCACCACCTCACCTTCTTCAACATCTTGGGGCTCTTGAGGTCCATAATATACAATATCATCTTGACAAATGAACTCATTACATTCCTCAATTTTCTCCATCTTTACGGTGAAGAGTTGACAACCTTTCTTCTTTGCCTTGTGAATTTGCACAACAAATATATGCCATAACTTAACTTCCCTTGGTATTCCTTGGAAGAACACCTAGTTACCTAGATTGTCTAAACATTCTACTATTTTAGCATGACAATCTACTTGGCCCTATGTTTCCACAATCAAATCATCCCTAAAATGACATCATAGGATCCTATGGGTGCTATATATATATTCACTTATGAGGAGAATATCAAAAGCTCAACCCTTGCTTCAAATAGACATTGCTCCACCTTAGCTCTTGTCTAGTTGCCATATTCAACCACCCAAGAATTTTCCATATAGTCAATTTTTCTAGATATACTACTAGCTATTCTAGGTGAAACAAAAATTTTAGTGGCACCAATATCAATAAGAATGGAAACAGGTGTACCAAACAAAATACCTATTATTTCCACTAGAGTGATCTAGTATTCAGCTTGTCGATTGTCCAATGCAACATGAATCCTTTGTTGTAATGATTCTATTGAGAAGGTAACATATTCCCTTGTGGTTGTGTCTCTGGTGGTTTGTTGGGACACTGGTCTACAAAGTGATCTCTAGCACAAGTATAACACCCTCTCAATGGTCCAATCATTGTTGTAGGTCTTTGAGAATTGCTCTAATTCCTTCCAACATTGTTGTTATTATTGATGTTCCCCATTTATTCCCTTCTTGAATTATTTTTCTTATTATGGGATCCTTTGTCCCCTTTCCTTTGGTATTCTTTCCCTTCACTAGGCTTCCTTGAAGCTTGATTGGCTTGTGACCAATTGAACTTCTTACGATTCTTCTCACGGTAGTTTGAGATAGACTTAAGCCTTTGTTCCTACATAATTTCTTTCTCATACACCAGTTCCATGTTAGAAGGACCGTGTATGTCTACGTCACCACCTATCTGAGCATTTAGGCCCATGATAAGATTTCTTAACATGAAATCACTAATCCCTTTGGTACATGGGGACGTACCTTAGGAGATGAGTGAATTTCTTCCAACACTCATTAACCGAGGAATCTCCTTGCCTTAGGTTCTAGAAGTTGGTAAGATTTTGATCAAAGAAGAGTTGAGGAAACCACAGTTCCAAAAATCTCCACAAATTCACTCCATGTGAGCCTTAGGGAACTTAGCCCAATCTCCATCTTATTCATCCACCAATTGGATGCTTCACTAGATAATTGGAAAGCTCCCCAAATGACTTTAGTGACCTTAGAGTAATTTATTATCTCAAAAAACTTCACCATCTTAGTGAGCCTTTCCTTAGCCACATCCCCACTAGTACTTCCTCCAAACTTCAGAGGATTGATATTTCTCATGTCCCGAGATAATTGACTAGCAAGTAGTTTCTGCTTTCTTCCTTTTGACCTACACTAAGATTCAACTCTTCATGTTCACTAGACTAAGTATGTTCATGGGAATTTTCCCCATCTTCATCATTATTAGGAACTTCCTATTCCACCCATTCTTTTCTCCCCAACTCTTTCTTGAGGTTTCCTATTCTTGCTCTTGTTTCATCCATAATGGGTAGAAGACAATCCAACTTAGGCCCAAATTGGCTCCTTGGCCAACTTCTTGACTTTCCCCAAAGTTAGTTCTAGTCCTTACCATTTTCAACAAGAAATTTTACACCTAGAGGTTTCATTTTCAATTATAGGAATTTTTACATATCACTTAAAATATTTCCAAAGAACAAACATTCATAAAAGAAATTTCACAAAGAGTGTAAGCACATTTTTTGTCCAAAACATGATTTTCATTCATTTCAATAGGATTTCAATATCCTAGCATTTACATGGAATGACTATTTAAACAGTCAAGGGTAGAGTATCCCTTAGATTCACTCTCTAATACATAACTATGTGGAGTATACCCCTTAGATTTGTTTTCAAATTGAAAGGAAGAAAAATTCTCGTTGCTTATGGTTTAGGACATAGAACAACAATATTCCTCACTCTCATTCAAGGAAACCCTAGGCATCTCAATCCAAGGATGAAGTAGGGGAAAGAGATCTTGGAATAGGGTGTCCCAGGGTATGATAATAAAATAAAGAGACATTCACCACCAAGATAGGGCTAGGAAAGAATAATGAAATGCAAGACCTAATGTTTAATTCTAGTGCAATGCAAAACTTCACTAAATGACCTAAAAATGCATGTAAATCAAATTAGAAAGCTAATAGATCAGAGGTGTGTACCTGGAAATATGTAGAGGCCTGGATGAATACTTGAGATGCTGAAAATACTAAAATTAATTCCTACTGGGACTCATATGCCATTTTGGGCAATTACATCCCAGATTAGGGTTTCTGGGCAAGAACTGAGATCTGGCAGATATATGACTAAAACTCTTGAAATCAACAAATTTTACTATATTGGGACTCATACACTAGAAGTGGTGTATCAATCTAGTTATGGTTTTCTAGAAATTCAAAGTTTGATTCTACTCTTTAATGTCTACTCTATCCTTTCCACTTGATTTTTAGATCAGAAACTATGATTTACAACCTATAGATGTCTTCCAATGATCTCTAGTATAAGGTGACAACTTTGACAACTTTGAAAACTTTCTCCAAACTTTCTCCTTAGAAGTTCTTCAACCTAGATCTATAAATCACATACTAAGGAGAGGGAAATATGGTGTTTTGTTAGTGGAAAGGGGTTTTCCTTGGTCAAGCCCCGTTTTGGTAATCAAACCTTATAATGAAATGAAATAAGATGAATGAACAAAATACAATGTTGCAACTCACCAAACCCTAGCAATAAAGTGCTGCAAACATGTATGAAGTGGCTTGAATGGATGTAGATCTTGACTCTTGCTTGAATATGGTAGATCTTGACTTGAATGCTAGCTTGAATCATGAAACCCTACATCACAATTTTTAGCTCAAAAAGAAACATTTAGCATGATGCTTGATACTTGAATAATCCTCTAAAACACTTGATAATCATCTCTTGAAAAATATTGAATGCTCTTGCAAATACTTGAATGCTCTTGTGAACTCAAATTTTCTATAAGGATGCTCATTCAACTTGCTAGATGTAAAATGAGTGAAAGAACCTTGTATAATTTATACTTGTTTATGCCAAATTTCTTGAAATTACAACACTACAAGCTGACATCAGATCTAGGAGAATAAAATCCTACCAAGAATTTTAATTAAATTTAATTTTGGACCACATGGGATTCATACGACAAAAGTGGCGTATGAGTCCCATTAGGCCTAACTATGGGACACATTTTTCAAAGATGCTTAAAATGATGCCAAATCCATATCGGGGCCCTAAAACCTAGGTGGCATCCATATGCCCAAGGTGGCATATGAGTCCCAGATCACTAAATATTCTAGGCCACACAACCTAAAAAATAGACATGAATTATGATTGGATGTTGATTTATGTTGGGATTATCCTCAGAAAGATGCATTAATTAAGGCTTGTGGATGCAAAATAAGGCCAAATAAGGCATAAAGAATCTCGATTAATAATGAAATCCCTAGATAAGTGTGAAAGTGTGAAACAACACTTTAAAACACCCCAAATAAGTTAAATTAAGTCCATTTAGTTCACAAGGGCCCAAGACCTAATGTGAGTGTGTTAAACACATTACAACACTAAGTCAAGGCATCGTTAAGCTCAATTTTATAAGGAGGGCCCAAACAAGTGTGAAAGTGTCACAAATGAAATTTTTTGACACTACATTTAGCTCCCACTTTAGTGAGAGGAGGAACTTGCTTCAAAGTCACACTAAATTAGATAAACTCACATAAGGAGGGGTCCAAGTGCACCAATGATGGTAAGATAGGATGACAATGATCAAGAGGGATGATCAAGCCCACAGGATAAAGATCCTATGACAAACCAACATAGGCACAAAAGAACACACATGAAAATGATATAAGGAGCAACAACAAGGCACACGCATGATCTACCAAAGACAAAGAGAAAAGAAAAAAAAAAACAAAAAAGGGGTGGATCAAGCTTCGATCATTTTTCCATCGCGATGTGGATCAGATCTAGCCTGTTTTTCCAAAATTGCTCACTCACTCTAAGGCAACATAACTCTAGGCTATATGTTGGGTGAGTATCCAAAGAGGTGAGAAACATACACACATGGCTAGTATGTGCTCACACACACATGCGAGTGGCTATGGGAAAGTCATGCCTCGAATCGGCTTCCCGTCCAACCAGACCAAAGTTATACCTCCTGATAACTTTGATAAGGCACTACACAAAAATGAAATTCAAGCTTCATGAGGCAAGCAAAGCTTTGTATGCTTGATACTCATCAACAAACAAGATGGCTCCACAAGCATTTAAAGTGTGTTATGCAAGGTGGCCATATAACCGAATTTACAGAATAGTGTAAAGAATGTTCAAAGGAGTTTTGCTTAGTTCATGTAAGGTCTTAACTTAGGGAACATTGTTCCTAATGTCTGCAAGTGATGACCAATCAAAGAATAAAAAAATTACAACTTAGGGGATGCAGTGTGTCACATCAAGCCACTAAGAGGAATATAATATGCTAAGAGATATCATGCTCCAGAAGGACATCACACCTAATGTCACCACAAAGAAAAAGACAAATCACATGAATTAAGAAAGCTACACCATGATACATGAAATGCAAAAGAATAATAAAAATGTATGCCCCCACTTTAAAGAAATTGTTAAACACCATGCTATGAGAAATTACTTTAAAGTAGAAAATGATAAATGCTAACAATAAGGAAGACATGAGAGCCAACTTGGAAAGCCGTATGCAAAGTCATATGTTTCCAAATAAAGTTGCATCATGAAAAAGGAAGGGGTTTCCCCCAAAAGTAAATTCCAAACACATGAGGGATCCATGGATTTGAGGTTAGTATGTTTGGGCTACAATGTTTTTTAGAGAGCTTGAAACTGTCATCATTCCCCAAATACACATAAAATTAGAAGAATGACACAAAGAGAGCAAAAAAAAAGAAAAATCCTTTCGAGTCAACATGGAAGAGACATGAATGTCTCGATGCCTTACATCATCCCTAAAAGGAAAACACAAGACAAATGAAAAAGATAAAGGAAAATCTTTTGGGTCAACATGGAAGAGACATGAGTTTCTTGAGGCCTTGCATCATCCCCAAAAGGAAAAAACTTGACACAGATGGAAAAGATAAAGGAAAAATCTTTTATGACATAGAGAAGAATGTAGGTAAAAATAGAGTAATTTCATAAAGAGAGGGAACATCAAATAGATCATGATGGGGGATCACATTACGCACATGCAATCACATAAAAGATAAAGAAATAAAGCAAAAAGACTAGTAAGGAACATGCGATTCAACTTATTAGCAGGCCCTTTGCATCCCAATCGTGTTCATTGTATATAGAAGATGGAAAAATAGCCAAAGGGACAATAGCAGGTGTTGAACTAGGGTCATAAACAAGTTCAACACTGTTCTTATGAGAATTGTCATTTAAGCTCATAGAAGAGTAAAACAATGCGTTCAATTCATTATGCACTTCCTCATCAATTTTAGCAATCTCCTCATCGTCATCCAAGTTAATCACAAAAAGAGGTTGAATGATAATGTCTAAAAAAGGGT
The DNA here is from genome assembly GCA_007258455.2 of Sequoia sempervirens. Taxonomy (NCBI): domain Eukaryota; kingdom Viridiplantae; phylum Streptophyta; class Pinopsida; order Cupressales; family Cupressaceae; genus Sequoia; species Sequoia sempervirens. Next base: position 225,109,984 of record VDFB02058242.1, on the reverse strand, counting down.
TTATATCCTGTTGCAATATAGGATTTGTTTGTTTCGGTGAAGAGGAGAGCCAACATGTATTGCTTAAGTCAAGTTTGGATTTTTATTTTATTTCTTGTTTTATTTGTTTAACCTTCGAGCAAGAGCATGACATCTACACCTACATTCTCTATCATTTCTATTTATTTTATTACGGCTTGTAAGTTGTGTTTATGTAGGAGCAGGTTGATCAACCATAGGTTTCTTTTCTACCCTAAGGGGAGGAACAGAAGGAACCATGGAGGGTTGTTCAACCACCTTCTCTTTAGCTTTGTAAACCTATTTTATTTTAGGAGGCATGAGGGGATTTTTTTCATTATCTCTTGGTCTGTTGTAGGAGGTAGGAAAAGGGTTTGTCTTAGGTGGGGAAAACAGGGCTAGATGTGATTCACATCAGGTTCACCAAAATGAAAGGAAGAAAAATGGTCGTTGCTTATGGTTTAGGACATAGAACAACAATCTTCCTCACTATATATCATCAAAAGGGAAATATCCCTCAAACCTATCCTTAAATATGTAACTCCAGGGGACATATCCCTTTGATTCACCACTTGAGGATATTACAATAACTTCTGCCATAGGAAGAACATGAACGTCCCTAAATATCATTGCAGGACTAACACTACATTCTGAGGGCATATCCCTGGAAAGTAGTAAAGAGTCTAACTTGGTAGGAGAGCAAGGAGTTACAACCTTACACATCCTTCTCCTCTCTTGAATGATTCGTGATAGGGTATGACTAAAATTATTAATGTCACTCGACCAAATAACATTATCATAGTTGGTTCCCTATATGGTTCGAACAATGGCTTCCCTTTCCTTCTTGGCCCATAGGTAGAGCTCATTTTTTATTACTCTTCCTTGTAGTTATTTTGAGACGCATCATCTTGGCACAAGAATTTCCAAACATTAGACTCATATAATATTGGATGAAAGCATAGTGAGCTCATAGGTTCTAGTGTTGAACCTGGTAGCTCTGATACCACGTGTAACATACCCATTGTTCTATACATTGTTTTTACTATGTTTTACTCACAAGTTAAATTTTATTCTACTAACATTATGAGCCATAAAAAAAATTCCTTTTCACATGAATAAGAAGATGCACATTTGGTGTAGGGGCACCATTTAAAGATGTTTGACCATTCAACGCTATTAGGTCTAGGTTATAGATTTTGAGAGAATTTTGCATGAAATAAGGTCTTGAGACAATTTTATTATGTAATTATTCATTAATGTGTCATGTTTACCTGTCTAGGTGGTTTGGTTCTCAAATTGTGAAAAAAGTTGAAAAATTACAATTGTGCAAAATGCAAAATTTGAAAAATTGTAAAATTGCCTTTTAGGGACTTGACAAACGGTCATGTCTTTTGAAAATCAGTTTTTGGAAGTTGTAGCAGTTTATATTTGGAGCGAAATTTCTTTAAATACCTTGTGGAACTCATTATGAGTTTGTTGAATAATTTTTGGAAGATTGAAACACAAGTAATACTCTATTTTCTCCAATTCCCTACAATTTCTGAAGTTTGTTGAATTTGTATAGCCCATACAGTACTTCACTGGTTCAATTTTTTTTGGATTAGAATAGTGGTGTGTTCTACCTATCATTTGAATCAATTTTGAAGGTTTCATATTGAAATTGGTGTGTTGTTTTGTCAAATTTCTAACACCGGCCTGAGTTAGCAAATTTAAGGGTTTTGAGTCAATAAAATGGAGAATTGACCCATTCCTCTTTCTGTAGTCATTGTGCCTTGAGGAATGGGTCTGCACCATCATTAAATAAGTGTGGGAATGGTGAGTTTGTGTAGGGGAGGTCAAGATGTAAAACCCGTCCCGCAACCTAGAGGACGATGCAATACTGCGGAAGCACAACTAATTTTTTTTTTAAAGTTAAAACAAGACGAGTAAAGTAACCTACTCTAGCCACATACATCCTCTAGGCTACGCAACGCGTCTACATGTGAACACCATTACTTATAAAATTTAACCAACCATAACATATGAATATTAAACTCAAGATACAACTTTCAACAAAGCATTAAACCATTTCAAGATAAATCTAACACATAGAAATGTATTAAACATATTTCCACATATACAACACCATTAAATCCAATAATGAATAGATCATAAATACTATTACAATTACATCACAAAGGTTCACCTCGATACAAATGAGGTATTACAATTATACACATAGATCCACAGTTACAATGAAGAAGGAGAAGAACAACTCCAGAGAACCACACGAGCTCCTCGAACAAGAAGATCCCGCCATCACGAACAGGAAGAGAAACTCAACAGTGTAAGATGCACGCCACCCAACCATCTGGTACCCGTAGGCCCAGCCCCCGTGCTAGGAGATAGTAACAAGTAACCAAGACAAACCTATTACCTCTAGACACAAGTAATATACAAGACCACACTGTACCAGTAAACAAAACAACACTGTACCAGTAAACACACAACACTGTAACACTGTACCAAAAAGACACAAAACATAAGGTTACATTGCTTCCAGAACCACTGAATCAAATACATCCACTGTATAATACAAATCGACCGTTGTCATAGGAGGAGTGTCATCACAAAGGTTGCATTGGTTATCCAAAGGAAATCTTCCTAGGTCCCGGCCCCCCTCTAGGGTTATCCTGGTAACCTCTCACGATTCCGGCCCCACATGCACACCAGTGCGGAATCGGTTATCTTTCGAGAAGACAAGATAACGATCTTGCCATTCCAGGCCTTCCCGACTCATCTCAAGTCTCATACTAGCCCTTGAGCCAATGAGCGAGGCTAAATTATCTGATTAAATATTAAGCTACTCCATCCCTAATAAAGGTTATTTAATTTCCACTGATTAAACTGACTTTCACACGAGTTATCCTGGGACCCCTTTGTGTCCCGGCCCCGTTGAAAGCCACTCCCCTATCGACAACACAATAACATATTCCACAACCCAAGGGTAGACAGTGCACAAAATACGATAACAAATATCAACTATTTTGCAAAGAACAACACATCCCGTTCGTAATAACCGGGTGCTCAAATCAAATCACACAACCCGTTCATAGTAATCGGGTGTTCAAACTAATTCACACATCCCTACAGATGTTAAATACTGAAACCCAAAAAACGTGCACTATCCAAGGAAAATCTCAAAAAGGGCGAACAAAAGATACAATAACCCTCTCACAATTTTACAATCTCTGGAAGACTTATAATTTTCTCGACAACAAATATCCCCAATGCCCAATACACAATTATAGAAGAATACACAACAATAAGAAGCCACTCAAATAATTAAATAAATGACCATTAGGATTTCCTAAATCCAATAAATCCACAACGAATTAAACCAACTGCTTAACTTCGAGTTTGACAATTACTCATAATATTCAATTCAAATTGCCCGCAAATGTGAACAGAAAATAATACAACTTAAAATAATTCAGGCACTTAAATAATCTAATATTCGGATTTCCTAAATCCAAATTGAATCAATATCTATTTAAATACAAATCAACTTTCACTCCTAAGTCTTTTTATTTTAAGATTTTATTAACCCATGCATTTACATGCTTTTATTAATATATAAATACTTCTGTTTACAAATCATAAGGAAATTAAAACTAATTGTTAACTCAAATTTCACAAACAAATATAAATAGAAATCTTAATCCTTCTAATAAAATCATCTTATTATAAAACACCTACTTGTGCATTGTATGCATTAATTAACGATATAATATTTCTTTTAAATAATATATATATATTCTAATTACATAATCTAATTATTATTTTCCAACGTTTATTTAAAAATATCAAATTGTGCATGTGCATGCACCTATTTAAAAATACATTTAAATATCATAAAATTATATGCAATTTTTCTAATATATAATTTTAAACAAATAAATAAATATATAAATATAAATTAACAATTTTCAGACAACCCTAATCATAAATCTGTATGTTGCGACTTTAATAACTTTTGTTTTCAGATCTGGGTTTCTCTAAAAATTTTACTGAAGGTGCACAATCAAGTCGTCTAAAACATATAAAAAATTCAGCCCTACCCAGTTCGTAAATTTTGAGTTATGATTAATTTAGTGACGCACTCTCTCTGTTGTTTTGATTTTCAAATTACTAGAGGTTTCCAATTATTTCAGTTTTTTCAGAAGATTTCATTTTCAATCCTACAGAGTTTTTCTAATTCTTCAAATACTTTTATTTGTATTTTCTATTGTTTAAAATCATTCCCTACAAGATCTAAATCTTCACGGTAATTTATCACTTTCTACAGAAGAACAAATTATGTTTTCACAGGAAGAGGTTTCTAAGTTTTGATTTAAATTCAACAGAGGTTCAATAATTCCACTATAATTTCCTCTTGTATAAATCTATTTCGAATAAACAAATTACACAGAGGATTTAATTATTTTCTACAGAGGTTTCATTTTCACGACAATCTTTTAAAAGAAAGAAATAAGAACTTCTACAGTATTGAAAAATCATTTCCTAAAACATTTCCAATTTGCATTACAGTAATAAAATAACTTTTTAATTTCAAATTTCACAAAAATAGTAAAGAACCTGTTACAGAAGAATGTTGCCTCAAGAAAATGTTGCCGAGCTTCTCTATAATTTCAATTCTCAATGTAGCCAAAGCTTTCTTCAATGCAATTGCCTCATTCCAGAAGACACAACAAAAAACACAGCCAAAAATTCTACAACAAAATAATTCTAAAACAATTTCCTCTGAAAGATCCACAATTTCCTCACCAATTTTCCACAACCCATACCAAAAACTTTTCCGTGAAACAATTTTCTTTTTCTTTTTCCCAAAATATCCTCTCCAATGAATGAATTTTCAACAATTAGATCACAAATTTCTAACTCTCAGTTATCTTAAACAAAATATCTAAAATATCTTTTCCCTCAACAATTTAGATATTTTCCATTCACATGCATTTAAATATAATAATACAATTTACTAATTGCAACCAATTTAAATATTTTTACTTATTTAATTACCATTTATTTTTAATAATAAAATTTACTCAATCAACATAACCAAAATTTATTTATTTATTTATTCTAAAGCCCTCACAACAATAATTCATTTAATTAAATATTTAAAATTAAATACACATTTAATCTACTAAATTAAATTTGCACAAGAATAAAATACCTAGAACAACAATGATAAAACTAAGACCAAGTTCAAACTGACGACACACTGTACTAGGGTAAAGGTATGACTAGGTAACCCGTTACTATCTCCCAATATTACTGTTGAGTAGTGGACACGCTCAGACCTGTGAAACCAGGTGAAGCTAATGTCCGGTACCTGCAATCCTGCAAACAAGCAAATGTCGCACATGTATACATATAATAAATTATTCACACCGTGAAGAGAGAATCGCGGAAATCACAGGGCACTCGCGAGCGAGTGATGCAATACCGTTCTCTTCACCAATACAGTATCAATAACTGACAAAGCTTACATCATTAACATAATCAAAACACAAGGCATCATTAATTCAAGTACATACTATGCTAATCTAAAACATGCCATAATGATAACCTCATAATAAAATACAATCACATCAAATTATAACATTCACGTCACTTAACAGAGAGCGATCAAACAATAAACAAACACCTTAATTCAAGAGTTATTAGAAACAAAGCGTAACATGGGGAAAACATTGTCTAATCAACATAGCACAAAATGGAGGGGTGTTACACAAGAAATGTGTTGGGCATAAAGCCCTAGGTCTAAATTTTTTGTTTTCCAAGTGGAATTTGGAGGTTTTGATGTGTCAAATTGAGTTTTGTGTTGGGGTAGTGTTATTTTATGTTGAATTAAGTGTTTGTAGACTATTTTAGTCTTTTTTGGGGTGGTGATAAGTTTTGGTAAGATTGGGAATTGCATCTTTCAATAAGCGCTAGGTTTTGTGAAGGAAAAAGAGGGTTTTGTGAATAGGCATATGGGTGAGTGAAATTATAACAAAGGATGGTGGAATATTTGGTTTGAGTACTTGAGTATTGCTTCCCAATAGATTTTTTCAGGTTTCAGATAATTTTTGAGGGTAGTCTCTTTGGAAAAGAGACCTAATTGGAGGCCTAAAAGGTGAAAAAACCTTATTTTGAGCAAGTTTTTACAAAGTAACCATAGAAATGATTGGTTGATATGTTGTTGAGCACTATAATGGGTCCCTAAAAAATTCCAAGTCTTGAACTGAAAGGAAGTGATTGTGAAAATATACCCGATTGAGTGGTTTCCCAATGCTACAAGGGAAAGAGTGGATTTTGGTGAAATCATGAGATTTTGATGAGATTGTGATTTGATAGTTGTGGTTGCAGGTTGGAATTATGTTTTTTGTATTTGAAAAACCTCCCCTAATTGCATCAACATTTAAACATAATCATTCCAAACTTTCCCATTGCATAACATAGAATCTTCATAATAATTCAACCAACAGTTTCACATCACATAATTGCATGGTAATATTTCTCATTTATGAATTCTCAATAAGAGTAGAACTACATGTTTACATACATAGACTCTATGAGCTCAATGATAAAGATAAATAAATAGAGTACAATGGTCTAGATGTCCCCAATGTTGGTGCATACCTCCTAGATGTTCCCATCATTGGTGCATACATTCTAGGTGTCCCCAAACTGGCGCTACATCCTCAAATCTTGGTTGCAAACTGTATGAGGGAGAGAATCACTCAAGCGCTTTTCTGCCAACCATGGACTTACTACAGTCCCCCGCACATCTACCATACTAGTAAGATGGCCCTACCCTTTGACGAAGAGATTAGTTTGATAACCCCATAATCATTACCTTCTTGAGCATAGTGTTGTGTCCTATATATCTAGAGCTACCAAACACATTGGTTTCCCTGCCTAGATTGTAATCATGGACCACAATGAATTGGTAGTGTAAACAGTGGCTACTTACACTACTTTGGCCAAATAATTCAACACCTAGTAGTTCAAGTGAGAGTCATCTATCCACCCACTCTTAAGCTTAATTTGGCATTGACCTTAAACATAAGCATTTACCCTAAGGTGATAACATAATAAAAAATGCAACAAGGTAATTCCCTTAATCACGGATTACCCTAACCCCAGGAATACCCAATTCTATAATAAAATATTTACCTAGGTTACACCATTACCCATGGATTTCACTAACCCCAAGTATAACCACACTAACCATAGATATATATACAATCTAGTGTCTAGCTAGGTTACCTCCTTTCCCATGTATTTCACTAACCCTAGGAATAACCCTACTGACCTCTTATGTTTAAATTGACATAATCATAAAAGTACTATAAGATAGCATCATATTCCATCTCATGCATTATCTAAATAGACTTAATGAACTAGTATAGTTCTAATAGAATTTAAGCCACAAATATTCAACAATATATAAATGTAATCCCAATGATAGTGTTCACAATCATATTCCTTTATGTGAATTAACTAAGTTTATAATAACATGCATACCATGCATACATATATTATTCTAAATCTAGGAAATAACTAGTTCATAAGAACAAGCATATCATGCATTCATGACTATTTCAACATAAGGAAACAACTAAGTTCATAAGAACAAGAACACCATGCATTCAAAAAATTGTTCCAAATAAAGGAATTATATTTAATAACTGTTCAAACATAAGAAAAGGAAGAATAAAAATCAACATGATTGGATATAAGTTCCAACTTGTAAATGTTTTCTTCCAACCTTAGCTTTCACCTTCACAAACGCTACTTCTCTAAAGCTTGACTAACTTCCAACCACTAGCCTCTTACAAATTCTCTCAATAATACAATTGCAAAGCAACTCACTAACTCTCAAGCTCTCTAATTCACTTGCACATAAAATATAGGAGAATAACGATGGAGAAATCAAAATGAGATGTGTAACAAATGATAGGAAGAGCACCTCTATATATACTAAAATTTGAGCAACCAAAAGCTACAAAGAAACTAGCAATTCTACCACCTTCCTAATCACATGCAACAACTCAGCTGATCAACTCACAAATTTGCAACACATAACAGTCCACATTCCTCTAATGGCTGGGTTGACCTCATTATGAGAGACAACATGAATCTTTTATTGAGTCAAGGGACAAAAATGACAAGCTATAGGTTTCCTACTAAGTTTTCAAGTCGAATACCCTCTCATATTTCTACCAACACTTCATTGACTGAGTTTATTATTTATCCAAATGTTGTACTTGTACATGGCATGGGATTTAGACTTCTTATTTGGTTCACACACTTCAAACTTGGTGCCACATATTCATAACTTAGCACCCCAAAAGATAGCACTGCCAAAGACTTATTCTATTTGCTAGAATATGCATTTAAATCTCTTTACAATGTATAAGCTATGTTCCTTCTTTCATGCATGGTGAGCAAGTCTGCATTGACTTAGTCTTCACTTTCTTTGTGCGTAGATTTAACCACAACAATATAAACATTTTAGCATTATACTTATGCACTATACTATATTCATTACATTTAAATATGTTAAACAACAATGTTTAACTTTTGTGCTTTCCTTAATATAAATGCAGTGCTTTATAATATGCGTTACGATAAATACTATGTGCTATCAATATATAACATAAACATTATATATATATAGTATAATATTAATATATATATATAATCCATATATATATATAATCACATCCACTTGATTATTAAATCATCTATTTCTAATAGATATAAGCATACACTAAATAATCATATATATGTATACATTTACATATATGTATATTAGTATAGATATATGTATATATATTTCTACAAGTGTATTATATACATATATATATATATATATATATATTATATTATATATATCATTATTTTGATTATCCATTTCAAATAGATATATGCACGTACTCATCAATTGATGTGTATACATGAAGTGTGTGTATATATACATGTCTCTTTTATCCAATCCATACTCATGTATATATAGGTTATCCATTCATGAGCATGCATAAGTATGTATACCTACATATACTCATGCACACATATAATCACATGTATGAGTTATCATGGACATGCACATATAAACATATATACATTCTATGCATATACTTCATCGAACAACATATTCCAATAAGAACTCACAAAGAAGAACTCTCACTCGATATAAAGACTCAATCATATAACAGTTAGTCAAAATACTCATAGAACAAGATCATAAATCAATACAAAACATTCACAACCAAGACAAAAGGTTACTTACTATTCACCCAAACTGACTTGACTCAACTTAGACCAACTAGGGTGTGAGTGTGTGTATGTTCAACTAGGTTCATCAGGGTTATGAGACCAAGCTCTTCTCCTGAGTGATACTCCCCCTCTCTTCCAAAGGTTCAATCTTGTTCCTGCATCCAGGTTAGTACATCATAATAGTAGTTAGCCGATAACAACACAATCATATGCATCATATATATCATTTTCAGAATCATTATAAAATATCAACTTGAATTAAACATTCATTCATCAAATTCCATCAAGATTCATATTTAGAATACAATCATAAATATATAGTAAAGTTTTTTTTACCCATCAAGGTAAAAGTAAATAGGTAAGAACACAATAGGGTGTAACAAATAGGAATATGGTCATAATAAAGTGGACCACTACAAAAGTATCAAATGGATACTCTTAAATTATAGATTATTACATCCTAGTCTCAACTATAGATAGGTACCGAGTATCTTGATGTAGAATACGACCTTTTGAATATAAGACGATAATTTCCATAATACAAATGTCTATATGGTATATATTCCATCACAAAGAAATACATGGGTAAACAACCACTACATTTGTTGTGTATATAGGAACTAACACTTGATACATAGATTAATCCAAAGAAGCATGGAATGCAACAAAGTGGAGATGGACTACAACAATGACGATACAAATCTAGAAATTATGATGAATAAGCCACATTGAAATTTTTCTTGAAGAAAATGACTGTTAAAGATGCTCTTTGGTTGCGATGTGGCCACAATGATAGGAATATCTGGCCCCTATTTTTTTCCGATAGGAGGAATGGATGAATGACATAGTATGAAGCTCAACATGCAGGAAAAAAAAATTCCTAAATTTTTTTATTAATGTGAAATTTATTTAAAAAATATATATTAAAAAATAAATAAATTTATTATTAATTTTTTTAATTTCTAAAAATATTTTAAAAATATTAAGAAAGACATTTATTATTTTTATTTTAAAAATATATTAGAAAACTATTTAGTTTTTTATCAAAACTTTAATAAAATACTATTAATGAAAAACTTTAACTAAAAATTTTATTAAAATTAAAAACTTTAATAAACAAATATTATTAAAGAAAAACTTAATTAAAATTTCTATTTATTAAAAAAAAAATAATTAAAACATTAAAGAAAAAATTTCAATTTTTTTTTTTTTATTTAAATAAAATAAATAAATTTTATGGGGTGTCAAAGCCTTCACCACACCCCATGAAGGGGTTTAAAAGCCTTTAAGAAAGGCTTGTGCAATGCATTAAAGAGGGCACAAGGCTCCATGAGCTCCCATGATCTTATGGGCCATGGGGCCCTATGGGGTATTCATGTATCCATTGTACAGGCCTATATAGGTACCTAAGCTTAATTTTTTGAAAGAGTTTTTTTTTTTTTTTAAATTCATAGATATTTTTGGAAAATCATATTTGTCTAGGGGCCTAGCCAACAATTTATTTTTCTTAGAATACAACTTTCTCCAAAATCAACAATTTGATAGTCAATCTATAAGTTATTGGGCCTTTTAAGCATGATGGCAAGGTCAAATTTGACATAAAATGCTTTGAAAATATGACTACCTTCTAGATCTAGAAACCAACACATAACTTCAAACTCTTGCAGATATGGCCTTCAATGTCCAATTGGGATGAAACAAAAAGAAAATTTAACTTTTTCAAGCACTTTACATGCAATGGTGAACTTGACTCTTATCCAACTAGATCCCAAAATGCATCTAAAATATAAAACCAAAATAGAAACCCCCTAGAATATGGTATTTCTATCACAATTTTTGATTCTCAATATCATCTAAAGATGGAAGAAAAGAGCATACCCAATGCTTAAAAATATCCTAAAATACTATCTAAAGGCACTCAAATTTCTTTAATGGTGTAGGGGCACCTACACCTTATGGTGAAAAACAAATGAGTCTTGAAGGGATCATGGGTTCATTTGAAAGTATTTCAATCAATAAGCAACGAGGAAGTTGCAAAATATGTTGAATGATGAAAAGTGTAAAAAGTTGTCAACCCTTTTCAAGGTGGGTAAAAACCAAGGATTCTTGTTGTTTTATGTATAAGGTCACGAATAAGGTCTAAAAGACCATATAATAGGTATTTGAGGGTGTTTTATGTCTTAGAGATCAATTAGGTGAAAGAATGCAAAAGTTGTAGAAGGTTGTCAAGAGCAACATTAACAAAACTTGCAATTTAGGTGTCAACTAGTTCAAATATTAGTTATAGACGTTGGTTGGAAGGTAGTTTGATTTGAAATTCTTTAAAAATATTTTCCAAGGCTCGGAGAGTGGGTTGGAGAAGTTTTGTTTCAAGTTTCCATAATAAACACAATGTTCTTTATGCAATTTTATGTTATTTTTTTGTTTTTCTGAAGACTTTGGGTGTTGTACGGACCCGTACAAGCTTGCAATGATCTAAAATAATCTATGTTGATAGATATATGTGTTTCCTTTCAAATTCATTCATTTTGAAGTTTTAATTCAGTGTTTTGTGTGAAGAATCAACTTCATACATTGACTACTCTATTTTCTTGAATTAAGGGTTTTGAGGAAGAAAATATGAAGAACTAACCAATCCACCTACTTGAATTGACCTGTTGCTCGGTGGATTGGTCTGTAGAATGTTACTTTAAGTGTTCAATGTTGTAGGGGTTAAAGGAATAAGGAATTGTGGTATTGGAGTAATACCCTAGGGCTGAGTAGGGTTATTTCAATATGGAAATGAGGAACCTAAGTAGTGATTTAGAAAACTAACAAAGCTAATGGCCTTGTGAGTGTTTATTATGTTTTCATAGAGCTATTTAAAGGTGTTTGGATAGGTGTTTTGAACTTGGGTAGCCTTGGAAGTTTGAATTCCAACAAAACCCTTGTAATTTTGCTTGTTTTGGAGGGTTTCATGGTGTAGTATGTTAGAAGCCTGATAATGGTGAACTAATTGTGGATTTAGTAGTTTTGGGGAATTTGAATTGTTTCCCCAAGGTTTCAGAGGGTTTGGTATAGTTTAGAGAGTACTCTCTTTGAAAAAGAGGCCTATTTCACTAGGTTTTTCCATGGTAAGTGTATTGGAACTCCATGTTGGTCCAAAAGAGTTGATGTTGTGGGTTACATATGTTTTGTATCACTAAAATGGTTATCTGAATCATCTATTTTTTTTCAAGTTTTGTTGAAAGATTTTGATTTAAGGGCTAAAACCTTTCTTTGCACTACTACTAGGTTCTAAGGGTGAAAAGTGGGAAATTGTATTTTTGTTTGTTGTCAAACTTGAAGGAGTGTTGGGATTGGTCCTCTAGGCCATTTTAATCTTGTTAGATTCCTCTTGAAGGAAGGTTGTCAATTTGATTAGGTTTGAACCTCTTGGGTCTGCATCAGAGTGGTATCAGAGCATAATAGTAGATCTTGTGTTGGTGTTTTGAATTGGTTTTGCAGGTAGGTGAAGAGAGGATTGTGAAAATGCCTCCTAAAGGGAGTGTTGTTGCAAGGAAGATTGAAAACCATGAAAAGTAAATAGAATCTTTGAAAAGAGAGATGGCTGCTTGGAAGGAAAAGAAAAGAGTGGAAGAAGATGAAAGTGAAACTAAAGAAGAGGAGACTTCCAGTGAAGAGGAAGAGATGGACCTAAAATATGTGAGAACCCTGGAGCTTTTGAAGGATATGAAGAAGGATGGACACGGAAAAATAGATGTTCCTATGTACGGAGGAAAACTTGATAGTGAAGAGCTCTTGGATTGGATATGGGCTTTGGAAAACTACTTTGATAGTGAAGATGTTGATGAAGAGCACAAGGTGCATAAGGCTAAAACAAGACTGAAAGTACATGCTTTGGTATGGTGGAATTTTGTGCAAGAAGAAAGGAAAAAAAAAGGGAAAAGAAAGATCACTTCTTGGGAAAGAATGAAGACAAAGGGTATGTGCAGGATTATCATGGAAAAAACAAGCCCTTAAGTGGCGAAAAATTTAGAAAAATTAGAGTTAGGCAACTTGACGAAAAATTTGAATAATTTATCTATATTATTTCAAAAATATGTAAGAATAGAATCTGTAGCAAATTGAATGTAGTTTCTAAACTACTAGGTTTATTTCAAAAAAAATCTATTTGGTGAAAATTTGAAATTTCAATGCAATAGTACTTAAATTTTAGGGAAAAAATAAGAAGTAGGTGTCTGTCAACCACCCTAACCACAATAAAATGATAATATTTTTATAAGATTTTAGATATAAGTAGAGGACTTGTCCCAATGTGATGCATATTTTTTATAATTTTTCCAAGTAAATAATTAATTATGAATTTTTATTACAACTTTTAAAAAATATAAAACTCGTATGTTTGACCACCTTAACTTGGTCAAAACTTCATGAAATTCAAATTTTATATTTTTAATCCTATAGTATGTGAAGCATAGAATGTGATGCATGTTTCGATTTAAAAATGTGATACCGTTTGAAAGCTATAGATGTTTTTCAATCACCTATCAATCGGACTTTAGTCATAATTCAAATAGAAAATGAATAATAATTATTTATTAAATTCAAAGTAAAGCATAATTTATATTGGTGGAAAGCTGAGAATCTCTTTTAAAAACCTTTTTCGTTTCATCAATTTTGGGTAAGAAAAAAGTCGTCATCCACATACCCTACACATACCCATCATATCGCCACTTTTTGGCCCATCATGATCCCGCACATACCCCAAAACTGAAAGATAAATTCCTTCATTGTGATTATAATGTTCAATTGCTTAAGAAGTTGCAAAATCTTAGACAAAAGGAACTACATGTGCAATCATATGTTGAAGAATTTTATTAGTTAAGCATAAGAACTAAGTATGAAGAAGATGAGGAATAAATGGTTGCTAGGTAATTGAATGGCTTGAGGTATAACATTCATGATGAGATAAGCTTGTTGGCACCTAAATCAATTAAACAATGCTTTCAAATGGCGATGAGAGCAGAAGAAAAACTAAAGAGGAGACAAGAGAAGGTAGAAAGAGGAAGAGGAAACACTTCTAGGGGTAGAGGCACAACTACAACATCAAGGAAGCCTAAGGAAGACCATGAAGATGCTGAGAAGAACAAAGAACAAGCTCTTGAAGCAAGAGGAGGATGGAGAGGTGGAAGGAAAAATTTTAGGCAAAGGAGAGATTATAGTGAGTTTATAGGTAGATGTTATAGGTGCAATGAATTTTTGGACACCCATCATTCAAGTGTCCTAAACATCAAAGTTCAACTTCAAGTGGTGATAGAAGGAGTGAAAGAACTCAATTGATCCAAGAGGAAGAGTGTGAAAGTTCAAGCAGACCTGTAGATCTAGAGGAGGGAGAAGCATTCATGATGAGAAGAACATTGTTGCAAGTACCTAAGGAGGAAGATATGAGTCAAAGAAGGAGCCTATTCAGAACCTCGTGCAAATGCAAAGGTAAGGTGTGCCAAGTAGTTATTGATTCAGGTTCTCAAGACAATATTGTATCTAGGGAGATGGTAGATAAGTTAAATTTAGAGAAGATACCTCATGTAGCACCCTACAAGGTTTCTTGCGTGAATGAGAGTCACACCTTAGTGGTGAATGAGAAAGCATATGTGTATTTCTAGATTGGGGAGTACAAGGATAGAGTCTTATGTGATATATTGCCAATGAATTGTTGCCATCTGCTCTTAGGGAGGCCATGGAAATTTGATAGAAGGTCTATGTATGATGGTTGGTCAAACACCTATACCATTTGGAAGGATGGTCAAAGTTTCAAACTAACTCCTTTGCAGGGAAAAGAGAAGGATAAAGGAAAGTCTAAGGTGGTAATTTTTGGCAAGAAGGAGCCTTTAAGGCTTGAGGATAGTGAGATTGGTGTATTTGTAGGTATGGAGCAGGTTCATGATGCTAGAGCAGGAGAGAAGGCACAAACAAATAATGGTAAGATAATAGGAAGAGTGCATGAGAATGATTTGCAGTCAAAGGTTGGAAGCAAGGAGGTGATTATGTGGGAAAAGAAAGTGGAACACATTGTGTCTCTGACTAGAAAAATGCAGGGTGAGGGTGAAGAGCCTTTGACAACGCATGTGACAAGTGATTGTATCATGATAGGGATAGTCAAGTGTCCTATAATAGGGAGCAACATACAAGGACAGTTAAGAGGTCAAAGACAAGGAAAATATGATAGTACAGGTGTACTGTGATAGAGGATAATGCAAATATAGGTCTGACAGTGGGTGTGATTTTGATAGTATTATGGTACATGGCAGTACTAGTGTGTAGGGTCTAGTGACAGTAAGGGAAAGACAATGTCAACAAAGGGACAAAGGTCTGATCATAAGGCAAAGTATGCAAAGGCTGATGGGGAGTTATCCATGTATGAGTGGAACAAAGGAGAAGGAAGGTTTTTATGCTACTAATGCCTATTTTTTTGTAGATCTGATACCTAGAGCAGCACCAAATTTTGATCTAGGGCTAAGGAAGCAAGTAAAGGGTCTGAAGATGCATGGAGCAACAAGATGGAGGCACGAAACAAGTTCTTACTCTTGGGACAAGAGTCTTTTCTATGGGGGGGTGTATGGTGTAGGGTCACCTACACCTTATGGTGAAAAATAAATGAGTCTTGAAGGGAGCATGGGTTGATTTGAAATTCTTTCAATCAATAAGCAACGAGGAAGTTGCAAAATATGTTGAATGATGAAAAGTGTAAAAAGTTGTCAACCCTTGTCAAGGTGGGTAAAAACCAAGGTTTCTTGTTTTTTTTATGTATAAGGTCATGAATAAGGTCTAAAAGACCATATAATAGGTATTTGAGGGTGTTTTATGTCTTAGAGATCAATTAGGTGAAAGAATGCAAAAGTTGTAGAAGGTTGTCAAGAGCAACATTAACAAAACTTGCAATTTAGGTGTCAACTAATTCAAATATTAGTTATAGATGTTGGTTGGAAGGTAGTTTTATTTGAAATGATTTAAAAATCCTTTCCAAGGCTCAGAGAGGGGGTTGAAGAAGTTTTGTATCAAGTTTCCATAATAAACACCATGTTCTTTATGCAATTTTATGTTATTTTTCTGTTTTTCTGAAGACTTTGGGTGTTGTAGGGACCTGTACAAGCTTGCAATGATCTAAAATAATCTGTGTTGATAGATATATGTGTTTCCTTTCAAATTCATTCATTGTGAAGTTTTAATTTAGTGTTTTGTGTGAAGAATCAACTTCATACAGTGACTACTCTATTTTCTTGAATTAAGGGTTTTGAGGGAGAAAATATGAAGAACTAACCAATCCACCTACTTGAATTGACCTGTTGCTCGGTGGATTGGTTTGTATAATGTTACTTTAAGTGTTCAATGTTGTAGGGGTTAAAGGAATAAGGAATTGTGGTATTGGAGTAATACCTTAGGGATGAGCAGGGTTATTTCAATATGGAAATGAGGAACCTAAGTAGTGATTTTGAAAACTGACAAAGCTAATGGCCTTGTGAGTTTTTATTATGTTTGTGCAAAGGTATTTAAAGTTGTTTGGATAGGTGGTTGAACTTGGGAAGCCCTGGAAGTGTGAATTCCAACAAAACCATTGTAATTTTGCTTGTTTTGGAGGGTTTAATGGTGTAGTATGTTAGAAGCCTGATAATGGTGAACTAATTGTGGATTTAGTAGTTTCTGGGAATTTGAATTGCTGCCCCAAGGTTTTAGAGGGTTTGGTGTAGTTTAGAGAGTACTCTCTTTGAAAAAGAGGCCTATTTAACTAGGTTTTTCCATGGTGAGTTTATTGGAACTCCAAGTTGGTCCAAAAGAGTTGATATTGTGGGTTACATATGTTTTTTATCTCTAAAATGGGTATCTAAATTATTTATCCGTATGTCAAGTTCTCTGGAAAGATTTGGAGTTAAGGGCTAAAACATGGTTTTGCACTACTACTAGGTTCTAAGGGTGGAAAGTGGGAAATTGTATTTTTGTTTGTTGTCAAACTTGGAGGAGTGTTGGGATTGGTCCTCTAGGTCATTTTAATCTTGTTATATGCCTCTTGAAGGAAAGTTGTTAGTTTTATTAGGTTTGAACCTCCTGGGTCTGCAACATTTAATACCATGTAGTATTTCTCTATGAAGATAATCACCTAAGATATGAAGGCCTATGAAAGGCACAAGATACTCAGAAGATCAATATAAAAAGAATAAAATATATTCTTATCAAATAATGAAAATTTAATGGATTTACAATGTATGAGAGACCCTTGGTTATATAAGCCAAGGTGAGACATAGGCTTAGACAAGATCATGAAAAGTGTCTTAATCCTCTGACATGAGGCAATTAATTATATTAAATGACCTAAGACACAAAAAGTAAATTGCAAAGAACAACATAAGATTATGAAAAGTGTCTTAAACATATGACATGAATCATAAAGTGATAAATATCTTATGTGTACCCTAAGTAAACTTAAGTGATAGGATGTGAAAGGGACCTAATATTGAAACTAGATAAGTAAAACCATTATTCACACCAACAAATTATCCTCATAATTCTCAATAGTGATAGAGTTAATTGGTTTATGTGCACCTATGCCACTATAATCCTTATATTTCCATAAATATAGTTGTATTCTCTTTATTTTTTATTATTTCATTTAATTTTGAAGATGTTTATTAGCTTAATACTTTAAATATGTAGTATAAGGAACATTTTTCTTATAAATGAGTGTAAAATTTAAATTTTATCTAATAAGATAGTCAACATCTTTGAGGTATGTTCCCTTGTACTAGTGAGGATATTTTATATTAAAAAAAATGTAACTCTATTATGGATTGTGTTCTATTGTATGGTGTTGTATTTTTATCCTTTAAAAAATTATGTTTGTCTTCAATAGGGTGCATGTCATTATTTAGGGGGGCACATTTTTTGTGTTTTCCATGATTAAACTTAGACATGAATTTAGCTTGAACTAAAATAACATGTGAAATTGAGTATTGTCAAACAAAAACATATCCATTGTAGGAAGTGTCTTTCAAGGAAATGTTATCACTAAAAAACTTTATTGGTAGGATAAAAGTACAATGTTGATATAAAAATGGAAAACAACTGAAAATTGAATGACTAAAAAATAGTGAACATACCCTTATTATTTCTCTTCATTCACATTTTATTCTTCTAAGAATTAAAATTTTATTTTCTATAAGTGCTTTGGTAGTCACTCTATTGAACTTTATTTATAGTCAACCTAGGTCATGGTCAAAGGTATGAATGTATGTGACAACTAGTAGAAAATATTTATTTACAATATCTAATGCAATAAATGGAAATCAATAGTGAATTGGATAAATACTAATCTTTAGATTGCATTTATAGTAAATGTAACTATCCAATCTACCAATGGTGAATTATATCAACCCATCTTAATAAACATTCACTCTAAAGATATTATGTAACGCCCTGCTAGGGAATCCAATAAAACAAAGCATAAAGTACAAATTAACCGAATAATTTTTTTTTTAAAAGTCATCCAATTACACAAATGTTTTAAGGATTCCAAGACGGTGTTACATAAACATTAAAAATAAGAATATCACATCATAATATTAAATTCATAAAAAAATAAGTACATATTATATTCATGAATGATCCAATTTCATAAACTTTTATATAGTCAAGATATATATATATATCTAGATTACATCAAGTGAGATTTTCATAAATCTCAATACATCATAATGTTGATACAATGAGTACACTCATACACATGATGTCAATAAACAAAGAAGATAATGATCTCATCATAACTAACATCCATGTCTATGAACACATTCAACGTCCAACATCACGAATAATAAAGTAACTAGAACCTACTCCACAAACAATGTTATCCAAGTATAGCAATATCTGTAAGAGTACCCAATGGAGGAAATAGCATGGTTTCCTCCCAACTGCATGGAACCCGAAGGTCAACTGCCTCTATGCTAGGAGATCATCAAAGGTCCAAAAGAGTAAAAAAGAAGAAGAAAGAACAATACATTTACTTGGATTACATTCACATAATGACTTAACAACTTCAAAGCCACACAAACACACTCCTAGAGGCTAGAAACAACTAAAGGTAACTCTACACAAGAGACCACAATCATGCAATAGGCAAAGAGTGTCATTGCACAGTTTTGGATAGGTTACCCTAGTGAATCTTCCTAGACTACCGGCCCTCCTCAAGAGTTATCCTCATAGTCTCTACCGATTCCCGGCCCCTATACAAACTAGTGTGGAGTCGTTCCATCTTTCAAGAAGACAAGATAGGAAACTAAGCCATTGCAGGCCTTCTCAACCTTACCTCAATCTTAACAAGCATTAAGGTGAAAGGTCAAGCATACAATTATCTAAATTAATGTTAAATACTACCCAACCCAGGCTAGTACATTAGTTAGGTTTTCACTGGATTAGAAAACCCACGATAGGGTACCCTGCCAACTGCTTAGGGTTCGGACTCCTATCGCAAGCCACTCTTCCTATGGACATGACACAACATCATAATACAATGGACAACCATCACACACAATAAAACAAAGCCAAGAATGCATATATCCTAATTTGGGAAAAAACCATATAATTTCCAACATGCCTCAAAGGTAATAACATTTTGTGCAAGGTTATATCCCAAGTGAAATCATTGCAATCAAGCAACATTGTCCAAGCATAATAACTTTATCAATATAATTTTCACCTCCCTAGCCTCTGGAAGAACAAAACAAAACTCAATAACACTATATGTACATTCTAATATTATAACATGTACATAATTCATCAGATATAATCATTCAATCTTCATGAAATAAAAAATCATAAAAGACAATCTATTGATATTATTAGATGCCTTAAAATTTAAATGAAACACATCTATGATTATTATTTAGTAAGAATGACATAAATCTTTTGTATTAATAAACCAATCATTTAAAAAATAAACAATTTATTATGTAGATAAATATATCTATAGCAATATTAGAATCATTAGTATTATCAAATTACTATATCTTACAGTTATCTTAATGATAATACATGCGCCATATATATACTAACCGCTGGTTAAGTAAACATAATATTTTAACAAGGAATCAGTGACTAGTATGCCATGCAAAGGAGATTACGCACCATAAAGAAAATAGTGTTGGTTAAGTGTAGATAACATAAACTATAAGTGGCAGAAAGTACGCCATGAAAAAGTTAAATAAATAGAATTAAAGGTGGATGCCATGTATTTCTAACTTTAGTTTAAAACTACCAGTTTATATGCAGAAACATTTGGACTCAAACTTCTTGCATAATAATCCATCACTGAGTTGACTATTCCATTATTAGTGGAGACCAAAGAGAGTAGAATCGGCCATATCTAGATAAAATTAACATGGTTAATCGTTGATGCAAAGCTACAGTGAATTTTTTAAATATGGGTTATAGATCAACGATAACAGATATATATAGTAGAAGGGCTTCACAAAAGTCTGCTTGATAAGATACAATAAATCAAAAGGACAATAAACTATAGGTAATGGGTGATGGGGATGGTTGAATGCATGATAATTCAAGGCAAGATGAAAGGCGAGGAATGCATGCCATGCATCATCAATCCACTTAAATACATATATCTCAACAGGGAACAATCAGTTATTAGGCCATGCAAGGAATATTACACCTTGAGGAATAATTCATGCAAAAATTTGGAGAGATTGAAATCTACATTTAAGACATGGTATACGTGGGAAGTTATGGTGTCCTCAACAACATCCTTTTAATCAGGAATTAGAATACGACAAGGGAGAAAAGAACTGACAATACCAAATGAACTTTACAGGCAAAGAATTAAGGGAATTACAAAAAGATTATTCTCAGTGTCGTGTTAACAAAGTCGTTCTACTAAGTTTATTCATCGCTATTTAATACTAGCAGAGGTTTTGCTCATAAAACACAAAGGAATGTAGGGTGACATAGAAGAATTCCAATCATTCTACATTTGTTGTTGAAAAATGCCCTTTGTGGCTTGGTTGAAACTATGCTCCAGAAAGGGAATACCATGTAAGGTTTAAAACAAATGAAATTAAATTCAAGAAAGGTAAATGGAAAGGATTTATGGCGATCAAAATAAGTTTATGATCAGAAATCATATAATAACTAAGAATGAGCGGTGTTGGCAACACTATCAATATTTTGAAAGCAACGAATGAGGAACACAAACATATTGGATTGGCATGGAATTTGGAAAAGTTAAAGAAACACCTAAAATAGTAAACCCCAAATTTTAATGAATGCATACTAGTGCTAAAGAGTCAGGGTAGAATATTTTAATCTTCTATAGTTTTCCTATGTTTGAATGATTCAACAGTGACAAATTGCCAATAGAACCAAGGAGTTTAATTAAACTATGAATTTTTTTGAAAGTTACTCGATTGCATAGGTTTAGGGAAATAAATATTTTTCCACAGCAAGATAAACATTTTCAAACAGATAACTTTCAAGCAATTCTCTTAGAAATACAGATAAAATATTGCAAAACGAGAAGAGAACATGTTTTAGAGGCTCGAAAACTCAGCTGAAAATGAAATATGAAGCTTCTGTCAATCCTTCTTTAAACATTGGTTGTTTGATGAAGAAATCCAAGACAATTCAACCCTATAATATGCTTGCAATCAAATTCTGAGATGAAAACTTTTCTAGAGTATTTGTCATGCCGAAAATTTCCTAAAAGCTACTACCGTGAAAATTCTTCCAGAGAATTGTCATGAATCAAATTGCACACTGAAAAGCTTTTTAATGCATTTAATTAAATCAAATTCATAAAGCTTAACTGATTTTCAATCATGCATTGAAAATTGATCAATCAGTTCTAACTTAACCATTTAATTCCAAATCACATTTTCAACTCCAAATCCAAATTCTATAACATGTTGAAAACAACCCCTTTTTAAAAATATCTATCTTTCGTATAAATTCTATTTGTACAAGTAATTCAACAATTACATTTAATTAAATACCTTTTACAAAATTAACATTTCTCTTTTAATTAAATGATTTGTTTAATTTAAATTAATAATTAAACCATAAACATAAACATAAACATTTAATCTAATATTTAAACAAATTTACATTTAATCAAATATATTAACAAATAAGCCATTTAACTAAATAAATAAATAATTAATTCCCAAACATGATAACACAAAAAAGATCGACATGGCAAGACCAGATGACAAACAACAACGGGTGACAAATAGATACTCATTCAATGAAGAACAATGGCTAGTGACAGACCTAACACTATCTCCAAAACCACATAATTCCATTGGGTTAGGGCACGCTCAAACCTGACAAGCAGGTGGAGCCGATACCCAGTACCTGTATCTGCATGAAACAACTCTATTAAACACACCATCATATATGGAAAACACACTGTGAAGAAGAGTCGCAACATAGTGGGGTACTCACAAGTGAGTAATGTTACACTGTCTTCTTCATCGAGACTGACAAGCATCAATATATCATCAAAAACCATTTCATCATGATAACCTCAATAGTAACTTAGAGACAACATAAACCATAACACACACACACGTGACTATCATCATGTCATCACACGAACATAAATAGATGATCATAATGTCAAATGTATCGTCAACATAGAAAATATAATGTCAGAAGCATAACTAAAAATAAATAGCATAGTATCAAAAGCAACTAAAGCATCTATCCATCAAACTGAATCAAACTAAGATAGAGTGTTGCAATTGGAGGGACACTACATCCTCCCCCCATAGGATAAGGCTTACTCCTAGAAGCCTACAATCAAATAAGGATAAAGCTCTCGTATGTGTGTCACATCCTCCCAAGTAGCGAATGCCTCATCACTAGGATCCCATTGGACCCTAACCTGATCAATGTCTCGACCCCTAAGGGTGAGCCTCCTACGCTGAAGAATGCTCATGGGCTCCAAAGCCAACTGCCCGGGTCCTCTACCTGTAATGCATTCCAATCAAGCACATGTGAAATATCACGATGATAAGGTCTAAGAACAGATACATGGAAAACATCATGAATGCATGATAAACTGGGTGGTAAAGCAAGTCGATACGCCACAGGACCAATCCTCTCTAGAATCTCAAATGGTCCAACAAATTGAGGCGCAAGCTTAGAGCCTTTTCCATAACATATTGGACTCTTTCACAGTCGCACTTGAAGAAATACCCTATTGCCAACTGAAAACTGACGATCCACTCTATGCACATCGACATACTTCTTTTTTCTATCCTGTGCCACTACCAAATGTTGTCTGATGTGATCAACCTATTGCTCCATATCTTGAAGCATATCAGGTTCAAGTATAATTCTATCCTCAAGTCGATCCCAACTCAATGGAGTCTGACAAGGACATCCATACAATGCCTGAAAAGGAGGCATACCTATGGAAATTTAATACCCATTATTGTAGGCAAATTTCCACTAAGTAGAGATAATCTTCTCAATGTGATTGTTGATCCATCACATACATTCTAAGCATATCCTCAAGAATCTGATTGACTCTCTATGTCTGGCCATCAGTCTCAGGATGATAAGCTAAACTAAAATTCAACTGAGTACCTAGGGCATGCTGTAATGATGTCATAAAGGCTGATGTAAATACATGATCCCTATCTGATATGATTCTGCGAGGAATTCCATGTAACTAAAAAATATCCTCCATGAATATCCTAGCCACAAAAGAGGCATTATAAGATGATCGAACTGGAGGAAAAATGTGCTACCTTGGTCAATTTGTCTATTGGAGCCTAAAATTTCATGCAAATTTTAGTTTCCCATATGTGAAAATTTGATTTTGGCACTCAAAAGTAAAGTTGAAAAATCTGCTTATGTAGCTCATTTTGAAAAATCATAACTTTGTATTTGTTCACTTTTATGCCAAACCACTTTGTAGAAATGTTTTTCTAACATATGGGAGTATGCACGCCAATTTTCAGCTTCATATGATCAATTTTGATGAAGTTTCAGAAGGCCAAGCTGAAGGGTTTTTGAGAAAATCTGCTGTCAGTACAGTGAAGAATCTGTTAAAATGGTCAAATTTGAGGGTGAATATTAAGCAAATGGATGATTATAATAACAAAATTATTGGTTCCTTCAATTCTCTACACCAAAGTCTACCTCCATGCCAATTTTCAGGTCTCCAGGGCATCATTTGATATTTTTGCAAAGCCAAAACCAAATGAATTTTACACAGTTTGGAAACTGCATTTCTAGAACAACTCAACATGGTCAACTTTGGTGTTTGATATTTCATGAACATAGATGGTTGGTGAAAAACCCTCTTTCACACATATTCACCATGCCTAAATGAGATAATATCCAAATTTATAGCTTCTCAAGATCACATTTGATATTTTTTCAAAAGGGGCAAATGGAGGGTTATAATTGAGCTTGACAGTGGTGATTTTCAGAAAAAGTTGAGTAAGCAACTTTGGAAATTTATAGTTTGTAATTCTGAAAACTTCATGCCAAACCATTTGACGAGCATACTCTCCTATCACAACTCAATATGTATATGCATTTTCATGGTTGTCGGAGGAGTTCTGGTATGTTTTTTAATTGTTTTGCGATTGCCCCAGGCTAGATTTGGCACTCCAAAAAGGTTGCAAAATTTGAAATTATAAGGATGACCCAATTCGTGTTTTGGCCTCAAATATCTCCAATTTCAAATTCATTGAATTCTGAGGTCATTTGGTGCATTAATTTAAAATTTCATTTTTCTCACTACATGCTCGACAGGGTCAGTTTACAAAGGAAGTACTTTGATTTGGCGAGCTCTTCAAAATCCGTCAAAAACGCACTTCCAAAATAATTTATCACAGTCCCTTGCAAATTTTTGTGGCTCCAGAATGCTCTGTGTGCCCACGGTGAAATCAATTTATTTGCTCTCCAATCGAAATTGATTTTTTTTTTCTTAAGTTCTAAAGTTCAAATGACATATTTTAAAACATTAGGTATGTTTTAAAATGAATATGGATGTTTTCAAAACCATAAATATTTCAATATTTTATAAATTTTAAACTTTGTAAATATTTGGAAAATAAATAAGCAATGAAAAAATTTATCGGCAAGAGAATCAAAGTCGGATTAAAGTCTTGTCAGTGAGAGCTTTTCATGCCGATAGCTTGAAGGAGGAAATAAATATTCAAAAGAATTATATCCGTACAATATGGGTAAAATCCAAAAGGAATGAAATCACAGGAGTAATAAAATGAAAAATCATAGAATAAAGGTGAAGATGGAGAGATAAAATGTTTTCTTCATAAAGTAAAATATTCTCATTGAAATGAAATGTTTTCACCAAGGGCGGGGTAATTATTTTACCTAGAATATTTTAAATGATTGAAAGTAAATTTTCACGGAGAAAACTAAAGGAAAAAAAAGCTTTGAAGTGGGTGATTATTTTTGTTGAATAAAGATGAACAAATTAAATACAAAGTAAAACACCTTCACGAGCATGGGAAATATTTTCACCAAGGGAGTTAAAAGGCGGGTAATTACTTTTTGGAGTGAAAAAGTAAAGATCGCCAACAAAGGAATTAAAGCTTATTGCGAAGTGATTTTAGGGAGACAAAGTTAACAAAGATTAAAAATATTTAATTTGCCAAAAGGCAACTAATTAAATATTTTATTTTCTGAAGTGTTGCACTGAAAGGAAGAGTTGTACCAGACAGATGTTGAGAAGAGTTGTAACCCTAAAATAATTGATATATTTC
The DNA here is from genome assembly GCA_007258455.2 of Sequoia sempervirens. Taxonomy (NCBI): domain Eukaryota; kingdom Viridiplantae; phylum Streptophyta; class Pinopsida; order Cupressales; family Cupressaceae; genus Sequoia; species Sequoia sempervirens. The sequence goes on along the minus strand of VDFB02058242.1, from coordinate 225,083,894 downwards.
AAATGAAATCAAAGAGGAGATTTTGAGGAGTAGATTAGGTAGTTGGATAGGGTGAACTGTTGCCGAAATAAAGCATCATGTTGTATATTACAAAATCTTTTCAAATTCTATAATGGAGAAGAATACATAAATCTGGTGGAATCCTTTATTGGTGTTCAGTTGTTGTGATGCAATTATTTACATTTTTATCTAGTTGTCTCCAACTTGAGGTCTTTTAATCATTTAAATCAGTATATCAAGTATACTTCTGATTTATCAAAATGCATTCTCATTTTGTGTGAATTAATCAATTGGTGTCTGCAAGTCAAATTTAAATTCTTTTGGATAAATCACAGTGATTTAAAGATTTCTTTTGGATAATTAAAGAATAACCTGGTAAGAAAATATTCCAGCACAATTTATGCAAGTCATAAATTTGGTGAAGTTTTATGCCAGTCATAGAACCTCATTCTCAAAGTGCCTAGCAACTAGAGTTAAGCCAAAAAGGGGAAACACATATCATTTACCTCTTGACTCCATTATCCCAACAAAAGTAGGCACTGGTCACATCATTCCATTTTAGAATTTTATAAAATATTATTCAAACATTCACATCTCGCATTTCAGTAGGAGTAGTTAGCAAGCTTTCATCTATTACACTTTGTGCCATTGTAGTAGATCCATCAAATTGATCAAGTCATGCAACTTTAAGTCTGATTCATTCATATAGGTACACCCACCTAGGTCTAGCAGCACCTAAAGAGAAGAAGGTCTAAACCATTTGGCCTTGTCTATTACCCTGAAACGTACCAAGAGATTGGCAACCTCTTGAGGCATTTCGCCTACGTTTTTGAGAGCTAACATTGTCAATAGTAACCATAATAGCATCATGTCGACATGATGACATAGGTAATCCAACAATGAAGTCCACTAATATAATATCCCACTTCCATTCAGGAATGAGATGTGGTTGTAATAGTTCGGCGGGATGTTGGTGCTTAGCCTTTACTCTCTAGCACTCAAGACATCTCAAAACAAAATCAGCAATATCACGCTTCATGCCGGGCCAAAAGTACAACTGTCAAAGATCTGCATGCATCTTCTTAACACCAGGATGAGCTAAGTAAGGCGCTCGATGTGCCTCTGTCAAAATCAGCGTGTGAAGAACTTTTGTGTGTGGTACATAGATACGACCCAAATGTCGCAAAAAACCATCTAACTCAAGAGTATAACCTGAGAATCTACCCTCCAAAGATCTATCTAATCCAATCTATGTATTCACCTCCTGATATAGTCTGTCCGTAGGAAGTGTTGCTAAAATTTGGCTCTTCAAATCAACTCCAAGAGTCATAGCAGAAATCTCATGTCTTTGCCTACTAAGATCATCAACCACTATGTTCTCCTTTCCCTGAACAAATTTCACCTCGAAATAATATTCACATAAGAACTCCATCCACCATCTATGTCTAGCATTCAAATTATGCTACGTGAAATTATATTGCAGACTACGATGATCACAATGAAGTTCAAAATGGTGCCCCAACAAGAAATGCCTCCACCAAACCAAAGCATGAACAACCGCAACAAGCTCCAAATCATGAGTGGGATAATTTAGTTCATGATGCTTGATTTTGCAAGACTCATAAGCTATCACACATTCGTCCTGCATCAGCACAACTCCTAAACCCTCCAAAGATGCATCAGTGCAAACAACAAAATCCTTAGCAGGATTAGGAATGACTAAGATAGGCGCACTAGTTAGCTTTTCCTTGAGTATCTAAAAATCCAACTGACACTAATATGTCCAAATGAATTTATTCCCTTTCCTCTAAAGAGAAGTAATAGGATAAGCAATCCTAGAAAACCCCTGAACAAACCATCTATAATATCCAACAAGACCCATAAAACTATGAACCTTAGCAACATTAGTAGGCGCGGGCCAGTCAATGATGGCTTGGATCTTCGAAGGATCCACAAAAATACCCTTTCTAGAAATCACATGACCAAGGCATTTCACCTAAGTTTGGAAGAGTTCACACTTCTTCAAATTTGCATACAATTGATTCTCCCTTAAGCACTGCAATACCTGTCTCAAATGCTCTTCGTGCTCCTACATATTTCTCGAATAGATCAAAATATTGTCAAGAAACACAAGAACAAAATGATCAAGGTATGTGTGAAAAAAACCATTCATAAAACTCATCTAAATGGATGGTGCATTCGTTAACCCAAATGGTACTACAATGAACTTGTAGTGCTCGTAACGAGTTCGAAATGTCATTTTATGAATGTCCGCTTCTGCAATTTGCAACTGATGGTATCCTAATTTCAGATCAATCTTAGAGAACGCATTAGCTCCCTTGATCTGATAAAAAAGATCATTGATTCTGGGTAAAGGATATCGATTCTTAATCGTCACTTTGTTCAATTGATGATAATCGATGCACAATCTAAGAGATTCATCCTTCTTCTTCATCAAGATGATAGGTGCTCCCCAAGGGGAAACACTCAGACAAATAAAACCCTTAGCCAAAAGTTCCTCCAACTAGATACAAAGCTCTTCCAATTCCTGTGTGGTCATTTTTGTATGGGGCTCGAGATATAGGCTCTGCTCGAGGAACTAGGTCAATTCTAAAATCAATGTCACATTTTGGTGAAAAACTAGGAATATCACTGGAAAAACAATCTGTGAATTCCCCAAGAATAGGGTGATCATCAAGAGATATCTCTCAACTCTCCCCTAAATCCAAGTCATTAACTGTTGTTGCAAACAACTGACAACCCTAATGAAGGCATCTCTTCAACTGCATAGCAGAAATTATCCACAAAGAAATGGGTCTCTGTACACCAAAGATTTCAACCTCTACACTAGAATCATCTACACAGCGTACTGTCTTCTGTCGACAGTCAATCATTGCATGATGAGATTCTAACCAGTCCATTCCCAAAACAATGTCATACGAACCAAGAGGTGTAACATGAAGATCTACTAAGGTAGATAGTGAACCAATTCTTAATCCATAATTACGAATAAGGGTTTCTAACACTACCTTCACCCTAGAAGCAAATTCTACATGCCACTTACCACCTTGCTTTACTGCCACAAGTCCACATCGCTCAACAACAGTAGGTGAAATAAATGAATCAGTAGCTCCAAAATCAAAGAGAATAGTAACATTAGTACCCTGTAACTGACTTGAAGAGTCAACCACAATATTCTGATGATCTTCTTGGTGGTTATTTACCACAACAAAGACTATATGAGAATGGCCTACATCTCCAACAGTCAGCTTTGAAGCTGTCGACCGCTGTCCAAATCCTGATGTACCTCTCATAGGGCACTGCCTAGCAATGTGTCCCTGCTAACCACATGAAAAGAAACCATTTTCTCTACCACTCGAAGGTGCATTGGATTCCTGAAAGATGCCTCTGCTCACCATAGACTATGCACTCTGAGCTAGCCGATCCTGACGATTGTGCTTATTGCGCCACTAGTTACAGATCTACCCAGACTATGAACTGTTACCCTGCTAATCTTCATAATTCTTAGTCTTCAGTGGGTTATGTTGTTACTACTGTTATACACCCTTAAAGGGTGTCTGTTGGTTCCAAGAGGAACCTCTTGTTTGTATCTGACCAGCTCGTGGACCAAAACCTACAATAGGTGCACTACCTATCTAAACTCCTGTGTGTTCACCTAGTACCATAGTTAGATTCTCCTCCACAATATGTGCCTTCTCCACAACAACCTCCATAGTCTTTAGCTCGAAGACTCTGACTCCTCCACTAATACAATCATTCAATCCCTTGATGAAGTGTTGTACCAACATCGCCTCATCGTCCACAATCCCGACATACTATTTGTGCTCGTAGAGCCTGTGCTCATACTGCTCAACAGACATAGCCATCTAACACAGATCATAGAAATCATTTTCACTTCATTGTCTAAAATGCTCTAATAGGAAACTTGATCTGAATCTCTCCAAAAACATGTCCCAAGAGACTGAACCAATCTCCAAATGGAGCTTTTTTCTCCTCCAATCGCCACCATGTAGAGGCAAAACCTCTAAGATGGATAATGGTGCATCGAGCTCGGGTGTTGCTACCATAAGGATGCATAGAAAAACATTGTCCTAAGTCTATCAGCCATGTTTCCACTTCTAGACCACCACCAGTGCCATCAAATGTGGGAGGGCATGCCCTTAATGAGTCTCACATATGCCCTATAATAATGAAATCCTACTCCACAGTATCAACAACTCTCCTAGAAGATTTGTCACATTCTCTAGCCATCTCCTGCTTGGCCTCCTATCTAGGACCAATTCAAGCAAGGAATTCTTCCAATAAGGGTCGCAATTGTGCTCCCTCAACCTCTAGCTATATCAGAATTTGTTCCCCACTCACCTGATCCAATTGAGGACCCAACTATTATGAATGTTTACTCTCATGAGAGATTTGAGGGGGAGTATCTTGGCGGTTAGGCCCATGGCCACCACCTCAGCCTCAACCATGACCTCTACCACGATGTCTAGGCATGATCCTACACAAAATCAAGGCAAGTCTCAGTTGCAAGACAAACAAACAAACAAGAAAACACATCTACAAAGTCTAACATCTAGGACAACCTAATGGGCTCACAAAACTAGAGTATCCAATGTTAGAACCTTGTTCTCTAATACTAATTTGTAATGCCCCACCAGGGAATCCAATAAAACAAAGCATAAAGTACAAATTAACCGAATAATTTTTTTTTTTAAAGTCATTCGATTACACAAATGTTTTAAAGATTCCAAGACGACATTACATAAACATTACAAATAAGAACATCACCTATAATATTAAATTCCTAAAAACATAAGTACATATTATATTCATGAATGATCCAATTTATAAACTTTTAGACAATCAAGATATATATATATATATATCCAGATTACATCAAGTGAGATTTTCATAAATCTTGATACATCATAATGTTGATACAATGAGTACACTCATACACATGAGGTCAATAAACAAATAAGATAATGATCTCATCATAACTAACATCCATGTCTATGAACATGTTCAACGTCCATCATCACAAACAATAAAGTAATTGGAACCTACTCCACGAACAATGTTATCCAAGTATAGCAATATCTATAAGAGTACCCAATGGAGGAAATAGCACAGTTTCCGCCCAACCACTTGGAACCCAAAGGTCCACTTCCTCTGTGCTAGGAGATAATGAAAGGTCCAGAAGAGTAATAAAAAAGAAGACAGAACAATACATTTACTTGGCTTACATTCACATAATGACTTAACAACTTCAAAGACACAACAAACACACTCCCATAGACTAAACACAACTAAAGGTAACTCTACACAAGAGACCACAATCATGCAATAGGCAAAGAGTGTCATCACACAGTTTGGGATAGGTTACACTGGTGAGTCTTCCTAGACTATCGGCCCTCCTCAAGAGTTACCTTGGCATTCTCTACCGATTCTTGTCCCCTATACAAACTAGTGTGGACTCGTTCCATCTTTCAAGAAGACAAGATAGGTGACTAAGTCATTGCAGGCCTTCTCAACCTTACCTCAATCTTAACAAGCATTAAGGTGAAAGTCTAGGCATACAATTATATGAATTAATGTTAAATACTACCCAACCCCTAGTATATTAGTTAGGTTTCCACTAGATTACAAAACCCACGATAAGTTACCCTACCAACTGCTTAGGGTTTCGACCCCTATCGCAAGCCACTTTTCCTATAGACATGACACAACATCATAATACCATGGAAAACCATCACACACAATAAAACAAATCCAAGAATGTATATATCCTAATTTGGGAAAAAACCATATAATTTTCAACATGCCTCAAAGGTAATAACATTTTGTGCAAGGTTATATCCCAAGTGAAATCATTGTAATCAAGCAACATAGTCCAAGCGTAATAACTTTATAAATATAATTTTCACCTCCCTAGCCTCTGGAAGAACAAAACAAAACTCAATAACACTATATGTACATTCTCAAATTATAACATGTACATAATTCATCAGATATAATCATTCAATCTTCATGAATTAAAAGATCATAAAGGACAATCTATTGATATTATTATGTCTTAAAATTTAAACAAAACACATCTATGATTATTATTCAGTAAGAATAATATAAATCTTTTGCATTAAGAAACCAATCATTTAAAAAATAAACAATTTATTATGTAGATAAATATATCTATAGTGATATATTAGAATCATTAGTATTATCAAATTACTATATCTTATAGTTATCTTAATGACAATACATGAACCATATATATACTAACCATTGGTTAAGTAAACATAATATTTTAACAAGGAATCAATGACTAGTGTACCATGCAAAGGAGATTACGCACCATAAAGAAAATAGTGTTGGTTAAGTGCAGATAACATAAACTATAAGTGGAAAAAATTATGCCATGCAAAAGTTAAATAAATAGAATTAAAGGTGGATGCCATGTATTTCTAACTTTAGTTTAAAACTTCTAGTTTATATGCAGAAACATTTGGACTCAAACTTCTTGCATAATAATCCATCAATGAGTCGACTAGTCCATTATTAGTGGTGACCAAATAGAGTAGAATCAACCATATCTAGATAAACTTAACATGGTTAATCGCTGATGCAAAGCTACAGGAAATTGTTTAAATTTGGGTTATAGATCAATGATAAAATAACATATATATATATAGTAGAAGGGTTGTACGCAATTCTACTTGATAAGATACAATAAATCTGAAAGAAAATAAACTACAGGTAATGGGCGATGGGGATGGCTGAATGCATGATAATTCAAGGCAAGATGAAAGGGGAGGAATGTGTTCCATGCATCATCAATCCACTTAAATACATATATCTCAACAAAGAACAATTAATTATTAGGCCATGCAAGGAATATTACGCCTTGAGGAATAATTCATGCAAAAATTTGGAGAGATTGAAATCTACATTTAAGACATGGTATACGAGGGAAGATTTGGCATCCCCAACAACAGTCTTTTAATTTGGAATTAGAATGTACGACAAGGGAGAAAAGCACTGACAGTTCCAAATGAACTTTATAGGCAAAGAATTAAAGGAATTACAAAAAGATTATTCTTAGTGTCGTGTTAACAAAGTCATTCTACTAAGTTTATTCATCGTTATTTAATACTAGCAGAGGTTTCGCTCAGAAAACACAAAGGAATGTAGGGCGCCATAGGAGAATTCCGATCATTCTATATTGTTGTTGAAAAAATCCCTTTATGGCTTGGTTGAAACTACGCTCCAGAAAGGAAATACCATGTAAGGTTTAAAAAAAATGAAATTAAATTCAAGCAAGGTAAAAGGAAAGGATTTCTGGTAAAAAAAAAAAGTTTATGATCAAAAATCAAATAATAACTAAGAATGAGCAGCGTTTGCAACACTATCAATATTTTTCAAAGCAACGAATGAGGAACACAAACATATTGGCTTGGCATGGAATTTGGCACAGTTAAAGAAACGCCTAAAATGGTAAACCCTAGCTTTTAATGAATGCATACCAGTGCTAAAGAGTCAGGGAAGAATAATTTAATCTTCTACAATTTTCCTATGTTCGAATGATTCAGCGGTGACAAATTGCCAATAGAACCAAGGAGTTTAATTAAACTATGACAAATTTTGACAGTTACTCGATTGTATAGGTTTAGGGAAATAAATATTTTTCCATAGCAAGATAAACATTTTCAAAAAGATAAATTTCAAGCAATCCTTTCAAATATATAGATAAAATATTGCAAAACGAGAAGAGAACCTATTTTAAAGGCTCAAAAACTGAGCTACAAAGGAAATCTAAAGCTTCTGTCAATCCTGCTTTAAACACTGGCTATTTGATGAAGAAATCCAAGACAATTCAACCCAATAATACGCTTGCAATCAAATTCTGAGATGAAAACTTTTCCAAAGCAACTGCCATGCCAAAATTTTCCTAAAAGCTACTGCCTTGAAAATTCTTCCAGAAAATTTTCATGAATCAAATTGCACACCCAAAAGCTTTTTAATTCATTTATTTAAGTCAAATTCATATAGAGCTTAACTGATTGTCAATCCTGCATTCAAAATTGATCAATGAGTTCTAACTTAACCATTTAACTCTAGATCACATTTTCAACTCCAAATCCAAATTCTATAACATGTTGAAAAAAACCCCTTTTTAAAAATATTTATTTTTTCATATAAATTCTATTTGTACAAGTAATTCAACAATTACATTTAATTAAATACCTTTTACAAAATTAACATTCTCTTTTAATTAAACGACTTGTTTAATTTCAATTAATAAATTAAACCATAAACATAAACATAAACATTTAATCTAATATTTAAACAAATTTACATTTAATCAAATATATTAACAAATAATCCATTTAACTAGATAAATAAATAATTAATTCCCAAACATGATAACACAAACAAGATCGACACGGTGGGACTAGATGACAAACAACAACGGGCGATAAACATATACTCGTTCAATGAAGAACGATGGCTAGTGACGGACCTGACACTATCTCCAAAACCACATAATTCCATTAGGTTAGGGCACGCTCAGACCTGACAAGCAGGTGGAGCCGATACCCAGTACCTATATCTGCATGAAACAACTCTGTTAAACTCATCATCATATATGGTAAACACACCGTGAAGAAGAGTTGTAGTGTAACAGGTTACTCACGAGTGAGTAATGCTACACTGTCTTCTTCACCAAGACTAACAAGCATCCATATATCATTAACAACCATTTCATGATGATAACCTCAATAGTAACTCAGAAACAACATAAACCATAACACACACACACACACACGTGACTATCATAATGTCATCACACGAACATAAATAGATGATCATAATGTCAAATGTATCATCGACATAGTAAACATAATGTCGAAGTCATAACTGAAAATAAACAACATATTATCAAAAGCAACTAAAGAATCTATCTATCAAACTGAATCAAACTAAGAAAGAGTGTTGTAATTGGAGGGACACTATATATTATATATTATATCTTTGAACACTTTATGTTTGTGAGTACCTAATCTATTTTTCTAGCAAAGTTTATTTGTATTAGAGAATTTTGTGGCATGAGACAATTTTCCAATTGATCTGTCACTCTAAATATAGCCTATTAGCTAATAATGATATGCCAATATATCTATGTAATCATTTTTTCTTACTACACATTCCTTCAAGTTTATAGTCTAGAGAAACAAAATCATTTGATACTAGTATTACTCTAGATCTAAAACTTGTTTGTTACAGTTCAATATAGAAAATATTTTCTTAAATATTTTAAAAAATCAACCTAAGGCTTCTAGATCAAGCACTTGAATATGGTGGTTCCAATCCTTGTCAATTACATGTCAAAATATATCATATTAAAATTATTAAGTAGCACACTAGAATCTGAAAAGTAAATGAACACATGGTGAGGGATTTTTACTTTAGTCTTGACTTTGTATCTATATGTTGGAGTTTATTTATTATGGATTTCTATTGGGATTTACTTATTTATTAATCCATTCAATGGTAAAAGGGTCAATAATAATTTTTTACCTTATTTTCTCAAAAAAATAGTAAATATAGAAAGTACTTAATAGTTGTGTAACCTAATTTTACATTCATTAAAGTTATTCTTGATAATTTTGAATGACACAAAATTTTATTATAGTTTACATGGATAGTTCATTGCATAAACCTAAGGTTCCAAAACCTCTTTATCAATATGATGCCACATTAGTATGCTTTTGTTGAGGTGTCACAAAAAAAAAGAAAAAAAATAGTCCAATAGTTATGCATTATGTAATATCCTCAATAAATCTTATGTAAATATTTTGTCTATTTAAATTTTGTGCTCCAATACTTAATTAGAACCTCCAAAATCCTTAAATTATATTAATGTTCACATAGTAGCTCTAACAACTCAATATTATGCTTCAAACGTCATTATTCAACTCTAAAATAACAAACCCTAATTTTTTTCCTAGATCTCACAAAACTAGAAGTTTGTCATTGCATTCTCATAAATAATAGCAAACCCTAGTATTGCAAGTCAGGTTCGCCAATATAATAGAGGTCCAACATATTGAATTTTTTTATCTACTAAACCCAAATAAAAGATGTGATTCATGCCTTAAATTACTCAAATCACAATTGAAGCCACAAGAATGAAAAATAAATTTCAAGAATTTCTTCATTGCATATTTGTATATTACAATTTTTTACGCATTAGCAAATACAAATATTGTAAAAAAATTATACTTGAATCTACTACAACCACAACAACATCAATGTTGTGCAGTTGGAGTTCCTATAATAAACAGGTCTAAGATTCCTAACACTATGTTGTTATAGTAACAATAATAGGCTAGAAAACACCCACAAATATTCCTTACTCCTATGTAAAGCTCC